>CAOLHI010001415.1:0-384661 GCA_948474755.1 Ctenosaura bakeri
TCCTGCAGTAAGCCAGTCTCCTTTCCTGCTAGCCCCTTAAAAATTCTCTGAAAGACATGTGCCTCAACATCCCACAATTCATAAAAGTCAAGGGCTTCTAAAACTGTTTGGAAACTAACTAGAAAGAGTGACTGTAGCAGATTATTACTATCCAAATATACACCTACAGAGAGGTAAGAAGTGCTTAGTTTACCTTACATCATTAAGATCACACTTATTTCCAGCAATAGCTACAACAATATTAGGAGGTCCATGCTGGCGAAGTTCTTTTACCCAGTTCTTTAATGTTGAAAATGTTTCCTAGAATGGAATGAAAGAATTAGTAAATTCAAAAATATTGTGAATACATACACTTTTGAAAGCATCTTTCAATTACCTCTTTTGTGATGTCATAAACTATAATAGCTGCTGCAGACCCTCGGTAGTACATTGGTGCCAGAGCACGAAACTGTAAAGAGAAAGACCACGTAAATAGGACTTCTACGCAATATTAAAAATACACTGGGAGTTGCACGGAGAGGAAATCAATTGGTCACATGACTGCTTTACAATGAGTTGTATTTATCTTCCATCATATTTGTATCCCACCATTCCTTGGAGGCATTTATGATGGTTTCTTATGGCTCCCCTCCTGTGGCATGCTCACAATATCCTTGTGAAGACAGACTCTCTCTGTGATCATCTTCCTCAGAGACAAGGGAAACCTAATTCAAATAATTCCTTAGCACTGAAACTTACTGAACTTGAAATATCAAACAAAACACCTCTGAGCTCTGTCTGTGTGTCCTTTTACTAAACTCTCCTTGTGTACTTTGTCTGGAATACCAAAATAGTATCTCAGCCACAGACTTTGTCCAGGACATGAAAAATGGATTAATGGACCAGCTGAAGTAAAATATCCTTGAAGAAACTGGTGTCTTCGCTAGAACTGTATGAACAGCTATTTATGTTAAAAACCTGTATCTGTATAAGACTACTTTGGTTTCTGAACAACTAACCTAGTGCTATATAGGCATTTGTCAGTATGGACATGCTGCACAGGACTCTGAAGTATAGCCTAACAGATTGGCTTGATGCATCATTTTAAATGTGAAAACTGAGCAACTTTAATTGCATATAAATCAGAAAGCATGTTAAAAAACATACAAGTAGAGGGGCAAAAGAACTACTTATTTGCAGACAAACATCCTAAGTTTGCATAATCTCCAATAGGATGGGAATATTTGTGTCTGAAATCTTAAAGAGCTATTGAAAATCCATAGACAATACTAAGACAGACAGCCCAATGGATCCACTCAGTATAAGGCAGTTTCCTAAGTTTCCAGTATAACCCAGGAGGATCCAGTGACCCAGTGAGGTGAAGGACAGAGCACTTGAAGCCAGACCCAATGCCTGCTCTTGTCCCTCAATATAAAATTCACCACTGTGAATACTGTTTATTTGTAGGATGAACTTTCATAAGCTATTCAATCCACAGGTAAAAATATAATGCTGCATGCACTGTACAATTGTGGTAGAAATCTAGTGTCTATTCCCACGATAAGTCACATATACTATCACTGTCATAATCATTTTGATATTATATATACACAACATGCAGAACATATTGTCTGAATGCAGTGGAGTGCACATATATCAATCAGAGAAATGACTTATATTAAAAGGGACATGATAAAATTAGCCTAGATTTCCCTTTGTGTTCTGACAAATTGAAATGTTAGACACTCAAGCTCCAGAATGCAGTAGTTAAACTAATAATATTTTAATGGAAGAAGGAGAAAAAAGATTTCAGAACTAAATGAAAACTTCAAGTCTATGCAAGTTTGGTGAGTAATAAGTAGCTGACAGATATTGGCTGTTTGCAATACCAATAAGGATGTACTTTGTTAAATCATCAGCTTGTTGTTTGCATTACATGACAAACTGAAGTAAAAACCACTGTAGACTATTTGTTAAGGAATCTAGCTTTAGCCAAGAAACTACCATTTTATAATAATCGCATAGGAGCCAGCCTATTAAACCTACATGTTGCACCGTTTCCCTTGTGGTGTTGTATTACTTTGTTTCACATCTTTGCAGCCACACAATTGAGGAAAGGAGTCTTGGCACATCAGGCCAAAGGTATCTCATGATTCATAGCAGGATAGCATGGGCACTCCCTCTCATACAACAATTTTTTGGTATGTCAATTTTACTTATAGGAAAAAAGAAAAAAATATTCTTATTTCAAGGGATTGTAATGAGAGAAAAAGAGGCCAAGTGTTTTGAAAATCATTAAACTATGCTTATTAAAAACAAGGGATTAGCCAAGACAGGTGTGTTAGAAGTGGGAAAGACAACGGAGGAATTAAATTCAAAACAGTAACAGAGTTTAAGATGTACTTTATAAGCAGAGTTTAAAAGTAATCAGTTAAATCTAGAGCCAGCAACCCAAAGAGCTTTAGAAAAACAGAGGAATTATATGGATTAAGTGCAAGGCATCTCTTTGCATATTTTTTTGTTAGAGTTGGATGCCTGATGGTCATAGCTTTGACAAATAGGCAGAGGGAGCACATCTGCCTCCCTCCACTCTAACAGGCTATGTTGTCTTCTAGCACTGGCCATGTCTACTATACCAGTGGTTCTGTTGAGTACCACCCAGTGTCTGAGCAGGGATTTGAATCCTAGTCTCCAGAAGCCCTTGATAAATACATACATATTTGAATATTTAAATAAATATGTGAATATTGAAATCTAAATTTAAATATTTAAATCTTGAGTTAAGTCTTGGGGGTCCCTGGCAACAAATTATATTTACAGGGGATCCCCTGTAAAGAAAAGATTAAGGACCACTGTACTATACCAAGATCCCTCAAATACTTGCTGTATCTGCACAGTGGAAAAAGACTGCAGTGTTCAGACAGAGTGCTGATGAAGAATCATGTTATTTCCATTGCAAAACATGCAAGATTTACTCAAGGAGTAAAAATAGAAAAGAGGATCTTGTTTTTCCGCTTTCTGAAAGTACTGCACAATCAGTCCCACATAGATGGAAATACATAAAATGCATTCAGAAAGCCTGGATTCCTTTTACTGTTTTAAAGAGATTAAATAAGAAACTGAAGACTGCCCCAGCATTCAGTGAAAGTGCCCTGCTAGCTAGCTATGGACCTTAGGAAGAAAACTCCAGTCTACCTAACGTCCTGATTCTTTGGAGAAAAACACCCAAGAAAATCATCCAGCACTACTAACATCTAAGAAGCAAATATACTCCTAATCTCAGGAATAGGCGTCTATTTAGTTTTTGATAGGGAAAACACTTTAAACTGTAACCTTGTGAGCTTCCCTTGGTGGAAGGGAGCAACTTATGCTGGCAGTACTTAGTCTCATCCTTGGATTTCTGAAAAGATGAAAGTGAGATGGACCACAAGGTAAACAGTGGTGAGGGAAATATGTACAGAACACAACTTTATATTTTTGCAAGGTGGGGGGAGGATATTTAGGGTCTCGCTTTTTAATCCAACCACACAAAAAACATAACAACAAAATGTAGGAGGCCATGAACACTGAAAAAGCATAACAGGATGCACCAAAGCAAGGCATTGTAAGGGTAGGTCCTATGGTCTTGCAGACTGGAGCAGGACATGAGTTGAGAGGGAAAGAATGGTAGCTCACTTGCTTTCTGACACAATTGAAGATCTCTAAAAGAAACTTCTGCTTGCCCTTTAACTTATTTGCCTGTTTAGAGAGCTCCAAAATAACCTTTTAAGCACTGTTGTTACAAATACCTGTGTCAAGTTCAGACTATTCATAATGAATGACTTCCATGAACAGAGAAGTAAAAGTTCTACCAACAATTTTATAAACAGCAATACTTCAAATGTAGAGCACTCAAACTCTCATTTTGTGCACAAACATTTAAGATAGTTTTATGCTAATTTATCAAAAGCACATGAATCTAACATATTTCTATAGTTATTTAAACCTGAAGGGAAAGAGATGCAGCTTACTAAACTAGGCTAATATGATCTCACACCACAAAGGTATATAGATCTTATTTTGATCAGAAATTAGCCTGGTTATGAGATTTGTGGACCAATTTCTACCACCCAGGACCCGGTACGGATGAACCTCCCCAAATGAGGTGTCCAGAAATTTACCAGTAGCTCCACTTTTAACCCACCTCCCAAGAAGCAGGGTTCATGTAAAACAGTGAACAGGGAAGGTCTGTGTCTTATTTCACTGTTGAATTGCTGCTTCTGGAAGTTTCCAGGGCCCTTTTTTGCCAATTTCTTTTTCTGGCTCTGGGAGGCTCCTGGGAGATGTAAAACCAGGCTTGGGTACTGCATGAAACCCACAGGATTCCCACCCCTGCATTCAAGGGAGAAGGAAACTGCTGTTATGTTTTTATATGCACATGAGATTGCTTTCAAAACTATCACTCCACTTCTCTGACCAGGAGAATTAGGTAGGTTGTGTGCGATTAGAATTAGAGCATTTTAATCCACAAGTATGAAAGAATAAATTCTCATTGGAATGCCATTTTTAAAAATTGGTCAATTTAACTGAGAAATTGAAAATATATTCTTTATTTCGATATACTGCTTCAGAGAAAAAGGAATAATTATTTTCTATTTTAGAATTTCTTAGCACTGATTTTAAAAATGGCCACTTGCAAGTGGTTATGGCACATTAAGAAAAGCTTGAGAAAAATACAAACATAACATGATTTTAGTTTGAGAGAAGGACACGATCTTTTGTATTGTGATCATACTTCTTTATATAAAGCTTTGGTCATATTTCTTTACAAATAACAAGCAGCCTTATTACTTACTCTTTCTTGTCCAGCTGTATCCCATATCAGGAATTTATGCAATTCGTTCTGATATTGCACTGTCTTAGTCATAAAAGATGCTCTGAAAGACATTCAATGGATGTATGTGTTAGAAAATAAAAACAACAAAAGAGTGCAAACTCCTATCCATAAATACTGAGGATTAGAGTACTTCCTCCCTAAAATCTAAACATATACAGTCCACATGCACTAGTTACAGATCAATATGTCATTTTAAGGGTGGGAGCAGAAGAAAAAGCAGTTTGCCTACCTGTAACTGTGGCTTTTTGAGCAGTCACCTGTAAGCTCACACACAAATGGGTTGTTCTGGACCTGTGCAGCATGTTTTAAAACTAGAGCTATGGCAAGCCATTTTTGACAGTAGTCTCTTCCCCTCTTTGAGGTGTTCCTGCTCTTCCCCTCAATTTTGGTGTGCCATAGTGCACAGGAAGAGATTAACAACAAAGACAGAACAACGCAACACCAGCAGAGTGGAGGGTATTATGTAAGTTCCCAGATGACCACTTGAAGAACCACAGTTACAGGTAAGTAACTTGTTCTCCTTCCTGGTCTCTGTGACTCACGCATATGGGTGAACAGCAAGCTAACTGATTTGGTGGTAGGGTGGCTGACAGTGGCAAACAACTAAAAAAAACCCCTTGATCCTTCAAAGTTGGCTTCCACATGTGCTCTGACATCCAGCCTACACAGTCTAACAAAGGCAACAGGTTGCATCCAACCTGCAGCCTTACAGAGGATTGGGAAAGCCATGTTGCCAAGAAAAGTGGTAGGTGCTGCCAGAGAAGACTTTGCAATGCCTGCAAGTTTTTACTGCATAGCTCTCACTCAAGCAAAGTAGGCAGTGAGAGTGAGCTTGTGGAACATGCCTCTTGAAGACTGCTGTAGGGATTATGAACAAATGTATACTATGCCATGGGCTAAAAAGTTCATAAAAAGACAAAAGATAAACAATATTTAATGAAGATGAGAGTAAACCAGAGTAGGAAAATCAAAAGGAAAAAGAAAAAGAAGTGAAAGATCTTGGTATAACAGAAAAGTTCCCAATGTATTGCTACAGCAAATGCAAGCAATAGAGGAAAAGAGTAAAAATGTACATTGGAAAGGGGGTGGGGTACCAAAAAAAATTGCAGGTTTAGTTCCTTAGGTTTCCAAAATGTTCTGCACAGGCACAGAACAACCTGTATGTGCAAGCCACAGAGACCACAAAGAAATTTTTATGTTTCATTTTGTCTTTCTCTGCTGTTATACAGAGAATGTAGCTGGATAGAGAAAGGTTCTGGCCCAGGCACCTATGCATCAATGGTCCCATACAGGAGCTCTTGCAACAACAGTAATAACAGTATTTCTTTGCATTACCAAAGATTGGCAGTCATCCTAAAGGAATGAAGAGCAACAGCCTGCACTGCACCACTAACTAACTTAAGGTTTATATAGAGGAATGTAACTTTTGTGGGTCTGCATATGTATTTTCAAGTTGCCTATCAACTTATGGCAACCCCTTTAATTTCATTGGAGTTTGACTTTCTCGAAAATCTAGCCTACGGCACCTGCTATTTCCTGTTAGTCTCCATCCAAGTACTAACCAGGACTGACACTGTGTAGCTTCCAAGATGAGACAAGATGTGGTGGTTTATGTCATTTTCACTTGTTGCTTTGCTTTTGAAACATTAACTTCATTATACTCTAGTTACCAAGAAAAAGAAACTCATTAAACGCAGCTACATTTCTACTGCGTGTTTTTCAAAACACCTTCAAAATAAGAAATTGGAAGTAATAATCCGTGATCTGATAAATTGGCTACATTTTAAAAATACGGAAAGAAACTTAAAAGTTGTGCATATCTTTGAAAACTGATACATGTTAATTAGATACAACCACAACTTCAACGGTTGCCAGCCGGGATGGTCCAATGCATAGCTCTGGATTGAACATGGAACCAAATTGTTCTCAGGACATGTAATTATTGGATTGTCCAAATTTCCTAATAGCAAATTCACAGTTATTGCATGGAAAGAAATGAGCTACTGGCTACTGAAAAAATACTGTATGAATATGTACATAAATGCATGTTGAACAAATACTCTGAGGAAGTTTCTAATGTTCCTTAACACAGAAGTCAACATTAAAGCAGTTTGTACTTCTAGTACTGCTGCTGAATTGTATCCATATAATCTTTTTGGTATCATGAATGTCTGAAGTCATGTGATAATCAATAGGAGGGAAGGAACATGTCCATACTTAACATGAAATCCAAATTAATTCCTGCAACAAAAAACTGCAACATTTTTGTGAACTCAAGGTTGATAGACTGCCTATTGTTCTACTGTCAGCCAACAAAAAATACCTTTTTATTCTCACAGGCCTTTGACACGTAAAATGGTTGGCTATTGAAGGAAACATGATTTGTAGGGCGCTAATTTTGTCTTCTATTATCTTTATTTTTAATTTATTCATACTTTTATAAAATTTCATGGTGTAGTGGTTTGAGCACTGAATTGCAACTCTGGAGATCAGAGTCTGAATCCCTGTTCAGCCATGGAAACCCACTGGGTGACCTTGGACAAATCTCTCTCAGCCTCAGAGGAAGATAGACCTCGTCTGAACAAATCTTGCCACGAAAAAGCCTGTGATGTGCTTGCCTATGGTCTCCACAAGCTGGAAATGTCTCAAAGGCACACAACAGCAACAACAGCAGCAGCATTTTTAATCAAGATTTTGCTTCAGCCTCACTATTATTAGCTGTCTTGAATATTTCTTCTGGCAGAAAAGCAGGCTATAAATGTTTGATGATATTCAGTATTGTAGTTACAGAATTGTACCCTAGAGTTATGGCTCTCTAACTGGTCTGCATTCAGTAAGAGTACACAGTCTTACTGGACACCTTCCTAAATGTCACCCTAGCAGCCACACCAGGCGCTCAATCCTGCTCCCACCAATGAATGAACCTGTAACAATCAGAAGCAGGATTCCTGTCACAAATCGTTGTTACTGGCTGGTGGGGGGCTGGTGAAACACTACCCATCATGTGCTCCAATCAGAAGCTGAATGTGTGGCTGCTGATACCTACAGTGGGTTGGGGAGTTGGGTCAGAATACGTTACTTAGTTACACCTCTGTAATAAGTCACTAGAGTATATAAAGTGCTATAGTCCTTTATGGAGCTACTGCAATCACAGGTATTGCTACTCAGTTACTCTGCATAGTTGTTTATTTTGGTTCTTACTATACTTGCTTCAAAAGAGTAAAAACATAGACAAGCCAGAGGAAAGGCACAGACAGACAGTGTACCATTGCACAAAGGAACCCCGGCATATCCCCTGCAGTAAAGTTAAGGTAATCTGTTGTTTTCTTAATCATCCCACCTTCAAATATAAATAAATAAAGTGAAAAGAGGCTAGTGGCATTAAATAAGAACTCATTATGAATTGCAATAGGTTTCCCAATGTCAGTGGATAGAAACATAACCCACAAATACTGCATTTTGTTGGCATAACTCCAAAAATAAAAATTTTTTCCACGACATTTATCTCACATACATGTCATTTCACTGCAGTATGTTACCATGGTAAGCAGAAATAATCTATGGTAGCACTAAAACAAAACACTCACAGACAAATAATTAAAATTACTACCCAATTTCAATCAGTTCTTAGTCAAAATTACTTTAAAGAAGTTTAACCATGTTTAAGCAAATTTTAAAAAAGCAAAATTGGTCTTTGTTGTTTAACATTTAAAATTTTCCTACCTATCTAGTTCTGGTATAAAATATAGACAGAAGTTTTAAGTAGGAAAGAATGCAAGGTATACTCATAACCTTTTTAATTTGCATAAATCATATTATTTTCCCAGTTATTTTCCCAGTTTTCCCAAAGCTCTCATATTACTGTTTAATAAATTGAAGATTTCTGCAAGGTTATTTTGAATGCTTGCATATATTAGTTATTCATGGAAGTCAGACAACCTTGCAAACATAGTCTTTGAACTTTCCATTTTAAAATTAATATTTTATTTGGACACTTTTTCAATCCTTGTTGTTGTTGCTTTGGGCTTACAAGTCATTTCTGACTTATGATAACTATAAGGAAAACCTATAATGGAGTTTTGTCAGCAAGATTTGTTCAGAGGAGATCTGACATTGCTTTGCTTTGAGGATGAGAGAGTACGACTTGTCCAATGGTTACCTAGTGAGTTTCTATGACTGAGTGGGAATTCAAACCTTGGTCTACCAGATTCTTAGTTCAACAGTCAAACCACTATACCATGCTGGTTCTTGATTAACTAACAATTAAGAAAAATACTTCTGTATTTCCTACTACTATACTATTTGGTTTTCCACACCAACTATGGGTTAGAGCCCTTGGAAGCAAGGACAGCCAGGTGAACTATAGTCAAAAAACAAGGATGCCCCTTTCTAGCATGTGAAATGTCAGACCAAAACATGTAAGGAGGCAAACTAGACATAAAAGATAGAAGAAACCAGGCTGTACTATGCAGTTCTAATGCAGGGGTGAGAATTGTGTGCCAGTAATTTTCATCGTGGGCTGTGTGGCTATGGCTAATGGAAGTCAACAATATTGGAAGGACTGGAACAAGATACAATGTAATTGTCTTGTCCTTTGTTAATGAAAATGTAATCGCTCTTCTCTTATGTAAACAGACACAAAGCAGTTTCAACTGGAGAACACAAGCGTGGAAGTGGGTGGCTGGGAGGGATATATTTAATATTATGCAATATAATATATTTATATTATGCAAACCTCAGGATTCCATAGAATGTTGAAAATAGAATAACAGCACTATTAACAGGTTAGTGTGGAGATGGCCCTGGCCTCCAGACTCCTAGTCCAACATTCAAACCACCACACCATACTGATTCTCCATTGCTAAGCTACATCAAATTAAAAAGCTGGAAGGCTTGCATACTACCGGCTATTCCCAAAATATTTACTGCTATGTTATGTCACAGTAAAAATTTTTGGTGGCAAAAAGTTTTGGTTTTTGGAGGTTTTCAAATTTCTGAATAAGGGAGGCTGAACATGTATGTTTTCAGAAATAATGTGGAGGAGTGAAAATATGAACATCATATCTTAATTATTTTATTCATCATGCTAAAAGAAAATATTCCACAACTCCTACTTTTCATTTTTTTCCTTTTTGGAAAAAGTGGAAAAAAATTCCTCTGGCCTTTGCATCTCCAGTGAGTAGCAGAGGTACACTGTCATTAGCTTGGAGATTAAATTTAAACCTGTAGTTACTTGATACTGATCTTTTTAGCTTTCATTCATCAATCTAGTGACTCCCTTTAAAGTATAATAGATGCTAGTTGCAATCATAGTATCTAGTTGCAATGTTAATTCTGCATTGTAAGAAACTGTTTTTGCTTTTAGGTTGCAGTGAATCAGTACAGTAATTCTCATGTTCTGGAACAGTGAAACAGAGTTTAAACTTTCTGTAGAGCCAGACATAATGAAGATCAAACACCCAATCCATTATACAGTCAACCTTCTACATTTGCCGGGCTTAGGGGCAAAAGACCCCTGTAAAAGTAAAAAAATCACCAATATCAAAATGTGTGTTTGCATGTGTGTCTGTGGGAAGGGAGCCACGGCATGGTGAGCAAAGCACAGAATCAGGGTCCAAACCGTGCCAGAGAAAGGAGAAGGAAAAGGTGAGGGTGGGGGGTGCATGGGAGGCTTTGTGAGTGCTGAGATATCAGGCTGTGAGTCCTGGTCAGGCAGTGGCTGGTGGAGGAGGAAGAAGATGAGAAGTGGGTTTTAAAGGGCTGTGCAGCTGATCAAAGCCACTGAGAGGGAAGGTTTCTTCAGAAAAGAAGCACCTTTGATATACAGAAGTTAATGGTAACCATAACATGATTGAAGATTATTCCAAAGCAGTCTTTTGTCTGCTTACAGGTTTATTTTTGAGAGTGCTGTAATTTTCTGGATAAGGAAGTAATGTGGGGAAAGTGTTACCTACACAATGTTTCCTCAAACATGAATAAATACCAAACAGAAATTTAAGAAGCCAATCATAGATTCATTAAAGTCTGTTTCCAATATATTAAATTATTCTGCTTAGTTTGCACACAGAAGAGTCAAGTTATTTACAGAACTGGTAATGCAGTCACATTTCTTCATTAACTATGAGCATTTTGAATACCAAGGGTCAATGGGGACATAATACTTTCTCTCTCTTAATTGCAGCTAGAAAACCAGAATACAGTCAAGGGAAATGATGGTGGCAGCTTTAATTGAGAACAAAATTAATAAAAACCTCCTTTTAATTAAGGCTATAAAAGATACTTTAATGTGAGATGGTAATCATGCAGCTTTCCAGACCTCGGACCACAAGCCCCTGCAGGCCTAGCCAGCATAGCCAATGATGGAGAAAGCTGGGAACTACAGTTCTACCATGTTTGGATAGTTGCAAGACTCTCATGCCTGTTTTAGATCTTGATTAGACATGCTCTAGATATTTTAATCATGGATAGGGTTTCCATCTCTCTGTCTAAGAAGGAGTATTATAATTAACCGAGTCCAAAGAATTCTTTAATTTTAGTTGTGTTCATTTATCAAATATCATCCAAATGACATGAATTTCAGAATCTAGTTACCACTTATACAATAAATGTTTCTATGAAACATTTCTGAATACTTAATAAACTAAAGAAATATAGCCTTCCCTCCACATTTGCAGGTTCGATGTTCATGAATCTGATTATTCATGAGGTGCATGCAAGCCTCCCCCAACATTCTTCCCTTCTCATTAGCTTGCCTTTTGCCTGGGTGCATGGAAGAAAGGCACACATCCCTGAACAAAAGGCAAGTGAATGGGAGGTGGAGAATGAGGGGAATGCACATGTGCACCTTCTCTGTGTGCAGGGCTGCCTTTTCCCATTTGCTTGCCTTTTGCTCAGGCGTGTAGAAGGCGCAACTGTGCCTTCTCTATGCAGGAGGTTGCCCCTCCCATTTATTTGCCTTTTGCTCCTGTGTGGAAAGAAGGCAGGAGACGTACGTGCCCATGCAAAAGGCAAGGGAATGTGAGGGGACAGCCCCAGAAAGGAATACAGGCAGAGCACTCACTTTGGCAGAGGGGAGTTTTTTTGTGTTTTGTTCTCTGCCCCAAACCCTTGCAAAAGTGGAGGGGCCACTGTATAGCATAAGTTTATTTCCGTTTCTTACCCAATTGTTGGATTGATGTTGGGATCAAAGCTGTCTTCTACAAAGCGCCATACAATGCTTGATTTGCCTACACCAGTGTCCTGAAAGAGAAGGAAACATATTTTTAAGGTAACTTAGGCAATAAATGTAGTATCTAAGAAAGGTTTTTTGGTATTTTTTTGCTGTTTGCCTTCAAGTTGTTTCAGACTTAACCCTAAAGCAAAACCTATCCTGGGGTTTTATTGGCAAGATTTCTTCAGAACAATTTAGTCATTGCTATAGCTGAAGCAGGGATACAAGTGTTGGTCCTCAGAGTCCTAGTCCAACATTAAAACCAAAACTCCACACTGGCTCTCCTTGTAATAATATAAATTTTGATTAAACTGTATTCTTTTCTCCTCAACCATATCATATTCAGGCACATAGATTTATTTGAAGAGGGACCTGTTTCAAAGAAGAAAATGGTATGTCACTGTTGATAAGGCTCCAGTTAGTGTACATCATTTAGGCAGCAGATGGACTCCTGGTTGCCACCTGCATTCCCTTAGGCAGTGGTGAACCCAGGAAGAGCCACAACTTGCATATTTGGTCCTTCAATGGGGATGAAACCCCATCCAGGACCAATTACATACACCATGTAATTGGTCAACCAATTTCCCAATTCACAAATTTCCATCTTTTCCAGATTAAGTGTAAGATTACGTTTCAGTCTGTTCTTCTCCATTTGTCCCAGTACTGCATCCAGGCAGGTGTTCAAGAATATCACTGCCTCCCCAGGATATTTAAGGAGAAGAAAGGTAACACTTTGTTAATAAATTTGGAGAATACTGCTATCTGTCCCTTTGCTTTCTCCTTCAATTTGGCTAAGCAGGCAGTGCATTTTCAAACTCTAAAAAGCCTAAACAGGTTATAAAGTATCTGGTAACAAAAATTAAACAAACTTTTTTTTATCATTTACAGAGGGAGAAATGCATGTTACTCACTGAACAATGAGGTTACCTAAACTGACTGAAATTGCCCGTGAGATAAATAATTCTTCTACCTCAATCAGTTGTCTTCCTATAATTTTAGCCATTGATATTAGTGTACCAACACTTATCTCTTAGCATTCTACTACATTAAGACGTCAATTTCAGGTAATGCAATGAGGCTTCCACGCTTTCAGAACACATGTACTGCACAGGTATAGAGAAGCTCTGTGTGGACCAACACTAAAGATGTGTATAGTAAACAAGCTAGAAACGAAAAGGTGTTCAACTAGTTGGAGAATGTTTGTAATGCTTCTTACTCATTCAGCCCCACCCTATTTAATCAAAGGCCATAATACTTTCAGTGACACACCTGAAATATTAAGCAACTAGGAGCAAATGAGAAAGCCCAAAGTGACAACACACATTGAAAGTTCTGGATTACTTTCATCTTGTGCATAAGTAGGGACAAAACATTCATCTGATCAAAAAGCTATGATTCAAAGCATCCCAGCCACCTGTATTTATTACTAAGAATCCAACACTTATACCATATATAGCATCACTTGAGACAAGGTTATACCTACAAAGGAAGTGGTTTGAGCCTTGTGGCCAGGCTATATGCTATGAAAACCAACATCAGACCTTCTTTATGGTTTTAGAAATGGACCCAAGTTTTAGGCAGCTGGAGGTTCTAGGTCTTAGGAATGCAGGCATTTTAAAATTCTTAAACTGGCATCTCTGTCAAGGCTAAAACATGTTTGATCTTTAAACTCAAATGAAAGGCATATTCCATCTTTACATCATTTCAATACAATTTAATTAACATGAACAGACCATATTAAACCCTCTTGCTCTACAACGGCCTACTGTGTCCCAGAATCACATTTTGTTGCTCTACACAGAACAATTATTTACAATGAAGACATTCTACGATGTCACTCAAACAGCAATAAATAATGTTCCTAATTGTTAGCCATGTGTTGTCTGCCCTATAGACAACAACAAGAATAAATCCTGGTAGAACCCAAAATATTTATTTATGCCATTAGGATACTTTTTATACCAGCCAATAAAATGCATTGGAAGGAAAAACAACCAACGCATTTTCTAGTGAACCAACAAGTACTGGAGCAGAAATAATGTACTTAGTTACCAGTAGGCTGGCCCCACTGGAGGAAAACTGATTTTGCTGTAAGGGACAGAACACTGGAATTCACTGGAGTCAAAAAACAAAAACAAATCCCACAACACATGCAGTATACTTATTATTTTTATCTTATTTTACTTCCATTTTTGGCTCTGAATATTTGGTTGATTTTATAGATGTAAAGAATCTTTTAGACATGGGATATTTTTGTACCCCTCAATACACTGCATTCCTGCTGAGGTCAGAAAATACTTCACAATTAAAACATTGTGTTCTTTTCCCAGAACAAGAAGGTAAAGAGAAAAGATTAGCAGATAATAACATTGTCTTAGAAACCCTCTTTTCATCTTCATATACAAAGCATTTCCTGCTCTATAGAGAACAGTGCTTTTCAGAAAGAAGTGAAACCTATCTGTCAAGTTTGCTTCACAATGTCAGCAGAAAAAAAAAGTGAACATAATTCTGGCTGCACTCCATTCTTCATACTTTGAGTCAAAGTAAGGCTTCAGTAGGACATTAATAGGGTTGCACTGTACAGCACATGAGACTCAACATGAATAACAGAATCCTGTCCCAGCCATATATGCAATTTTCTCTCCTAATACTAAAGGAAACTTGATCCTGACTTTTACTATTGAATTTAAAGGGACTCATTCCCAAGTATGCCTGTAGAGGAGGATTGCCTTAAACAGCTCCTCCTGTTATATAATTTAGAATAAAAGATTTTGTTGTACTGTTCTCAAACAAATCTTGAAATCTTTTCCATATATAACTACTCATTGATTATACTCTAATCTTTTCTATAAACTTCCTCCAAAACTGGTTTTTTTTAAAAAAAATTAAGCTTAAACAGCAGCAGCAGCAGCAGCAACAAGAAAAATCTACTTGGTTATTAATTCATGTGTGTCCAGAATCAGACCTTTCAGCAACAATATTTCTGGAATAAGCAGTTGGATAAGCAGCAAAACATGTTCCCCTCACATGAGGAAAATGACACTTTAAAATCCCAGTCCTACGCATGATAACTTGGAATTAACTCTTTTCCATAAGGAGAGAAGCTGGTAAGTTTTAATTGATTTAAAAAATAAAAATAAAAAAACCCCAAAAATTCACTGGTTTGGTCCATAAGGAAATATGCCGCAGCACTACCACACCAAAACCCACAGGAAGTCAATCCATTCTGTGGCTAATCCCCACAGACTTGGGAATGTTTATCGTGCTCCAAAGTAAACATGCACAAAACCACTGCAAATATTAAACCTATGTCACGTTTCTAAGGTACTGGGGGAGGATGACAGTCCCGTATCTGGAGTCTGCATGGGCCCCACCTCCCTTTCTCCAAGGATCTGATAACTCCAAGAATGTAAAAAACTATGGAAGCAGTCACACTTTATGGGAACGGGGGCGGGGATCACCAGAAAAGTGACTATAAAAACTACGATAATAAAGAATGAGGGAGAAGATACTTCAAAAATGCAAGTGTCAAAGCCCACTCCATGTCGAGGGGCAAAAAAAAAACTTTCCTCCACTCCTGCAACCACCACCAGCCCACCCGTCGCCTTCCCAGCTTCCCCCCGTCCCCCTCGCGACTTACCCCGAGCAGGCAAACTTTGAGCTCCCTCAGAGCCATGGCAAGAGAAAGCGAGGCGGCGGCTTCTTATGACCCCTTCTTACAGTCCAGCCACACCATAGCCCATCCCTGGAAAAAGGTACACATTGAAGAGCCAGACGCCGCCGCCGCCGCCGCCGCCGCCGCTGCTGCTCCCGCCGCCGTCTCCTCTCCCTCCCCTCGTTCACTTCCAGAGTCTTCACAAAAGACGCCCAAAGACGGCCACCACAGACGAAGGAAAACAAAGCAATAAAAAAGATCCTGGCGCTCTTGCGCGCCCCGCCGCTCCACTCTTCTCCTTTCTCCGCCGCCTCAGTTCTCGGTTACAGGTAAAGCCTCCTCTTCCTCCCCCTCAGGCTCCACAAACCGGGCGCCATTTTGGGACGGCCCATTGACAATCACCTGACTGAGGCCTCTCCACCCCTTTCAGTGACACAACGTTGTGGGAAGAAGGAAGGGGAGGGGAAAGAAAGTCGCGTCGTGTGTGTCTTCTCCCCTCCCCTCCCCATTTTATTTTATTTTTAATTGTTCTTTATTAATGCTTGCGTGTTCACATAAGGGTTGGCGGGGATATCGAAGAAAGGAATAGTGGTTTTTCAAAAGAAATGTTTTGAGGTATTCTCGGTGGTGCGGAGCCGAGGGTTTACCCGTAAGCGCGGTTCAACGGAAGGTCAAGGAGCACCCGCGGCTCCTCCTTTCGGCCCTCCTCTCCCTGCCCCAATCTCCTCCTCCTCCTCCCTCCCCACCAATGTCGGTTTCAAAATGGCTGGTAAGTGGCTTTTGATTCTCTTGCATCTTGGTGGAGGATTGCTGCTTGTCTCTCTTTTGCCTTTCGCGAGCTTGAGCGCTTTCTCGTACGTGGTATCTGTTTTATTTCCTTAAAAAAAATATGCCTACATATAAGAGGGTGTTTAAATGTGACGTAAACTTTGCGCGCTGGCTTTCTTTATTTGTTGCTATTTTTAAAAATCTGCCTCCTCTCCAAAAAAAGAGCCTTGTGGAATTAAAAAACACCAACCCCCGTGTCTTTTCTCCTTCTCTCTTTTTCTCCATCTCTCTCTCTCTCTCTCTTTTGTTTTTGTTTGTAGGGATCCCTTTGTATTTTGTGGATTTGCAGGATGACTTAGATGATTGTGAGTAACTGTTTCCAATTTTATTTTTTGTATTAAAAAGTATAGCAGTAAAATCGCTGGTCGCTTCTCATTTCTTCCATCTAAAACGCCTCACCTTCCTCTTCACCTCCTTTCCAAGACATGGAAAAGGATTGTAAAGGCGCTGATCCCACCCTTTCTCTCCAGAGTTAAGGGAAGTTGTTATTTTTAGAACAATTTGTGTTTTATAAGTGGAAGCTTTGAATTCGGTTGTATCTTGTTGATTTGTTGTGGCTTGACGTCCACGGCCCGAAATCCGCTACTAGGAAGTGAGCCTTACTTCTAGTGGGTAGGTATTATAATATTTCTGACAGGTTTTGACTATCACATCTGTTTTGCCACTTGCAATACTGTTATCATGAGATTCTTTTTAAAAGGGTGCAGATGTAGATTTCATGCTTTCCTGTTAAGGATGAACCCCCTCACTCTTCGTTTAAGACTCAGTGCAATTGTGTTAGGATGAAAAGTAGGTGAGAAATTAAACAGTTAAAGAGTTCCCTCCTACTTTTATTGGAACAAATAGTTCAGAAATCTCTAAGATTGGGCAAGAGACAAAAGTAGGATTTTTTTTAATGGCAATAGGTGAGCAGATCTGAATTTCCAGATTAGACCAAGAAAGAACCAGCATGGGATAGTGGTTTAAATGTTTGACAAGGGCCATTTCCGCACTAGCCTGTTATAGCGCAATGATTCCACTTTCAACATCCTCTGGAATCCTGGGGTTTGCAGTTTCAGGAGGGGCTGGCTGGCCCCTCCCGAAACTGCAAACCCCAGGATTCCAGAGGATATTGAAAGTGGAATCATCACGCTATAACAGGCTAGTGCGGAAATGCCCTATGACTCTGGAGACCAGGGCTCGATTTCCTGCTTGGCCATGGAAACCCACTGGCTGACTTTGGATGCGTCACACACACATTCAGCCTCAGAAAACTCCGTGATAGGTTTGCCTTAGGGTTACCATAACTCCAATATGACTTGAAGGCACACAACAATAACAACAGATAGTCAAAGTATCCTTCAGATTTAACACTGCATTCTTTGCATTAAGGTGTGTTATGCATTAGATTTTGACATCTGCCTACCCAAGATTGCATAAATTTGCATTAGGTTTGCATTCATCTTGTTGTAAAACATTTTATTGGTTTTATTTGTTGTTTGTTGTTGTGTGCCTTCAAGTCATTTCAGATTTAGGATAGCTCTTAAGGTGAACCTATCGTGAAGTTTTCTTGGCAGAATTTGTTCAGAGGGAGTTTGCCCTTACCATCTTCTGAGGCTGAGAGAGTGTGAATTGCCCATAGTCACCTAGTGGGTTTCCATGGCCAAATGAAGATTTCAACCCTGATCTCCCAGTGTCCTAGTTCAACACTCAAAGCATTATACCATGTTGGCTCTTAGTTGGTTTTATTGATATGCATCATAATATGGGCAATGTGTAGATTTGGTTTTGCATGGGCAGTTATTACCACAGTAGGGCAGATTTTGTCTTTGTTTATCTCTCATACTTCCCTTTCCTTCAGAAATTATTAGCCCTTGGTATTATTGTGGCTTTTAGAATTAATGTCAATTACTGTTGGAAGGGTTTGCAACATGCTTTGCAACAGCAAGGGGCATTAGAAATGAAAGGGTTCTTAGTAGAAGTGATAGGTCTATATGAGAGATAACTCATACAGGTTCTCTGGTGCTGAAATATTGCAGAGGCAGCTAATTAGGTCATCTGCAAACTCTTGAAAGCTAGGTTCAATTGAGATCTAGTGCACAAAGTAGGCTAGAATTTTGATGCAGATTTGCTCTTAGGACCAGGTTTAACAAGATTGCTTGATGTCACAACTGTAAATTTGGGAACTTGTCATCACAGGTATTTCCTTCTTTCACATATATAGTCAACTGCTGCCAAAAATGTACAGTTCTGTGGAAGGCAGACTTCACATTACAGAGAAAAGCTGTGTTGTGATCACTCTGCTGTTTTACCAGGGAGACAATGGCTGCAGTCTAGTGTTCCTTTATTGTTGTGTGGCTTCAACTAATTTTCGTCTTACAGCAACTCTAAGGCAAATACATCACAGGTTTTATTATTTGTTTATTTATGTGTTATATTTGTAGATTGCCTTTCTCTCAGAATTGGGACCCAAGGTGGCTTCCAATAATTAATGTACATTAAAACACATTAAATACATTAAATACATTAAAACATTTAAAACAATTAAAAACATTAAAAGGATATAATCGTAAAAGTACTTAAAATAGTATTTCAATTACAACTGTTAATAAATAAAGCTACCTGGCTTATGTGCAAGCTTGGGGCTGAGAGTGTGTGATGCACCCAAGGTCAGGTTTCCATGACTGAGCAGGGAATTGAACATTGGTCTCCATGGTCACAGTCCAGTGCTGAAACCACTACATCATGCCATCCCTTTAGTGTAGCATAAATAGCCATATGTGGAAATATGCTACACCAGCATCACACAACCCCAATGGAGAATAGCTCCATTGTGCAACACATGTCAGTGGCTAGGTGCCATTGAGCAATGTGCAGATGGAATGCACAACATTGCTGTATGTGTAACTCCACTCCTGCTGCTATCAATAGAATATGTTTGTTGCACCATGTTACCTACACATGCATATGACATGAACAGGATGCCTGCCATTGTGTTGCATTTCAGCTCAGTAGCCAAGTCACTCTGTGTCACCTTTTTTACAGAGGTGATGTGAGGATAAAATATTGAAAATCCATGTGCTTAACACTGTACTTATTGAGAGAAGAGTGGGATGTAAATGCTATAAACAAAGAAAGTTGTGAAAAATAGTAAAGGCCATGATTTCCACTTGATAGTTATTAAGTATCGATGTTAGATTTGTTGGAATGGCTGACTTTTAATTACATCATTGAGATGCTGATACATTTTATCTTTCTTGTATATTATGATGTTTTCAAAAGGCAGCATTTCCATTTCACATTCTTTATTCATTTCATATTCTTTATTCATTTCCCTTC
The DNA here is from genome assembly GCA_948474755.1 of Ctenosaura bakeri. Classification (NCBI taxonomy): domain Eukaryota; kingdom Metazoa; phylum Chordata; class Lepidosauria; order Squamata; family Iguanidae; genus Ctenosaura; species Ctenosaura bakeri. Next base: position 19,867 of record CAOLHI010001415.1, read on the forward strand.
AGTATTTTGTCATTTGTCATGCTTCCCCTCTTTACTTTTGTCCTGTGGGAAATCAGCACAACCTGTAGGATTTAGATGTTCAGTCTACAAATTTAACCACTCTTATGATTTTCTTCCTTGTGTACTTCATGCTGAAGAAAGTGTTGTGGCTGGCTCTTGTAATGAATAAGACTCTAAGGGTTGATGCTTCACTTGACAGCAACACATTATCTGCTTGTGAGTAGCTTTAGGTCTTGGAATAGAAGATGCTATGTAGGGCTGCGATGCTGTTAAAGAATCTGTACAGTCGTGGTAATTTCAGTTAGACATTTTCCTGTGTGAGAGATAGGAGCCTTACTCAATTATTTGAGGTTCAGTAGAATAATCAGTTAATCAATCAGTTATATTTGCATGTAGGTAAAAATGGTAGTTCTGAAGCAAAATGCATGCTTTTGTTTTTATGAGATGTGTACATATGTCTCAGGTGGCATATCAGAAAAGGTAACAGGTAAGGGGAAAGGGAATTGCCTCTTTTAAGATGCTGCTTTGCCATTTGCGCATTTAATAAGTACTAATAATAGTTTTCAGTCTTCTGCCTGTTTAATTGAGGAGGCTTCTTGTTGTTTAAAAAGTTTTTTATTAGTGAATAGATTAAACATTTCAGCCGTTGGGGGATACCTTTCATACTGGTTTATCTAGAATTCTTCATTTAGAATAAATAGTGAAGCTTTCTATGACAAAATTTTCTTTAGCATAAAACTGGCACTTTTGTGAGATATAAAACCATCAGTAATGGAGATTACAGATGTGTGAAGCTCCCGTGAGGAACTTGGTTAGTCTTATCAAATCTCTTGCCTTGTTTCATAATTTCTGAGATGTTTCATCTGCCTTATCTTTTTCTTGGGTGAAATTTCATGATAGCTCTGTTAATTGTAGTAGTGAGAAATTCACTGAAGAATGTGTCTTGAGAGTACAGATTTTATAGTATAGGCTTGGATGCATGTAATAAAAAATAAGGGCCATTGAATCAGAAAGAAGAAAGGCATAGGAGTATGACCTAAAGATACCCCCTTCCCTGAAAGTAAGTTTCATGAAACTTGGTGAGACTTACTTCAAGTAGACATATATATGTCTGTGCTAAAAGATGTGTTTCCTGTCACTTCTCTTTTTAATATGTGCTTATTTTCCAGTCTGAAACTGCTAACTTTTAAGGATTTGGAAGGAAAACATTATGAAATAATTTGTGTTTCTTCTTGTTTCCGTTTATCATGAAATGAAATGACATATTTAGAACAAACAAGCTGCAAGTTCAAGCTGTTTAAATGGAAATCTTATGACTTGAAAAGTAAAATTAGTAAAAATCTTGGCTCCCCTTTGTTTCAGTAGTATTTATATTGCCTTATTTTAATAAAAAAAAACATCGTGGAAGTATTCAGCTTCAGAGGTTTAGCACTAAATGCAAACAAACATCTATTATTTTTGTGCTCTATGTTTGTAATCCTAAACCACCATGTAGCTTAATAAATGGCCTCTGACTGAAGGAACATAGTGTGGTGACTGCAGCTGAGCCATTCTGATTGCTAACCCTTCTACATTTTTTCTAAAAGTCGAGAGAACAACATACTTTCACTCTGTTGGCTTCTATGGAGAAAGAGTGAGGATCCATAGTGATGGAAAGGAATAGCTTGGGAGTTTATATGTGCCCTTACTCCAAATTCATGAGTCAATAAAATCCATATAGGTGCAAGATATTTTTCTCTTCTTATAGGTTTCTGTGAGTTCAGACTCTTAGTGTTTCATCATAAAAGTCAAATAGAGATATTTATCTCCTTTTCTCCCATAAAAGGTAAGGGTCTCTATTCAGTAAAACCACTGACTTTGGGGAGAATCCACGTTTATCTACTATATGTGATTGTTAGAACAATAGAATTTCAAGCAAGGGATTAATATTTACCTTCAGTGGATCTTCTGTTGCACTCAGATCTGCTCCTGTAGACACCTAGTATATTGCTTCTCTTGTTTTTCATCTGACCCACTTGTATTTTCATGCTTTGGTTGCATCATTAAAATATGCTGCTGGCCACAAGCAAGAACAATGGCTCAGGTACTAATCTTTAGTATGGTTGGAGAATCAGCATTTTTTGCACAAGTAAATCTCGTGGCTGGCAGTTGTTGATTTTGAGGCATGGCATTTGGTTTAATGGAATGATTAATGCTTATGGTTGATCAGTCATGTAGGAAATAAAGGAAAGCTATGGTGATAGAGAACAGAGTAATTGTCAAGACACAGATTTAGGTGTTAGAATAAACTACAGATATGTCAACTTGCTTAAAAAAAGCATACATCATTTTAAGTTGTGTCAAGTTAAGTTGAGAAATAATATTACTCAGATATGGAAAGTTATCCTTTACATTCAGTTTTGAACACTAGGATCAATTGTGGAAGTAGAAACTTCAGGAAGAGCAATGAGATAAAGTATAGGGTGGTTCAGTTCATATATGGAAAGGATGAAAGAACGGGAAATATTAAAAATTGAGAAAGGAAGGGATATATTGGCATTATAGAAATCAGGAAGACATTTGCTCATCCACCAGTTTTTACTGAGGAGGGTGAGTACTGATGGGCTTATATAGAAGATAAATCTAAGTGAAACGTATGAACTCTGTGTCAAATCGATTCTACCTCATGGTATTCCAAAGATAATGATTTTTTTTGTTACATGTACACATTATGCAATTAAATTAATATACAGAATTTATTTGACACAGGGTTGATTGATTTAAACCCAACTGATTGAAATCATGGTTCTGAATTTTTTTCAAATTAATTTCCAGTTTATGAAAAATGGGATTTCTTGAATTTACATCCAGACTCCTCCTTGCCTAGATCTACTGCAAATCTCCCTAAATTCTCTGTAGAATGACCTTTGTTATCTTCTCAGATAATAGAGGCAGAGAGACACAAACATATTAGGGAGGAGGAGTGAGCCTGCTTCATGATTTAATGATTTAAATCACTTCTCTGTAGGAATCAGCTTTGTTTATCGTTGTTTATCATTATCTTTGTCATTGTTTAGCATAGAAGTATGTTATTTATTATATTGGTCATACGTATTAGATATATAATGAGCAATTCTAAGCTGTTTTCAGATTAATATCCTGTTCACAAAAAAAGAAATCCCTTCAATTTATATCCAGACTTGTCCTTGTTCAGATCTCCCCAAATTCTCTATATATTGACCTTTATTATCTTTGCTTGTAGAGAAGAAAGGGGGAGGAGGGAGATTTCCTCATGTACACCTTCTGCAGAGTAGCAATGATAATTTTTTTCTCCTTTCTTCGTGAACTGCTGTTAACATATTCATAAAATATAATTAGAAGTTGTAGAATTAGTATTCATAGTGGTTTCGTTCATGTAGGCTTTTTCTTCAATAATTGTTTTATGAAATTTTTGAAATGACATCTGAATTGAAAAAGTCCTATGTAAATAAAAAGCTTTATTTTTATTTTTTTAATGTTGATTTTTGGGAGTGCTGATTTCACAAAATAAGTTACTATGGGAGGTTATGGAATCTTTTATAGAAGTAGGGGCTGTTGTTTCATGTGGCATGTTTTAATATGCAAAGTTTTTTTCTGTGTTTATCTTGAATGACATCCCAGTACTCTCATGAGGTAAGCTGCTACTTTTCTCACTTAACATAATGAAAGTTGAGACTAAGAGATCAGCAACTTGCTGCCAGTTGAGTTCATATCCATTATACATTGACTAACATTTGTGACAGAAATTGTCTTTTGATAGCTGATGGGCTACATGTATTTCTGGAAGCCTCTGAAAGGTCCATCAAATGTTAATAAAGATATGATGAGAAATTTTTCATTTGTAAGGAAGTAAGTCATCTTCCTTTGTTAAGGTAAAAGAAAAATTGTTTTCAGTTTATTAGAAATGGAAAAGATTATCCATTGTCATGTGAGTGGACTCTTATTTGCACAACAAGGCCTCCCCTTAGTCTCCTCCCTTTACTCACCCTGCTTCCCAAAGCTGTTGTGGGCAGGTAAGTGGGAACCCATTCCATCAGTGGTTTCCATTTATGGACACAGTTCATAAAGTCCACAGTTTAATGTTGTATCCTGATTTGGATTTTGTATCTACCCTTGCTTTTCTTGGAAACCTGTTCTGTAGCTGTATAGTGCATGCCACTTGAAGGCACTACTTTTATTTTTAAAGCCTGCATGTCCATATGCATTTGTGATAAAACACAGTTTCAGAACACATACAGACATGCATGTAATATATGAGTTTAAATTAAATGACTCAAAATTGATGTCTTTGAATTTCATTATCTGTTAGGGTCAAATCCCAGCAGCTTATGTTAATAGTTAGGAATGCTAGTGTTATCTGAAGCCTCAAGGTAGTGAGTGGCACAATGTCTTCTGATGTAATATCTTCCTTTGCTGATTGTAAGAGAATAACTCTTCCTTTTGATGGTAGCGCAGTAAAACCACAAGTGACTATCGTAGCCATTCAGTGCAAGGAACAGTTGTGGTATATCTTTGTGCTGTGCTCCATTATTCATTTACTGTGTTTAAACTAAATGTTCTCTTTGATTAGATTCCAAGTATCTTAGAAAAGCAATCATGCAGTGCAGTCCTGTACTTGTTTAATCTGGATCATGCTCCATTATATTCAGTGAGAGCAACAGACAAACCTGTATAGGAGTGCTGCCCAAGTGACCTGACCATCCCCAGGGAGCACATACTTCATTATACATGAGTTGCTCTACTGCATGTTGTTCCACGGGTGCCTGTTTTATGTCAAATATGAAAAATCTTTTATCCTCCAGGCAGAATTTTAAATAGGGTGCATTACTTCCTTTTTGAGCAAGGGCAAAGATGTAGAGGGAGGGAGTATGTTCAGGTTCAGAATTTAACAACAGTTGATAATTCTGGTATTTCTTATATATGCTAGCCTAGCATTGAGAGCTGCAGTGTTGGTATTAGAAGATGGACAAGCTTCTATGGGTATACAAGTGTAGAGTGTTGTTACTTGTTATACTTTTGTATATGCCTTTCTACATGCAGACTGGTACACAATTCCAGGTATAGTTTCACTCTTATTCCACTCCCCCAAACACCTCTGCATCCCCTCATTGCTCTTCTTTTACTGACTCCTTCCTTCATTTGATCTGAAACCAAATGATGAGGCATGGGATGGTAGGCAGCCACTGTCGCGTGCTACATGGGGAAACACAGCACAGTGAGTGCTAAAGTGCCTATCGCTGAATTTCCTCCATGCGGATAGGCTTAAATGGTCTTTAGTCTGATAGTTGCTATCTGAATCTCATTTTTTTAAATTTTTGGCAAGGACACAGACTCACTGTAGATATAGGACCTAATATTCAGTGCTGTGTTCTCATTCCTATTTTCCTTTTTGGGGGAGTAATCCTTCTTTGCTAGAGCAGGGGTAGGTGGGAAGGGCCCAGCATGCAGGCATAAGTTGCCACATAGTAGTCTTGCATTTGCTCTCTCTGCCTCAAAATGGGTCATCCCTGCTTTCATAGAGGCAGCTTGACAAGGCTGGTGCACTGAAAGGGTTGGAGAAGTGAACCAAATCAAGGTCAAGTTCCTTTTGAGTAATTATTCTGGTGCAGTCAATGACAGGAGTTAAAATACCACAGCATGATGATCATGGAAGCAGGAAGGCCAAGATATTGTCTTCATCATGGGAGAAGAAGGCTACTGGCACAGGCAGTAGTCCAGAGCAGTCTTCTCAACTACTTTGCCTCTGAGAATTCCCTCTACAAGCATGATACTGGAGAAATAGGCTGCACAAAGTCAGTAGACTCCTTCTTACAATGATGAGAACAATTTTGTCTTACTTCCTTTGTGTCAATTTCACAAGCTGGATAAAAATGCAGCCACTAGCATTATGCTAGTTATGGGCTGTTACACTTGTATCAAATACCAAAAGAATTCCAGCCCCTGTCTGCAGAATCTCTGTGTTGTTCAGATGCTAACACATGTCCCCTTCTGCCTTTTACTACTTTGTTTAAAGAAATGTAATAGAGGTAGCTTTCAACCTTTGTCACCAATTTTGCCAGGTATGTTTTGTAAATGATTAGCTACTGCATTCCTCTTGTTTGTCTTGAATTTTGACAAATGTCTTGCTTTTCCTCCAGTTTTTCAAATTAGCAGCTTTCCCACTCTGTGTCTGGTGCCAAAAGAATGACTCATAGTCTTGTCATTTCCTATCATGTTGCACTAGCAATATTCTACTTCTCCTGTTGGCTTCTTTCAAATACAAGAAATGTTTCTGGCGTTCACATCTCTTAATCATCTGGCACACCCATCCTTTTGGCCGTTATTTAAGATACAAAACAGGGCTGGTAGAATTGGTTGCCAGCCTCTTAGGGTAATTTCAAAGCCTTAATTCTGTATCCAGTTAAACTTGGCAAAGATATGTGAAGTATTTTATGTGTCTCTTACGTTGATCTGAAAATGTAATTAAAGAGACCATTCAGTTATGACATTTTGCAGCTACGTGCAGACTCTATACCACCTGACAGATGCACTGCTTTTTTAGACCCTCAACCTTCCTGTTGTATTTGAATGTTCTTTTTTTCCCTGCTATGAAGGGGAGTGATGGTAAGCATATACAAATGCAATACACATAGTGAGTATTATGTCCTTCTGGTCTGAGAAATACAACAGAATGCATCTGCATTTGGGGCTCATTTCTACAGATATGACCAGATTGCATAGTTAATGAGGCATAATCTAATTTCTTATCATTTTCACATTTTATAGTACACAATACATGGTGTGTCCCATATTACAGTCAACAGCTTCAGTTTGCTTTAAAAAAAATCAGAATAGCAGCCTTGTGAAATTTCTTCATAAAAAAAGGAGGCTACACTCTACAAGATGCCTCTAGTTAATCAGTTACAAACAAAATCTTAAATATGGAGGTCAGGAAACAGAAATTGATCTACTGTTAAGGATTAAAATATATTTGACAACTGCAGCTTTTAATCCCATAGCCTTAACTTTAGAATTAGAACTCCTGCTGTTGGTCCCATTGCTACCAATGGTTAGATTGATGTAAAGAAGAGGGACTTTTTGTTGATGTTGCTGAGATTTCAGAATGTTTTCCCCAATGAAATCTACCAGGCATCTTCTCTTTTGACACATTTGATTGTTTGTACTGGTTTCTTATGTTCACCATTTTAAAGTTTGCTTTAGCTATTTTTGAAATTGTTTGATACATGATAACTACTTAATTTGTCTGTTCTGTGCTTTATGTCTACTGCTTTGGCTGTGAATTTGTTCTCATGGAAGTTTTTTGGGAGGGGGTTGTCCCTCCGGCAGGATATGTCAGATGGAGGAGTTTGCTTGTGAGAGAGCGGGAGTGAGAGAAAGAAGAGAGAGAGTATGAACTGTCAAAAAGTACAATTGAAATGGAATTATTAACTATTAATATTTACATAATTTATTTGTGAATCAGTGTATGTGAGCAAGCTATTTGTTTTTTGTCCAAAGTAAAATGGGTAGTGGAATAGTGTAAGTGTAGCACAGTATCTTCCTAATGTAGGTGGCACTTGGTGTATGTGTATATATGCCTTCAAGTTACCTGTTGACTTGTGGTAACCCCATGAATTTCTTAGGGTTTTCTTCAGGAAGGAATATTCAGAGGTGATTTGCCAGTTCCTTCTTCTAAAATATACCCTACAGCACCTGCTATTTCTTGGCAGTCTCCCATTCAAGTACTAACCAGGGCTGACACTGCTTAGCTTCCAAGGTCAGACAAGCTCTGGTGCCTCTAAAGTATTTAGGCAACTTTATTAGTAAACCACAGTTATTGAGAGCCCTGCTTTCCTTTACTGTAATACAATTTGCTTTGTATTGGTCTTTGCATCATTTGGGTTCTGAATGTGCATTCTCAGCATTTCAAAGCATTAGTGCAGGGCTTTCCAAATGGTGTACCGCAATACGTTAGTGTGTCACCTGAAGTGTGTAGGTGTGTCGCCTACAATCTTGGGAATGTATGTTGTTTTTAAAAATATGTGATTTACAAATATATGAAAGGTTTTGGTGAGATATGTTGTGTCCCCATACATTTTGTTATTACAATTTACTGTATGTATGTGTCTGTATCTCTTATAAGCAGCTAGTTTAACCTCTAGTTTGCAAGTAAAACTGAATTACTGTGTCGCAAAATGATGCATGTCTAAAAAAGTGTGTCACCAACATGAAAAGTTTGGAAAGCTCTGCATTAGTGGTTTCCTTCTATCCGTTTCTTCATAGACCTGAATATGGATGTAATAGAATAAGCTGTCCATCCATAACACATCTAAAATATTGCTAATTCTTAATAAAGTGTGTGTGTGTGTGTGTGTGTGTGTGTATATGTCTATTATTATCTGATTGCTGAACTTTTTGCATATCTGATTCAACAAATTATTTTGCAAATCAGATTTTTTTGAAAACAAAATGTATAGATTTAGTTTCAGACGTCTTTGTTTTCAACTTCATTTTATCCATCCTGGCCCTTTTCCATGTTATTAAAGTTAGTTTTGTGCATTCTTTCAGAGTTGTATTACAAATCGCATTACTTAGAAATTCCAAACTTGATGAAAGTTGGCAACCTTGATTTTTAATGCAGTTTAATTTTAAAAGGCTCAAATTCTTCCTGTTGGTTACATCTGGTGCTAAGAGTTTTCCCTTCTGCTGACATACTGCTTTTCTTCCCTTCAAGTTGGGTTTGAAGACTATGGACCAGATTGTGATAGCATGAGGATAACTGCATTCTTGGACATTCCGGGGCAGGATAACTTGGCTCCGCTTGCACGTCTGGAAAAATATGCTTTTAGTGATAATATCTTTAACAGGTAACAGTGCAAGTAATTATGCTAATGTTAATGTGAATTTTTGTTTCGTTTTCATGGGTGTAATATTTATTATAGATTTTAACCACAAATTTGGTATAAGTAATCTGTTTATTTACATAATTTAATAGGAAATCTATTCATGTTCTACTCATTTAAAAACCTCAATATTTGTAGGTCAAGCTCTCTAGATTATTAGTAAGGAGCAGCAAGTTTCCTTCATCATCAGCAATCATTAGATTGGTTTTTTTCACCCACCAAACCCAAAATTTCTCCTCTTTCATTTAAATTTCTCCCTCTTTTTTAGCAAGGTATAAGACTCCAGAATGCTGTGATGGTGGTAGGAAATTCGACTGCTATAAATCTGAATGAGATTGGGGTGTGATTGACTGAGGGCGCTCTCATGTCTTACAGTGCCTGAAAGGTAGAAGGAAGGTTAAGATGCCGCTTAATGAAACTGCAAGCCCAACCCATTATTTTATTTATTTTGCAACATTATTCCACTTCCTCTGCCTACTAAAAAGAGTAGCTAAGGATGCTAGCCCAAAAGCAAGAAGCCATACTCCCTTTGATGTCTTGAAATTAAAAGTCTGGTCTCTTAGTTATAAACCCCTAAGGAAACTGTCTGTGTTGTCCAGATGAGGTGATGAACTTGAGGAAGATTGTGGGAAATCAAATAGCTGCATGAATAGAACAAACTTTCCTTTTCTGCTCCAGTGGTGTCAGCTGCTATGAAGCTCAGTCTGGATGATTTCCAAATCATGGACTGGCATCCTATTCAGTGTTTACAATGCTGTCAGCTGGACATACAACATCATAAATTTATGTGACCAAGAGCATCCCTTTCAAAGCCACCTTTGAAGCTAGGTAGTGTCACCAACATAGAGATTTCTGAGGCACTGGAGGATGGGGCACCACGCAACAGGTGTCTCTGTGGCCACCTGCCTTGCCTTGCTGCAAAAAGAGGAATGGAGACTTCTTCACTCACTGTCCTGCTCCTCAGTACCATGTTATGTTGGTGTGCTATCTGGTTTCTAAGGTAGGTTTTGGGGGCTTGCACTGAGAGGCATAGCTATGACAACAGACCTCTGTTATTGTAGCCACTTTTCCTGTAGCAGGATCTCAGCTGTGGTTTTTAAGAGTTGGGAAGATATAAGTTGTTCACATATTCCTTCATATCTTGACATACATAATTTCTTCTTTCTTTCTTGGTTCTTCTAAATTCAGGTGAATTGAGTTCCAAATACAAAACCCATGGTTTCAAATAATGGTTTGGAGATGGATGCTTGTCATAATATTCTAATTTGTAATAAACATGAATATTTTTTTAAAAGGCTTGAGTTTTTTTAATAGTTTGTTTAATTTGCAATAAATAAACTAATAACTATTATTTTAAATGAAAAGGCTTCAGATTCTTTTATAGTTAGAGCAGCCTAGAAATGTAGACGTGGGGGAAGGAACTGATGCGTGTCATAAGCATGACAACTGTGTAATATTCCTTGTCATGCAAACCAGAGAAGCAAAGTGGGAAAATTATTTTGCCTCTTTGGCAGCAGTGCCGTGAGAGGATTTCTCAAAGCACAATTAGATATTAAGTACAATGGACAGCCATTGATAGACCTGCATATTTTTCTAAACAATGAAAATGGTGATCAAATTTTGTCAAATGGAATCTGTTATATGAATTCCAAGGTACATTCAGTTTCATTACATTGTATGTACCCAGACAGTAACATTTCAGTAGAATGTCTACAATAAGTGTTGTGCTATACTGTTTAATCTTGCTCATATCTGAGTTAAGTATTACAGTCTCCTTTTTCTTCAGTGAAAAAGTTACTTACTACCTTTGCAGGCAAATCATCGCTAGGGGTCTACTTGATGTCTTTCGAGATTTCAGTCATAATGAGGAAGATTACTTGACAGTAATGGCAATAGTGGTTCGGCTGTCTGAAGATTCAGGTAAAAGTTCTGACTATTATGCCCTCTGTCTCCTAAGTGTCATCTGAGTTACTCTCTGTGTGTATGTAGAAAGTGGTATATTTAGTCCATTGTGTACATCATTGTCTACATTGACAGGAGCAGCTCTATAGAGTAGTTGGCAGGACATTTTATCAGACTTGCCTAAACATAGCAAAGATTGAACCTAATAACATCTACATGCTCAAGCAAGTGCTCTACCTAGCCTCGCTAAAAATGGGTCCTATTTTGGGAGAAAGGCAAAGAATAATTAATTAATTAAAAATGATTTTTCCTCTTGTGTCAGTGTTAAATGCTGTAATTTGCGAAGACTTTACAGAAAAATTGCTGTTTCTAGAGTTTTACAATGTGACTTTTTTATCTCTTGAATACATATGTATATATTTGAAACTAAAGATATTTTTCTTTAAATCATCAGAGCCAACTGTGCGTACAGAACTAATGGAGCAGATACCACCCATTGCCATTTTTCTACAAGAAAGTAGACCAAATTTCCCTACAGCTTTTTCTGAGTATCTTATGCCTATTGTGGTGAGATACCTTACAGATCCAAATAATCAGGTAAAGGTTTCTGAATTGACTGTATAGTTCAGTTTAATGCCATGAACTTTCTTCAGAAACAGCAGCCTTTGTTTAGTATACAAGAAGCAGTAAGTCTTTACTGTCATAGTATCACCATCCTCTTCTGTTGTAGTCACAAGGAGAAATCTAGAAGCTTTACTTCCATTTTAGATTCTCCATAACTTGTAATGAATGACTTTGGTCAAACTGTAGTTAATCTCAACTGTGATTTGTTGAAAACCCATAAATTCTAGCAATAATTTATAAACTTGCCATGTTTAGGCAAGCCATAATTAAATTTAGTGACAGTGTAAGGCTTGGGTAAACCAGTGTGATGTAATTATCTGAGCATTAGACTGTGACCCTGGAGACCAAGGTTTAATTTTCTTGCTCAGCCATGGAAGCCCACTGGGTGAACTTGGGCAGGTCACAAACTTTCAGGCTTCCAGAAAACCCTGTGATAGGATCACCTTAGACTTGCACACAACAACAACAGTAAGGCTTGGATAACACACAAAACTGCTTTTAGATTAAAACAAAAGCACAACTTTCTTATATCTTTGCAGCTGTGTCAGTTGTGGAGCAAGGAAGAAGGGAACACAGACGTCTGTGGCTTATTTTTGTAGCACTTTCCATCCAGAACTAACTTATAAGGAGAATTTATTCAATGTGGTCTGTAATTTTATCTGGACAATATGTATTAAATTAGTTTTGCTTTGCTTTGAATTATGATAAGCTGTTTCAGATTTGTACACTGCCATTCAAACTCAAAATTTTTCCAAAACTTCTTGCAAAACTAAAAAACTTTACAAGAACTCCTCCCTTAAAATTCAGTTGAAATCGGTTCAAACTAACTAGATAAAATCAGTTAGAGTTGACATACCAGTTCACAATTAAAAAATCAGCAATGGTGGAAGAAAAAGTTTTCAGCAGTTAGTTTAAATATAGGAGCCATGCATAGTGAAGAACCTGTATGGATTTCTGTAGAGAGAAAATTTCAGAAATTTGCAGATACCACTGACAAGTTCCTGTGGTACATCTTGCTCTAATATAGTGGTTCTCAACCTTCCTAATGCCACGACGCTTTAATACAGTTCTTTATGTTGTGGTGACCCCCAACCATAAAATTATTTATTTATTATTTATAATGCCTCCCCCTCCCCAGCAAAGGCCGCCTTGCTGCCAGGAACGGGGGGGGGCAGGCAGGGAGGGAAAGAGGAGCCGCGCTTCTCCCCCGGGAAAAAACTCCGAGAACCCCCCCCGGGCTCTGCTTCTGCTTCGCTCTCATTTCCGCTGGGGGGGGCAGTGTGAGAAAAGTTTCCAGAGTGTCGATCCTGGCCGGGGGCGGGGGAGGAACCCCAGCATCTTTGTCTTTTGAGCTGGGTGCAGCTTGCTCCCCCCAGAAAAGCGCTGCCTTGTGGCCTCCCGGGCCCTTTCGCAGCACCCCGCTTCGTGGCGAGTGGGGCAGGGGCCGTGGCGAGGAGGGGGCCTGCCCCCCGTGCTGCTGCCATCCCCCCAAGCTGGCCCGTCAGACAGGAGTTTCTCCCGGTAGCGGAGAAGGGGAGCGATTTCAGTCCCTTCTGAACAGGGGGCAGGAGGACGCGAGCACGTGGCTCGCGCTTGCACCACCACTCCTGGGCCTTTTCCACACGTTACCTTATCGCAGAGGTGGGGAGTGCTGTTCGCACAAGCAGGTTCTTGCGCGAGGTGCTCTCTTCGCTGCTCCTTCGTCCTGCAGCTGGCTTCCTGGTTGTGCGATGCCCCACCCCTTCCTCCCCCAATGCAGCCAAAGGCTCCCAGGCTGCACTGCGGAAGGAAGGGGTGGGGCGGTCACGCGACCAGGAAGCCAGCTGCGGGATGAAGGAGCAGCGAAAAGAGCGCCTCGCTCAAGAACCTGCTTGCGCGAATGGTACCCCCCACCTCCGCGATAAGGTAACGTGCGAAAAAGCCCAGGAGTGGTGGTGCGCTCATGTCCTCCCGCCCCCTTTGGTGGGAGCGCATGCAGCCGCACGTGCTCCTGCCAAAGGGGGCAGGAGGACGCGAGCGTGTAGCTCACGCTTGCGCACCACCACCGAGGAGAGAATGGAGCCTAAGACCATCGGAAATACGTATTTCCGATGGTCTTAGGCAACCCCTGTGAAAGGGTCATTCAACGCCCCCCCAAAGGGGTCGCGACCCACAGGTTGAGAACTGCTGCTCTAATAGATTTTATAGCGGTGGGAAGAGCGTTGAGCCTTCAGTGTCTGTGTTAAGATTTGGCAGGTTCATATTGGTACAAGTAGTCTTTCCAAAAACCTGTCCTATACTGTAACGAGCTTTACAGAAACTAGTAAAATGCGGGCTGGACAGGGCTACTGTTAGTTGTATTTGTAATTGGTTGATTGACTGAACCCAAAGGGTGATCACAAATGGCTGCTTTTCATCCTGGAGAGAAGTGACTAGTGGGGTGCCACAGGGTTCTGTCCTGGGCCCAGTGCTGTTCAATATTTTTATCAATGACTTGGATGAAGGAATAGAGGGCATGCTCATCAACTTTGCAGATGACACCAAATTGGGAGGGGTTGCTAATACGCCAGAGGACAGGATCAAAATTCAAAATGACCTGGATAGATTGGAGAGCTGGGCCAAGGCTAACAAAATGAAAATCAACAGAGAGAAGTGTAAGGTCCTACACTTAGATAGAAAAAATAAAATACAGAAATATAGGATGGGGGACACGTGGCTGGATAGCAGTACGTGCGAAAGGGATCTAGGAGTCTTCATATACCACAAGCTGAACATGAATCAGCAGTGTGATGCGGCAGCCAAGAAAGCCAATGCAATTCTCGGCTGCATAAATAGGAGTATGGTGTCTAGATCGAGGGAGGTACTGGTACCACTCTATTCTGCTTTGGTTAGACCTTGGCCATTTCCGCACTACAGTGTTAAACTGCTGCTATTCCACTTTCAATGCCCTGTGGAATTCTGGGGTTTGTAGTTTACTGAGACCAAAGAGCTGTTTGGCTGAGAATTGGAAGTGCCTTGCCCTAAACTACAAACCCCAGAATGCCATAGGAGGTTGATAGTGGAATAGCAGCACTTTAAAACTGTAGTGCGGAAATGTAGCTCATCTTGAATACTGTGTCCAATTCTGGGCACCCCAATTCAAGAAGGACATGGTCAAGCTGGAGCAAGTCCAAAATGGTGAGAGGCCTGGAAGCCATGCCCTAAGAGGATAGACTTAGAGAGCTGGGTATGTTTAGTCTGCAGAAGAGAAGGTTAAGAGCCATGTTTAAATGTTTGAAGGGATGCTGTGTAGAGGAAGGAGAGGGCTTGTTTTCTGCTGCTCCAGAGACCAGGACAAGGAGCAATGGATTCAAGCTGCAGGAAAGGAGATTCCACCTGAACCTCAGGAAGGACTTCCTGACGGTCAGGGCTGTCCAGCAGTGGAATGTGCTGCCTCGGAGTGTAGTGGAGTCTCCTTCCTTGGAGGTTTTTAAGCAGAGGCTAGATGGCCATCTGTCGGGAGTGCTTTGAAGGTGTTCCTGCATGGCAGGGGGTTGGACTGGATGGCCCGTGTGGTCTCTTCCAACTCTACATTTCTATGATTCTCACCTTTACTATAAACCTGTGTTCTAATGTTCAGAGTTTCTTTGCCTGATCATCTGGAGAGGGTCCTTATTCTTCACAAGTGGTCAGATATATAGTAAATTCCAAGCCTGCCCCTTAGCCTCTTGTTGCAGGAGGGTATTGTGGCAGGCATTTAGTATCATGAGCAATTAGGAAGCTAAAGTTTAGATTGAAGCTTTGGTTGTTACTCCAGTGTAGCTGAGGTATTTGTGCATGTTCGTTGTAAAGTAGACAAAGTTAAGTCTGAACTTAACAAGATTCAGAAGCTTCATTTTGTCATGCAAGCAGTGTAAACATGTTCCACTGTGGATCTAGAATATATGTATATACTGTATTTAAATTACAGAACTGTATGTTAATACAACATGTAAGGACATTAATTGCAATCAGCCCTCCACATCCATGGTTTAAAGTTTGCAGATTTGGTTATCCGCAGTTTATTTGCTGCCACCTCTGCTGCTACCCTGCACCGTTTTTCATGGAGAGTTATAGGTCTTGTCTCAAATTCATAGTCTCTCAGTGCAAGCCTTGTGACACTAAGAGAGACTGTGAACATGAGGTGCAGCTTGTAAGTCCCTATTAAAAATGGCATATGGCAGTAATGGAGGTGGTGACAACCTGCTTTTGCTTTGTGAAGGAACTCCCACTGCCACAAAGATGGAACTGGGCAGCTGGTGTGATCCTCACCACATATCACAGTATATTGTGTACTGTACATTTGAATTTGCAGTGGGTTGAATACACTCCCCCTCTCCTTTCTGTGTGTGTTAAGTAAGGTTTGAGGGGCCTGTAGATATTCATGTTTTTTCCAGCTTGGGGAGTGGCTGTGTCCCTAACCCCCATTGATGTTTGAGCTTCTAGTGTTACACTTCTTGTATGTTGGGGAAAAACATCTAAAAGAATTAATTTTGCCTTTTGTATGTTGATAGGTTAGAAAAGCAAGCCAAGATTCATTACTGATATTACTAGAACAAGGTCTTGTTGCTCAGCATGATATTGAAAATAAAGTGTGTCCAATCCTGCTGGACCTCTGTGCTCCAGACAGTGATGATGAATACAAGGTAGAGGCAGTAAATGTAAGTAATAACTTCTGTTTGACCATTTTGTAAATTTTGTAAATGAGTTTTCTTCTTTGCATGTAGTAGGATGCTATGTAGTTTATTTAGCAGCTAAGCATCTTTTTCACATTTAAATAATTAAAAGCTTTATCTTTGATACAGGGTTGTTACTTACTTACCTCTCCAAAGTAATATACATCCTGTAATGGGATGTTCTCTTATAGTGGTATAGTCTTATCTTTTAATTTTCTGTGTACAGAGACAATGAAGAAAAACAATTGGCCTTAATACATACTTTTTTATGGGGCTGGATGTGTTTTAGGCTATATGCCAGGGCTCAACCCCTGTTGGGATTCGTCCTTCTCTGCACTGCAGTTGGGAGATTTATACATGCCATGTGAACAAACAGACCAAAGAAGGCAAAGAATGTTATTTGTATGAGAGATGCAGCACTACATTGTATTTGCTGTGACCAAAGACTTCTCATTTTTCTTGCTTCACATACAGATATAAAGCTGGTTATGTACCTGTCTGATTATATGTAGGTATGCCCTAGGGAATAAGTATAAAACTTGACTGGGAAATGTAGCATTTTCTTTCCTCTGCTGTATGCTTGGTGCAGACCTTCAAAACTGATACAGCTTTAAATGTGTTATCATTGTTTTTCTTACATCCCCAAACTTATAGCCTAAAGTTAATTCTGTGGATGTATGTGTCATGGTTTACAAGACAGATGCTGTAGCAGCATATTTGGCAGCCATTTTGGGAAAAGGGCTCTACAGACTTATGCCAGTCTTTACATGTTCTCTACCCACACGTGTTGTTTTTTTTCTGCAGAAATTGCTGTCAGAAATTTCTTCTCTATCTGAGGAATTAAACTGTGCTGGAAATCCAAAATTTAGCTTTGATTCTTTCCAAATAGTCATAATACTGTCATTTGAATTCATTGGCTTTGGGTCCAGCATTAAAATACCTGGTATCTTTTCATAATGATACTATGTTTTTTCCCTTATAGAAATGTCTAGAAATTCACAGGAAATATTTCATTCTTTTTGTAAATTTTATGTAGTAAAATACAGAGTATGAATTCTTATATTACTCGAATGTTATGCGTTCTTCAGTTCATTTGCAAGAAATAATTTATCTCTACAAAATGTGAAAGTTTAATAGTTACATTTCAGTGTGGGTCCTGATACTTCACCCATAAAATGACTTTAGCAGCTACGCTATAGTATCTTGTCTGGGAATTGCTTAGGCTTCTTTCCAAAGCAACATCTGAATTCCAGATGTCTTTTTCAAAAACTGACAATTCCATTAAAATCAGAGTTGGATAATGTTCTCCAAATTCTTTCTTGGCATTTTGTCACAAAGTCTGAGCTCTCTGTATAAGGTATTCTTTTTAATAACTTTACATTTTCAAATATCTTATGTAGACATTCTGAATCTTTTGAGGTTTGAATCTTTGCAGTATTTGGGTGTGCTAATAATTTTATGATACGGATCTTATGAAGCTTTTGATAACTGGTGGACTATTGTCATATTCTTAGAAGTTTATTTTAAGAAAGCTTGGGTGCTTAGGGCTCGAGTCATCCAAAAATAACTTTTCTAAAACTCTGGCTAGCTTCCAGACTCTTTCCTAGAGAAGGAAGAAGTAGAGCAGTCTTATACATGGAATCAGATATTGGCTGGTATTAAGGATATAGACCCATAGAAACTACTTATCTGCAGTTCTGTTGCCAGTAATCCATGACTTGTGGAAGCATTTTGTATGTGTAATCTCTAACATGTTACCTGATTGTCCTGATCAGATCATTGGGTATTCCATCATTGATTTATTCCAGGAGAATCCAGACGCAGGAAGCACTTCTTAACACAAAGCATAGCTAACTGTAGAATTCAGTATCCTAACAGTTTGTGATGCTTGTCAACATGAGTAGCTTTGAAAGGAGATGGGGCAAATTTAGAGAGGATTTGAGTGTTTCAAGGGAGAACTTAAACTGGGAATAAATAAGCAATATCTCTTTTTCCCAATAGATAATCTGCAAAATGGCTTCAGTTGTGCACAAATCTACTGTTGAACGGCTGCTTCTTCCTCGTTTCTGTGAGCTCTGTAGTGATGGGAAGCTCTTTCAAGTTCGGAAGGTTAGCATTTTGCAAAAAGGTTTTGTATTTGGAGTTTAAATTATCTTAACTGCTACATGCTATTAAACACAAACACAGAGTTTTGTCTTTTTCATATAATGTTCAAGCAAGCACGTCTTGCCTTACCGGTACATCTTGAGTTTCCACCTTATATAGCTGATTTTCTGGGGTGTGACCAGGGGCATTAGAGTAATGATGGTTAACCAAAACAGTTCAACATACAGTTGCGAGATTATCATATACCTGATTGCTCTCCTCAATACAAAGCTTATATCTGATGATCTGACCTATATCTCTTTCATTGTTTTTCTATTTATCTCACATTCTGCGTGAAATATGTTGAGCAGATATTTTTGTTCATTAAAATATTCAAATAGCAGATCAAATAGCATTTATATAGTGTTGCTGTGGCTAATAAAACCTGTGGATAGGAAATAAACCATAAGTATATTTTCTGATTGGGAGTACAGACAACAAAGTTCTGTCGTCTTTGATGAACCTTGAGATGTAAATCTTCATTTTGTTAAGAACCATGATTAAATCAGTATGATATGTAATAAGAAAGAAATACAGAGTTAGAAATCAGCTCAAATGTTCAGAAAACAACAATCTCTCCCCTTTCCCTTTTTTTGGCTTTAGGTTTGTGCAGCAAACTTTGGTGATATTTGCAGTGCTGTTGGGCAAGAGGCCACAGAAAAGAATTTGGTATGTTGATGTCTGGGACCTACAATCTGATGTCTTGGAGATAACATTATTTCAAAGCGTTGCAAACTATTGTGTTTCATATTAAGCAGGAAAAATAGGGAAAAGTCAAAATAATGATCTTTCTTCATATACAAATCTGAAATAAAATGGGACACCTTTTGGAGAACAGAAACCCATTGTTGAAGTGTTTGACCCTGCAAGGGATTGCTGGATAACACATATGATTACAGATCATATGTTATTAATATTATCCTCTCAGAACTGGCTTGGTGTCACTGAACATTCCCTTTGTCCTCCACTCTTGGAGAAATCTGTCTGTATTGGTTTTCACAATCTGTTGTTGCTAAACCAGACCATTATTATTAACCTTTTTTTTTTTTTAAACTGGTTTAATAGGCCATAATAGCAGACTTCAGTTGAGGAAATGTGGGCATTTCAGCCCATAATAGCGGTCATTTGGCTAGCAAGCAGGGTATTATAGCTTAATATATTAGTTATCCTAAGAAAATAAGAGACAGTTATTCCTAGGGTAGGCATGCTTCATTAAATACCATATATAGCTCCTTTGTTTCAATCAAGATGCAAAAAGATGTTCTGAGATCTCAGAAACTAATCTAGTGTTTTCTCCTTTCATCCTCTAAAATATAGAAAAGCTAAAAACAATATTATTTCAGTATTGACTAGATCCTCTTGAGTAGTTTGGGATCCCTGAAAGTATTCTTTAGTCAAAAGTGCTCCCATTGAGAAGGGAAGTCAAGGAAAATTAAAATACAGTTTATCAGAAAACTGTCAAGGTACCTTACCTTTACCCAGGTGAAGGAGTGTGCTGTAGAATTGGAGAGAAGTAGAGGAGAATGAGACATTTAATTGCACACAAACTAGGACTTTCTCAATTTAGCCATACCCCCAATTCAAGAATCAAGTCATTGCTATTAGTATTTGCCACTCACAGCAGTTGAAGTTGAGACAGGGATAGCATCCTGGCCATAAAATATTTGCACCACCATGGAATCAGTTTCTTGCAGGTTCATTGTAACAGCTGGGACTTCAGAAATTGACAAAGAGATGAATTTCTGTCATTTCCTCAGTCTGCCAGTTGCTTGAGTGAGGAAGGAGACACCCTTGCCCACATGCTTTGGTTTGGTGAATATGGTGACACAGAATGAGGTTAAGCTAATTTTGAAGAATAGAGCATTCAGTAGTATGTGTTTGTTGTTTAAAGGTGTGTCATAAAGGGTCCAGATCAGAAAGTCCTTTTATGTTTGGCTTGTGAATAAAAGACACATGAGGAAGTGAAAGGATACTATGTAACTGGCATTTTAAAAGAAATAATCCAGTGTTTATAAGAACAGTTACAAGAAGATAGCTCAGAACTAAATGCTTGCTTGCTGTCTCTTTCTTTCCCCAGAGAATTGTAAAATGAAAGTCCCAGAAATTCATCTGAATGTCACTTTTCTCCTTCATGCTAAAATGGCAGCCATGCTTGATCTTTAGCTATCTGTGGTGGTAGCTGCTATTGATAACTTCATTTTGCACAAGTAATCCTTCAGTGTTAACATTCCTTCTTTGAGCCTTGCTGAAAGGACATGAATATTTTTAAAGTTATCTGACCCTCCTGTCAGCTTCTCATTATAGACTGAAATAAATCAGATTGGCAGTCCCATGCAACTTAGCTGTCTGCTTGGACAGGAGAATTTACTTAGAAGAGTGAAGCACATGTACATAATCTGTGTAATTATTGTTAAATTGTTAGATATCATTTGCTGCTGTTCATTAAAATGTGCTAGCCAAGTGGAGTTATCATAATAAGTATTCTTTACCCAGTCCTCAAATAATTATTTGGAAGAAAATGCCTTTTAAATAAATGAACACTCTGCATTGCAAACAAGTAAAAAAGGCTATTGTAGAACTGTTTCATTTACTGTATCTTTCTTTTATTGTGACAGATTCCAAAGTTCTTTGAGCTCTGCTCTGATAGTGTTTGGGGTATGCGGAAAGCCTGTGCTGAATGCTTTATGGCTGTCTCCTATTCAATTTCACCTGAAGTTCGGAGGAGCAAGTTGTCTCCTCTCTTTATTAGTCTCATCAGTGACCCATGCAGATGGGTAAGTGGAGTTGATTAATTGACCTTAAATTTCCATTTAAGCAATTAAGTGACTGATCTGTCCTTTGATTCAAGGAACCATGCTCAAAGGGCTGTGATCCCCAAGTTGCAACTATTGATGGATAGAAATTTTTTAATATGAATTTTTCCTCTTTCACCATCCCCATCTAACTTTTCTAAATTTTAATTATATGAAAATCTAAATTTTCATATAATTAAAACTCTGTTTCAGATTACTAACAGATGGTACATACCTCAGTCAATGTCAACTGCTGTGATCAGCGGTCAGACAGAATAATAATGATCGGCTTCCTTATAGAATTAAATTTTCATCAGAGGAACAAGGCAAAGACTATGCCTTTCAAAATCACCCAGCCAGCATAGTTAATCATGTTGCTGGTGATTCTAGACTCAAACAGTAATGTTTCTAAATTCTGCACATTAACATTTTTCCTTTTATTTCCCTGAAGAGGAGGATTATGGCACCTTTTTATTCTGACTTTTGTTCTGTTGTAAACAAGTATGGCTCTGATGCAACATCTCCTTGTCTCAGGACTCACCTCTTCAGCACAAGGGATAAATTCCATGCCATCCTGTGACTGCACCTAAGTATGTGAAGCTAACATAAACATATATTCAACATACATTCTCCCCCCATTTTTTTTTTTTTTTTGCTGCTGTCTGCAATCGCCACCCCACCCCCCTTTCTCTATTGTTACCTCAATGTTAAATTTTAGATTGCAGGAGGAGGGACCTACCCTGTTATACTTTGTAATGTGCTGTGTACTTTGATGGGGCTATATAAATAATAAATGAATTCCAGGGGCTTTGACAATCCTTCAGTTTCTGATTTGAGCCCTTCCAACATAATTTTAACAAATCGGTGCAAAAATTGTAAAAAAAAGTTTACAGACTCATAAGTATATTTCGTATATATTAACGGTGAGAGAAAATTATATCTGTGTTTGTGTCTGTTTAGGCACTTTCTATTTGTGTGCATGAGCATCCTAGCACCCTTGGATTCTGAATTGCTGAGCTAAGGTGTTTGGTCATTGCAAGTGATGTGGCAGAATCTATGATAAATTCAGGCATAGTGATCTGACATTAATTATTGCTGTCATCTCGAACAAATGTAGTAGCATATTAACATATATGGCATTTCTTCTCAGTTGGATTCCTTTTGAATTTAGATGAATAACTCTTCTCCCTGAAGTGTTAGATACAAATTCTAAATTCCAATCCCATACTGATTTCTTTCTGAATTGGTCTTACACATGTCAGTAAATGAATAAAATAAAAGCCATGTGCCCCAAGCTACATTGCTGGATGAGCATCTGGGATAGCATTTGCAATTCCACTTGTTAGCTTGGACCCAGGCGTACAGTTCTAAATAGATGGTCAACTGTCTGCTTTACAAGTACTGGGCAGATATTTAGAGGGGATACAGGGACTGAGTGATCAAGGGGATCACTTTTCAGGTTTCATGCTGGTTTCTCCACTCCTAAAGACAGTAAATGAGGCTAGTATAATTTACATTGCCATGATGATGGGAGGTTTAAAACAGCTATCTTAAGATAATGTTTGACATTGGTCTGTCTGTCCAGATTCACGGAAGAGTTAAAACTCATTAATGATACTAAGTTTCTGCTTTTGCAGAAAATTGCAAACTGAATATATGTGCCCTGCTGAATTTTCGTTTTCTGCCTAATCCAAATAAAATGTATTACAGCTGCCCATCAGAGTTGACTCCTACTTTTGAGTTAAATAAGAACAGCAAACTGTAATATAGCTTCTGAATGCTTAACTCTGAGATGAATAACTATCAGATCCATTAATTTTTGAATATTCTAGGTACGTCAGGCTGCTTTCCAGTCACTTGGACCATTTATTTCTACTTTTGCAAACCCTTCCAGTGCTGGTCTTTACATTCGAGAGGATGGGACACTCAGTATCCGGCCGTCCAGTCCATGTTCAACTGGCAAAAGTGCAAACAACATGCCATCTAGGTACAGTGATTTGGTATAACAGATTTGAGTGCACATCTTAAACTCCATTCTTTTGTGTAAGACAGAAAATCAAAAAGAAACTGACAGCGACTTCTCTTTTTCAGTTGATTTTTCAAATCAAGGGTTTTAGCTTTGTTGTAATTTCAGTACACTGATGTTTTTAAACTTGTATAATAAAGTGAGATAGGATTACTGCGAACTATATAAATAACCTTGAAAATATACAGAAATATACTGTGACCAATGATATAGTTAGTTACAGAGGTTACATTTGTTCCTTATAAGATCAAGTAAGCTTGTGATGAAGAAATAAGTTGATGCTTATCTTATGGTAAATACCAGGCTAATATTTGATGTGTCTAAGTAGTTACTTCAGATATGTAAAGCAGGATCTTTACTGTCGAACAATGATGGTGGTTGGGAAAACAAACTGTAGATTTCAAACCACTTTTAAAAAGGTAATTTAATGAAAGGGTTATAGTTGGATGAGATAGCTCGCTGCTTTGATCTACATGTTAGGTTTTTTTACTTGGTGCTTTAGTGATTCTGTCATGATTTGTTTCTGGCTCCTGATATTCCTTCTCCCCATTCTGTTTTTCATGTTAAATATAATTGGGGAGAAGCTGTCGTAAGAAAACCTCAATATTGTTTATTTTGATGGTCATGTCAGTGATCGCTAGCATTTCCAGAAACATTACTGCATGCAAATTCAGAATAAACAAACTAACTCAGATTTAGGCAAACAGCAAGAATCAGAAACATGTTAAGACAATATGTGACAACAGGATTATTTCAAAACAATATATTTAAGTTTGGGATTGACCATCACATTTATGCATGATGTGAGTGGTCTTGGATGGTCTCTTCTCCACTTTTTTAAATAGGTTTTAATTTGAACACAGGATGTCCTTGATCAGACATACTATAATCTCTGACCAACTCCCAAACTCATTGCAACCAAAATCTTGAGGGGCAAATAATTAGTGAATCTCCCAGGGACACTTAGGTTGCCTGAGGCCAATTACGACTAAGTTTGAGAAGTGTCAGTCTCTCTGAAAGTAGGATTAATTTTGAGAAGAAACAACAATTGCAATTGAAATTCCAACAACTGCAAAGATCTTTTCTTAATCATAGCTATAAAATTTGTTATACTTCAGTTTTGACTAATAATTTTCTTAACAGCTCAGAGGAGCCTGTGGAAAATAAATTGGAAACATTTGCAGAGAAGTCTTCTGTTAATTGCACTCCTTCTGAAACATCAAGCTCAAGTGCGCAAGAAGAAAGTTCAGATGTACATGGTAATTTTGGAGTAGAACAGATTACATTCAATCAGAACGGCAATGCTGGTCCTTTTGTGACTAAAGATATTAAAGACTGTGAAGGCAACAGTTACCAGGGAATGAACTCAGGAGTCCAGTCTGCTGACAATGTGTTTAATACTTTCTTATACTGGCGTCCACCTCTTCCTGACATAAGCCAGGATTTAGAGCTGCTTCAGTGCAAAAAAGAGATAAATGAAGATAACTGCTCAGTGTCAGAAGTTCTTTGTAATAACTGTGTGGCCAGCAGTGAGATTAAGAAAGTTCTGCAGAGCTTGCAGGAGCATATAGATGACCCAGATGTTCAAGGTAAGATCCTGCATTCTCTGTGTATAACAACTTTGTAGTGAAAGTCATCTGTTCAAGAGGTTCTGTTCTGGTCATGGTGGTTCTTGTGACTGCTTCATTAACAATAAATAACCATTTACAGGCTTGCATGAAGTTCTCTTGTACAGCAATAAATATAAGGTGTTCTATAACTGACAGCTAAGAAGTGGTGTCTGTCTCCAGCAGCAGTTGATCAAAGCATTTTATTACATGAATTGTCATGGGTGCAAGATGGCAGTTGTGCAGATGCTGAAGACGACCTCAGCTGTCTCCCCCACAAAAAAAAACCTGTATGTGCCCTTAGTTGTGCCCTAGAAAAAAAAACAGGTTGGTGATACCATTTTTCAGAGTTGATCTCAAGACCCCTGATATCAACCTAAATGTAATGCAAAGTGATAACTAAATATGGATATTTAAGCTGTGAGAAATAAGATGTAAGAAACAATGAAAGTGAGAA
Source organism: Ctenosaura bakeri (assembly GCA_948474755.1). NCBI lineage: Eukaryota > Metazoa > Chordata > Lepidosauria > Squamata > Iguanidae > Ctenosaura > Ctenosaura bakeri. The sequence goes on from CAOLHI010001415.1 coordinate 44,993, forward strand.
AAGGAGTAGAAGTGTTCAAAGGGTGTGCTAGAAATGGCACACCTGCTTTTTGCTGCATTTTTCAAGTTTTAACTTATACGTAGTCCTACATGTTAATTCAAATAAGTCTTTATAGAATTTCAGCCTTTACCAATCCAGAAGTCATCATTAAAAAAGGAGAAAATGGGATTTGTTTAATGGGATTTGTTCCATCTAATTAGCTCAGGTCCAAGTACTGTCAGCTGCCCTCAGAGCTGCTCATCTAGATTCAGTCAGTGACTATGCTGTCAAACAAAATGAAGAAGTTAATGGTAACCCCAAGGAAGATGCACCCATTTTGGACCCTGATCCAACTGCAGTGAATGAGAACAGTCTGACTTCATTATCAAGCCAGGGGGAGGTGATTAATCCATCCACTCCAACTATAATAAAAAATGTGGTAAGTACCTATTTCTGTAAGTGAAAAATACATTTTTCTGGCTAGACTAGCACCAACCTTTGCTTGCCATTCATTTTGTACCAATAAAGGCTTCTATTTATTTATTTTGACTTTTGGCCTGCCACCCTGAAAATGTAGAGCACTGAGCCTAAAGTTAAAAAAGAAGCCAAAAGTAACTAGCAGGAGTTGCTAAATTATACCTATATGTTTGTCTACACACAACGCAGCACTGCCTTAAACCCAGTCTCTGAAATCCAGCCAAATACCAAAGCTTTGCAGTACATCTAATAAATAGTTCGACTGGCAAATTCCCATGAGGAAGGAGTTTAAGAATTACAATTGGCCACTGAGAATGACTCCTTCAGTGGGGTTGGGGGAAAAAAATTAAAAGTAGTGTGATGGTGGTGGATTGGGTAGAAGAATAAGTGAGACTTGGAATTTTCTTAGATGGGCCAAAGCAAATAAGGCATACATTGGTGAATTGGTTTTCCCTGAGCAAATATTGGGCTACTTTGTCAATGTTTTCTTAAAACTGGAATGCAGAATCATTATACTGTGGGTACAGAATAGCACATCTGAAGGTAGTCAGGCTGATGGTAGTTAAAAATGTATTAGCAAGTACCATACCTACTCAAGAACATAATATTGGGAAAAGATAATCTTTTAAATTTGAGAAAACTATGCTAGTATTCTCAACTTTAGGTTCAAATAAATGTTTTCCTAGGAGTTTCACATTTATTAAATCAGAATAACGAGAAACCATTTGAGTGTGATATCATCAAATCCTAATATGCACTAGTCATTAACTGATATTTTGAACTTCCACACGTTTCCATATAAGATAGTTTAAACCTCAAATGTGGATGTAGTACCTTTTCCTGTGTATTATGGTTTTGGCCTGTTGCAGCCTGGTCTGTATTCTTTATCTCAGAAGCTTAAATACATTGGTATCTTCATAGTGTGAATTGTATTGCATTTTAATGTAACATTCCAGATGGCATTTTGTAATTCTCATAATAATTTTTACAGGAGTTAGACCAACAGAATGGGACCAACAAAATTTTAGAGGCAGAAGAGAATGCACAAGCACTGGAAGAGGATAAATCAAAATTACAGGTTGTTTTAAACATTTTGTTAATATAGTAGAGGGAAGTTCATCTTGCATAATGGAAACAGATATTTTGGTTGTGTCTGAACTTTTTCATCAACTGCCATGTATAAGAGACTAAAAGCCTCATTGGACTTTACTTTCTAAATCTGACTCTGGGTGTGCAGGGTTCTCCAACATGCACCAAGGCTGCCCTTCTTTCATTCTTCCTCCTGTTGTATACAATTTTATACTTGCTCAGCTGAGTACTTCATTCCTGCTACCTGAGATCTCTCTCAGCTTGGAATTTTATACTTCATTGTGGAATGCATAATGGGAAAAGCTGAACATAACATTTGGCTTGCAGAAAAGCTACTTGCTACCTGGAAAGAGAAGTATGTGACTCACTCTTATATTGGTTTCAGAAGATAACATTTGATCAAGCCCTAAATCTGATTGTGTTCTGGGAATAATTTGTGTAAACCAAATGTTGAAATGCTCATGTCTTGCTGTTAATTACTTCTTTTACAACTCATAATACACACAAATTGTTTGAAACTCCTCTCAGTCTTCCATCTTGTTCATCAAGCTTGGTTGAAGTGGTGTGACCACTTGAGTAAGATAACTATTATTTATTGCAGAACTGATAATATCTGCCTTCTTGGACAAGCTGTTGGTGTTCTATACTGTGTTTTTTCCCCATTCTTCCATTGGAGAATGGAGAGGGAGATAGAATGTTATACTGGAGAGGGAGATAGAATGTTATACTGGAACAGCTGTCTTTCAGTGCTTGTATATTCTTCCTCCTGTTTAATTTATTGTTATCAATAATTTACTATTTTTTTTCTTCTCCAGGATATTATACCTCAGCCTTTATTGGACCAATACTTGTCTATGACAGACCCTGCACGTGCACAGACTGTTGATACAGAAATTGCAAAGCACTGTGCATACAGTCTTCCTGGTGTAGCTTTAACATTGGGTAGGCAGAATTGGCACTGTCTGAAAGACACATATGAAACCTTGGCATCTGATGTACAGGTAAAATACATAACAGTAAAGGGCTGCTTTCCACCAAATGTTATTCAGATGGGCATGTCAGATGTGTGATGAACATGTGGTTTTAGAACAAACTCATCCCCACAAATCTAACAAGACCTATTAAAAACTTTATTTTAAAGTACACAGCATTCCAAGCATAGTCACATCAAAGATTTGTATAAAGCAGGGATTCCCAAACCTTGGTTCCCCAAGTGTTTTGGCATTCATCTTGCAGAAGTCCTAACCACCTTGTCCAGCAGTAAGGAACTCTGGGGGATGAAATCCAAAACAAGTGGAAGACCAGAGTTTGGAAACCACTGCTATAAAGGCTTTATAATTTATTTTTGTAACGTTTGCCCAATGGCAGTCAATGCTGTTTTACATTTATATTAACTGTTTACAGTGGAAAGTCCGTCGGACACTTGCTTTCTCCATTCATGAACTGGCTGTTATTTTGGGAGACCAGCTGACAGCAGCAGATTTAGTGCCCATTTTCAATGGCTTCTTAAAAGATCTGGATGAAGTGCGCATTGGAATTCTTAAACATCTTTATGACTTCCTTAAGGTAAAAATTGTTCATAGTTGTGTGTTGTCTGCTTTTTCTTTAAAAGTAGGAACCTGATGCAGAGAAGTCTGGGAAGATCCACTCATGCAATAGATTTTTCTAATGCATCAGAAGCCACTGTTGACCTTTCTTCCTGGATTTTCAAAAGCCAATTCTTACACAATTAAAACTGAACTGGTGTTTGCATATAACCCATTTCTAATGTCTGATTTATATCTGTTCATGAGAAGCGATAGATCTGTTTGTTCAAAGCAGAGTGCTGAAGGGCATTGTTGATAAAGAATGGCATATAACATATTAGAGGATGAGCAAGAGAAAGTCTCTGTTATGTCGTGGGTGATATTGTTAGGCCCTTCATGATATTGCCAGAGTAGATGTGTGGGCAGAGTTGGCATCTGTGTTTATGGCAAGGTCATTGTCATGTGTCTTTTAAGAAAATAAACATTTCTAAGTGACATCAAAAGTTGGCTTACTTAAACATTAATTTATTGAGAACAAACTGGCATTGTGAAATGTGCATCTTTTATTTTTGTTTTATAGCTCCTTCATGCTGACAAAAGAAGGGAATATCTTTACCAGCTTCAAGAATTTGTGGTTACAGACAACAGTAGGAATTGGCGGTTTCGTTATGAACTCGCAGAGTAAGTAAAAATGAACTGCTGATTGTTCTTTCAAAATCTTCTATAAACCAGTCCTTTATTACTATGGAGCCAGACAAAATTAGACCTCATTGTGGAGAGATCACCTCTGTTAAATTTAGATGAGTCCAGTAACTCATGTTTGGTTTTAGTATGCAAATAGCAGCAAGAGTTTACACAATATATGAGTGACCACTGTATAAATGGGACTGTTGGATAAACATAAGTAATAAGCAATGTTATAAAAATGTGTTCTTATTAAGGCTATAAGCATATATGTACTAAGAGGCATGCTGTGGCTACCTGTAAGTAAGTTGAAACAATCATATACATAATGTGAGTCAAAAAATACAATAAAACAGAATGTGAAAATAGAGTTATTTCTATGCTTGTGATAGAAGGCAGATTTAAGAGTGGTATACAATAAAATCAATTTAACTGACTTAAAACAGTAAAAAAAATAATTTAAGCAGTCTGAAACCATATTGAACAATTTGCTAAGTTAAAACAAGAATTTAGAATCATTTGAAAAAGTCTTAAGAAAATTTAAAATAAAGTACATGTATAGATTTAGATGACACCAATTAGGACTCAGAGGCTTTACTAAAGAACCATGTTTTTACTTGGTGCCATAATGAAATCAATCAGACCTCTAAAGGAAAGGTATTCCACAACTGAGGCATCACAGCAGCTAAGATCTTTTCAGGCATCTTCCCACAATGTACTGGACTCCTCAGATAGGCATATATGGTAATGATGGTGCTCCTTCAAAAATTGAAGTCCCAAGCCATTTAGAACTTTAAATGTCATCACTGGTTCCGTAGCAAACTGGCAGCCAGTGCAGTTTCTTTAAGACTGGTTTTACATGTTGTCTATATGGTATATTAGAGAGCAACCTTGTTGTTGCATTTTGTACTAACTGTATTTTTTGGGCCATCTTAAAGGGCAACCCTTAGAAGAGTACATTGCAGTAGTCTCATTGGCAAATTACCAGTGCATGGACTACTGTGGTTAGGTTTTCTCTGTCTAAGAAAAGCGTAGCTGATGGACCACTTAAAGTAATACGAAGCACTGTGAGGTGAGTCCATCTATACTTGCAGTGGCAGATGTGGCTCTATGAGTTCTTCCAAATTATGCACCAGCTACTTCAGGGGAAGTTTAACCCTTTCTAGGGCAGGTAGTGTACCTAGTTCCTGGACCCAAGAACCACTAATCCATACAGCCTTTATCTTACAGGGATTCAGCTCCCGTTTATTGTCTCATCCAGCATCCAGGCACTGGTCAGCACCTGTATAATCCTGGCTGATTCTGATGACAAGGAGAAGTAGAGCTAATTGTCATCAGCATATTGATTGCTCCAACACTAAAACTCGTAATGAGCACATATGGTGATTTCATATAGATACTAAACAGCATGGGAAATATGGTGGAACTGACTAGGTAGATAGGATTTGGAACACTGTAGTACAGTCTCTCGTGTTCTCATCTGACAGATTTTGTCTAGTAGGATTCCCTGATCAGTGATATCAAAAACTGCTCAAAGATCTAGGAGGATCATCCATCTTTCATCTGGAGTAGGTCAGAACAACGAAGCCTGTCTCAGTACCGTATCCTGGCCTGCAAACAGACTGAAATGAGACCAGATAATGTGTTCCCTCGTGATTGAGCACCTTGCTTTCAAAGGAAATATTAGTAATGAAATGGTCATCATATACCTCTGTGTCCTGTGCATCCTCTTAACGTTATTTATACACTGTGTTTGATTCTAACCATGATTCTGATGTAAAAATCTTCTGCTATAAGAATACACTGCCTCTGTCATCTAGTATAATAACTCTGACATCTAGTGGAAGTACCCTGACATTTCAGTATACTTTCTCTTACATGACTGTTATCAAAACATTTACTGTTTTCTCATGGCTATAACATCTTCCATTAGAGTTCCTAAATATAGGTCCACTAAACTGTTTATCTTTCTAAGTGCTCTGTTTTATTTTTTTAATTGTTCTTTTTTAAAAAAAAATGCTTTATTTAGTTATCTTGCAACCCAATAACAGGAGAAAGATGGGATAGAAATGAAATAAATTAATTAAAATAAAGAAAATTTGAAGACTTTCAGCTACCAAACAATGTACTAAGCATGTTTTCATACTTTGATTAATTTTCTTCTTTGTACTGAATAATCAAAATTGGAGATAGAGAATATTATTTTAAATGAATATTTATTCTAATACAAGGAGAGAAAAAATGAAACAAAGTCAATTCAAAATTATATTAATGGGATTACATAATTACAGTATATGCTAATGCTAATGCTGGACTGGCTAACTACAATGGGGGTAAATTTTCACCCTTCCACATTTTGAGACAAAAATGATCCCAGAAGTGGCTAGAAGTTTATTTCCAGTGCTCATTTCTAGGTTTCTGGGTCAGGTATATTTTGGTGGGGGGCAGGGGCAGGAGGATCAGGGGGTGTTTCAAGTGAAATACCTGCTTTAGATAACACATGGGAACATTTTAGGGTGTACTTTGTCCCTTTTTTAAAAGTTGGGGGCTAGAGAGGACTTCAGCTCATATGTGGTGCATGAGCTATACTTCCTCCACTGTTGTATTAATGTAACCAGTGCTTATGTCTGAAAAAAGTCCAAACAAAAATTATTACATGATATTGTAGGGTTCAGTGTGCCCAAAATGTTATTTTTCTGGTGAACCAATCTCAGCTTTAAATCCAAGATAGCAGTACATACAGAAGCAAAGGTGGTTAATTTTTCCCTTCCCTTCTGCATGTGGCTTTGACTGATTGGAGAAGAACAAGTTCAAAGTCTGATCAAAACCATAAGGATGCTCCCTAGATAGCTGTTGGTCAAGGGATGGATAAAATGGGGTTCTGGAGGCCACATGTTGCCCCCCAAGCTTTGTTTCCATCCCTTGACCCTGATAGAATCCCCAAATCACTATTTTTCAGGAGAAAAAAAAAGGTGAATTCATATTTTCAGTAGGTTGAACACTCTGTCTGCACTGCTTAAAAACTGTTTCTTAAAACCCAAAGTGTACATTTGGACATTTACATGTTTTTTCCCCCCAGCATGCCATCCCTGGGGAATTCTGTGGCAAGCAATTGTTAAGTTGCACACCCCTGCTGTAGGCAGTCCACTGTTCTCTTACCCCATACTTCCTATTTGCAGTGTGGGTGATGATATTACCTACTAATTTGTGTAGATATCCTGTGGGTATGGAGAGCTGCCCATATTGCAGCTTTTACCTAATTTGGGCGTTCTAATGTGCTTGGCTTCACTTTGATGGCTTGAGAGTTTCCAGTTTTTTTTGTCTCTGGTTTTGCCAGTTGCACTGGAAACAGTTTCTAACACTGATGAAATAACAGTAACATCCATAGTCTTGTATTCATAATGATACATTCAGTGTATTATATTGAATGAATATATGTGTGTGTGTGTGTGTGTATATATATATATATTCCATTCAAACGTTTTATCAGACTAAAGTAAAATCTGAAAACAAGTTTAGAGTGACCAGCCTTAAAACACTGTGGTAAATATTTATTTCTTTTTTGTTTTAGACAGCTCATTTTGATACTTGAGCTCTATAATCCCAATGATGTATATGACTATTTAAGGCATATTGCACTAACCCTCTGCTCAGACAAAGTCTCTGAAGTCAGGTGGATCTCCTTCAGGCTGGTAGGCTGTTGTACTTTATATTTATTATATGCATCTTGTTTAAGAAGTCTTTTGGAGTAAATTTTGTTACTACTTTGATTCTTCCTTTTTATATTTTTCCAGGTTGTAGCAATATTACAGAAATTTTATGTGAACAGTGCAAACTCTTTGGGATTAAATTTCATTAATGAGCTGATTGTGAGGTTCCGCCATTGTTCTAAGTGGGTTGGAAGGCAAGCATTTGCTTTCATCTGCCAGGTAGGTCGGTCTCTTTCTTTTTCTTTCTTGTACGAGTGGGATGTCAGTAAAGAACATGATACTTCTGCTGCTGAAACTGAACATGAGCAAATACTGTCTGGATGGGAGACTAGTTGGGAACAATATCTAAGCTACTCTGAATTGTGTGGTGAAATAAAAGAAGCAATAAATTTATGACATGAACACTTTAGGTTAGGAACATTAATAATGAATTAATGTTACTGGATAGTATTTTATCCACTAGACCTGTGCTTATTTAGGGAACTATTAAGACAGTGTTAGTTTTTTAAAAGTTTACTGTAAGATAATTTGATGTGGCTCTTTGGTGAGGACATTCCATGAATCATTGTCTTTGTTGTTACTGCTACTTCCTTCTCTGGATGGGACAGAGGAGCAATCCACAAGTTTTCTAAGAGCTTCAAATTGTATGTTGTAATCCTTAAAACTGTGCAAAATAGGCCTGAATTGGAATCTCTGTGCTGCAAATGGCAGCCAAGACAGAGTGTGGTTTGCCTCAGGCCACTTAATGAGTTTATAGTTGATGTGAAATTTGAACCATGGGCTTCTTGATTTAAGAGCACAATCTTGTAATCATTGTGTTACATCAAGGAGTCAGATGTGAGATTTGTAGAGCCTGTCTTTTATCTAAAACATCAAGTTCTCCCAGTGGGAAGTCAGGTGAAAAGTAATTATTCATGATTTTTTATTTATTTTACTTATTAAAACATTTATATCCTGCCCTATATCCAAGGATCATAAAACAGATTACAATAAAATTAAAGTGTTCAGAACACTTTAAACTCTGTTTTTTTGCTGCAGGATGATGGTAATCTAGGGATGGGGGCATAGAAGGTACCCCATTGTCATGGATAGATCACTACATGACAAGGTTTAGATTTGCTGGGACTCTAACTTCTGCAGGGGTGATGGACTTATTAAAAAGGTCTGCCCCCAAAGACTACTGGATACAGAAGGACTCTTGAATCCTCTGAGGGATCTTCCAGCTACTAGAGTTTGTGATTCTGTAGATGCCCTGGTTGACTTGTGGAATAGAGAGGTTACCCAGATAACTGACACAATTGCTCCTAAGTGTCCTTTACTTGGGTGCAGAGCATAGGCTCCTTGGTTTTCTGAGAAGCTCAAGGCAGTGAACTATTTGGGTAGAAGACTTGATGGTGTAGAAAGACTCGGAATGAATCTGATCAGGCACAGGCCCATTTTAGAACCTGTTTTGTAGCAGTGAGGGCAGGCTCTGTTGCATCAGGTTAATCTTATCCAGCACAGCCATTCTGGGTGGTTAAAGGGCTATTATATCATAGATCTCAGACTGCTGATGAGGAGCCCTTAGAAAAGTGCTGCAACAAAATTGCTTTGATTTGTTCTGACTTGGACTCCACATTGAAAGCAGACTCTGTGGAAGGACCTGAGGATGTATTTGTCCAGTTTTGATAGATGAATTTCAGGTTATTCAACATGATATGGATAGGTTGCTTGGAGAGGTGAGGCCAACCACTTTTCTGTTAGACTTGTGTCCATCTTGGGTAATTAAAGCTGCCAGAGGTGCACTGGACAGTTGATTGGTAGAGATTGTAAATGCTTCTTTGAAAGAGGACTATGTTCCAACCTCTCTAAAAGAAGCAGTTTGTATGTCATTTTTTGAAAAAAAAACCTTCATTGGATCCCACCTCTTTAGGTAACTGTTGGTCACTCTCTAGTCTTCCTTTTTTAAGTAAATTCCTAGAGTGAGTGGTAGCAGCTCAGCTCCAGGTTTTCTTGGATGGAACAGATTATTTAGACCCATTCCAATCTGGGTTAAGGTTTGGTTATGGGACTGAAATGGCCTTTGCTCACTTTGATGGATGACCTACACTGGGAACTGGATGGGGGAGCAAGTCCCCATTTGTCCTCCTGGATGTTTCAGCAGCATTTGACACCATTGACCATGGTATTTTTCTGAGCCATCTGGCTGATAGGGGGCTTGGGGGCATTGCTTTGTGGTGATTCCAGTCTTTCTTGACAGGGTGGTGACGGAAGACTTTTGGCCATTAACATGTGGGCTTCCACAGGGGTCAGTACTGTCCCTTATCTTTTCAACATCTATAGCCATTTCTGCACTAGACTGTTATAGTGCTATGATTCCACTTTCAACATCCTATGGAATCCTGGAGTTAGCAGTTCTGGGAGGGGCTGGCTGGCCCTCCCAGAATTGCTAACCTCAGGATTCCATAGGATGTTGAAAGTGGAATCATAGTGCTATAACAGCCTAGTGTGGAAATGCACTATATGAGGCTGCTGGGAGAAGCCATACAGAACTTTTGGGTTGGACGTCATCAGTATGCTGATGATACCCACCTCTGTTTCCTTTACTACTGATGCCAAGGAGGCTGTAGTAGTAGTGAATCATTATCTGGATGCAGTAAAACACTGGATGCAAATGAATAGACCGAGGCTTAATCTAGATAAGATGGAAGTTCCATGGTCAGTAAGAGAACCATCCTGGGATTGGGATCACAGCCTATTCTGAGCGAGGCTGCTTTCCTTCTGAAAGTTTAGGTTTGTAGCTTGGGGGTGCTCTTGGATACTGCACTGCTGCAGGAAAGCCAAGTTGCTGCAGTGGCCAGGAGCACCTTTGCCCAACTTGGTCTGGTGTGCCAGCTGCATCCTTTATTGGGGAAAGCAAAGTTGGCAACAATGGTTCATACTTTAGTTACATCTTGATTAGACTACTGTAATGTGCTCTACCTGGCACTGGCTGTGTATGTGTGTATGTATTTAGTTTGTATGCTGCCTTTCTCCCAGAGTGAGACCCAAAGGCAGCTCCCAAAGACAGTCAATTAAAAACTGTTTGTGAAAACACTTAAAAACAATTAAAATGACCATGTAAACCAGTACCTGTGCTATACGGTCTCTAAAATGTATACCTGACAGAAGTCTGACTGCTGAATTTTGCACTAGCTGCAGCTTTTTAACATCATACTGTCATGGATTCTTAACATTTCCAATTTAAGAACTAATACTGATAGAGACTTGCCACAGTCATCTGGTGAACAGGTCATCACCAATGAGCAGGAGAGCTATCAGTGTTCTTTCTATAGGACCATTAGACCCTTGATCATTATTCTTCAAATATCTGTAGAGACAGGAGGCAGTATGGAAATAGATGGCAGCAGCAGCAAGCTGAAACAGCAATGTCATTAGCTGTGATAGCAGGATTTCTGTTGAAACTGACACTTGATATTTTGTTAGCAAATTGTTTGGTTTCTCATTTTTATCATTACAGGCAGTGGTGGAAGAAGAATGTATGCCTGTTGACCATTTTGTTGAACATCTGTTACCCAGCCTTCTAAGTTTGGCTTCTGATCCCGTGCCAAATGTAAGGGTTCTGCTTGCCAAAGCACTGAGGCAAACACTGTTGGAGAAAGGTATGTTAATTCCTTCCACACATAAACTGTTTCAAAATATAGTGTCTTCTGTTGCTAGGTAATAGTGCTGTCTTGCACTGATATGTTCTAAAGGAAAGATGTTTTTTGTATAAATCAGTGTGAAACTGGATATTTCTTTTGAATGAAATCTGTGGGAGATTTCATCTAACTTACAGAGTTGTCTAGTCTTGCTGCCTTGTGTATATCTTCTGGTAACAATTCCAAAGGAGGAAATGGAACAGGAGATTGATTGGATTAGTCCAAAGGTCCATCTGTCCCACCATCTTGCTTTCCGAGAGTGCCCCAGTAGTGATAATTATTAACATACTTCCTCCAAATATGAAAGCTCCATTTGAATTTTGTGCCAAGGAGCCAAAGATAGAGCTTACAGTCATGAGTTCACCTAATCCCCTGTTAAAGCTGTCTTAAGCCATAGGACATTGCCATATCTTGTGGTAGTGAAATTCATCCATTAATTACACATTGCATGAATCAGTTCATTTCTCTGTCCTGAAACTATTCTCATTCGCTGTAGCTGAAGAACCTCAGTATGGTGAGAAAAGAGTGAAAAGTTGTTAATTTCTCCACACCATGCATAATTTTTATAAATTTTTATTTTATTCCTGTGGTGCTCTAATTCCTTGATCATTCTGGTTGCTCTTTTAATTTTTTGCTTGCTCTTATGATTTTTTTTTTTTTTGGGTGATAGGTCAAGCAGTTGTGTATATGGTGTTCTAAATATGGCCACATCTTAAATTTATACTCAAGCATTAGATGACAATAGTAGCCATTTTGGTTTTAAGTCTGTTCCTCATACTCCCTGACCTGTTTTTGTTCTCCTAACCACTACAACCTCATCTTTCCTTCCTCCGCCTTTTCTTTCTTTCCCTTTTTTTTTTTTTGCCCCAGTGTGTGTCACTTTACATTTACTGAATTGTCATTGTTTTTGTAGCTGTAATGGGATCAATAGCAGTGGGGAGATAGAATGAACTTTTCAATGTTCTAACACAAACTTTGCCACAGCCTTGAAATAAATTTATTTCTGCATGTAGTGTAGATAGCTCAAGATATAAAAAAGTATCAGCCACTGTGAGCCCTTCACCTTGATTACTCCTTCTTCAGATAGGACTGTTTATGCTTTCTCCTGGGGACCGTTTTTCCTTCACTCACTATTTAATGAAGGAATTATATTCATTTTCTATCTCTTTTGACGTTTGCCAGATTCTAGTAGATGGCAGTAACAAGGGAGGGAAGCTTATAAAATCCATGACAACCTGTTTTTCTCTGGCTCACCCTTGAGAGAAGGAAGTGCAGTATCTCCCCCAAATTACATGCCTCTAGAGAAAGCATTAAGAGACATTCAAGCATTAAGAGACATATAGATGGCATTAAGAGACATTTGTAAGCTTTATTTTGCTTTGTGTGTTTATAATTTGCCCCGATTCCCATTGTTGTAATCAATAAATTTTGTGTTCTTTTTTTCTCTCCTTTGTTTCTATCTGATATACTTGAATCTTGTTTATTTGAGCTCTGAGTAGATCAAGTCCCCAAGTTCACATACTGACCCATTCACCCAGTTTGCAGAGGCTCTTCTGAAGCCTATCATCCATAAAGTTGGCTGCTGTACTGCCATCTCCTCTCCTGACTGTTTGGCTGACTGCTTGCTTTCCTCTAATCTGAAATTGTGCACTTTCCTCACACATTCTTCTCCCTTTCTATTCATTTGCTTTTTAACACATTTACAAGTTACCAATTATTTAAGAAGATTTACTTAAAGAGGAGTCTTTACTGACTCCTTGGACTTATTGAAAAATTGTACAGAGTACTTGTAGAAGGGACGAACTTGCACCCGATAGACGTAAATTTCCATCTCTCACTGTTAACTGTGTTTCTGGATCTATCTGATGAATTTTTCAGATAGATACAAACATAAACTTGCCTGCTTACATTGTTATTTACTATTCTGTGTTCCCTTACTTTCAAATGGCTGTCCTGCTGGGATGCCAAAAAAGACCTATTTGGTTATGGGGCCTAGATTGTTGACACCCCAGTCTCTGAAGCTTTATGACATACAAGATTCTTTCCTGTCTTTTTTTTATTTTCTAGTTCTACTTTTTGTTGAATAAAGTATTTTGCATTTCATATTACCTTGTTTGTTACTCATTTTACATGTTTTACATATAACTAACAAACATGTTTTACTTGTTATATGTTAGTACATGTTTTCTTAGTGGCCAGATTGTTGGGGGAAACATGGTGAAATAAAATAATATCTATTATTTTGGTACATAATGATGTGGCTCAAACTAAAATGTTCTCCTTTGCTTCCATATTCTAGCATATTTTAGAAGTGTGGGAAACCCTCATCTTGAAGCTGTTGAAGAGACTGTTCTAATTCTGCAAACAGACAGAGATCAAGATGTTTCCTTTTTTGCCACCATCAAGCCAAAATGCAATAACATACAGATTACTTCACTTGAAAAACAAAATTAGTTCATCCGCAAAATCATTAATCAGCTAACAGGTTCATGCTTTGTCTACTAACCTGGTGGAAGACTGAGTCAAATAACCAATGCAATCTAAGAGAAAAGGGCTTGTTCTTAATTCACATTTAAATAAGGTATATGTTGACCTTTTATCTACAGACTGCTAATAGTGATGTAAAATATTCACAAATCAAACTGTTTTCATTTTTTCTTTCAGAAACTTGGGTAATACTCATGTACAAAGTTCAGTAGTGTGTGTGTGTGTGTGTGTTTGTGTGTGTATGTATATATATATATATATGTTCATGTGAGTTTATACACATTCACAACTTCAGCGTCATTTTGGAGAATGGGAATATATGCCTTTCTCAATACGCTGACTCAAAGAAAAGAGAAGGCAATTAACTGCTTGGCTGTCCAGTGGCGAACAAAGGTTGAGCTAGTATAATCAGTGAACAATTTAAAAATTGGGCACTCTTGCCCATTTTGTTCTAAATTGTTCCATGGTTAGTTGCATCATGTTTTATTTTATTAAATCATTCAATGCGCACATAACGTGCTCCTCAAGCAGGAAAGAATTCAGAAAACTTGAATCCATATCTACAACCCATTTTTTTTAAAAAAATACAACACAGTTGTCTTGTTAAAGCAAAAGGATTTCAGGGGCTTTTATTCTCCGAAGTAGATGATAGTTTTTCAAAGAAGAGAGTGCTTCACGTTGTGAATTGTAGCATGGTGGGGATGGAGGCTTATGGAATGTTTATATTAAATTAATGAAACACCATAGTGGTAGGGTTTCTTCTCTCCTGCTATTCATTTGCAGTCCCTTTCCACTAGAGGTGTGATATATGTTCCTGTAAACTCATTCTTTAACCATTTAATTCTGAAATGATATATGTGTTGGGCCTACTCCGTATTAAGGGTTTCGAAACTGATAGACTGCTAGTCTTCAGTACTGAAACATCAGAGTTCAGTACTATTATATGATTGAAATTTATTCTAAATTCTTGTATCTGTTTGGGAAATATAACAAGAGGTTAGGAATGTGAATTCCCCAAGAATACGTCAAATCTTTTTGCTTATATATGTATGAAAGCTCAGAGCTATGAGAATCTGAGTTTCTGTATTTTGGGTAATGAAAGTTACTCTCTTTTAGAAGATCACTGGAAAATTCTGTACAAAGCATGGCATCCAGCCTCCGAAAAGGCTCTGTATGACTGGCAGTACACACTTGTGGTTTTTTCAACTACCTCCTTCCAACTGTATTCTTCCTCCACCTTGCCTCTAAAGCAGTATTTCATTTGGTGTGGGAGGCCATAGCCAGAATAAAGAGCCAACAGTGCTCCCTGTCTGTGTATGGAAATGTGTTGTATGTGTCCACAGACCACTTTGCATTCCTGCTGTTTAGGTTAAATTGTGGAAGGCTTTGATTAGAATAGCAAAAGCTAGCCTCCCTTTTTGTCTTGGAAAGGATATAAAATCAGTGGAAATATAAATAGGAAGATTGAGGGGGACCAACATAATCTTAATATTACACTGTTAAGTACTACATTAAAGCATCTCGAGAAAAAAATAATGAAACTAAAGACTGATTCATGC
Source organism: Ctenosaura bakeri (assembly GCA_948474755.1). Lineage (NCBI taxonomy): Eukaryota > Metazoa > Chordata > Lepidosauria > Squamata > Iguanidae > Ctenosaura > Ctenosaura bakeri. The sequence continues at coordinate 60,184 of CAOLHI010001415.1, forward strand.
TGTGTTCCTCATTCAAGGAACACATCAGTGAGTTCTATCTGATTATCTGTGAAAAGTTAACATGTATAAGAGCACAACACACACAACCTCTCTAGGAACTTGAGAGTTCAGAAACTCAGATTATATGATTTGCACAAAAGAAAATAATGTATGTAATATGCGTGTTCAGCAGGAATGCTTCATGGGTGTGATCACTGCTGGAGGTCAATATTGTGAATTGGAGCATAAATATGACAGTTCTACAAAATGGTTGTAACAGTTATGAAATAATTTTTTTCCAGGTTTTCTTTTACTGAATATGTAGCCATTTAAATACAGAAATCCTTGGAGGGAATGCTGTACTTGTTGGATATTTTTAAAAAACATGTAGAAACAAATCTCATTTAATGGCAGGGAAAAATATTTCATTTACTATTTGTTTGGTAACTAAATAAGCCACAAGTGTGTTCTCTTCAGCATCTTTGTTTCATTAAGTACTGCATTGTCTTAATTGTCAGCTTCTTCCTGGTATGTTTTGTCAGATTTTCTTAATGGTTTAATTTGCCACAATTGCCTACCAAATTCTGGACATAATCTCATGAAAGATTCTGTTCCAGACTGCAATACAGTGTTTAGCATTTGTAGGAACATTACGTGCTTTGCAAGATCCTAAAATGTTTTGGAAACAATCTAGAAATGTGTCCTTGCCATATGATTATAATATGTCTAAACTCTGTGATTCTGCAAGGTGGTTCTACACTTAAGTGTTTTAATAAGTTTAAAACAAAATGCCTCTTCAATGCAAGTGATTTTTTATGACTGCAGTTTCTCAGCCAAATGTCATTTTTTGTAGTTTTAATATCTTTTTCTAATGCTAACATTGTACAACTATTTTTTAACAGTTCAGATTTTTCTAAAATTGTTCTAATCCTTGTTTGTTTGTGTTGACCTTAATAGGTCATTAAATTTTTCAGCACTGATCATTGTTTTTTTTTTTTAAGTGTACATAGAAATATTTGTGAAGAACTGTATATAGTTTGCTTTCTGGAAATTAAAATGATCCAGTTTGGGCTGCCATGTTAGTTTTAAATTGATAGATACCCTATTGTTACAGTAGCCTATTAGATATGAATTTCCATGTGTCTTTAGAAAGCTGGAGTAGTTCTCATAAAGTTATTGTTTGTTTAGTATCAAGTATGCATGAATAAGTTGCTGAACTAAATTTTACCAAAATGGCAAATCAATTTTTTTATTTAAAATTAGCACCTTTTTCTAAATCCAGGATTTACACTCCCCTTTTTAAAATATGTGGGTTTTTTTTGTTTTGTTTTTGTTAAAACATGCTTAAAATGTGTTTAATAATCTATAGTTGCATGCACTAGAGGGGGAGAGAATTCTGGCAGTTCAGCTAAAGTCACTGCTCCTCTTCCTTTGCTTTTGCCTACCTTATCATCCTTCTCCTCTTTTTTGTGTTTCTACATTCAAATTATATTGGCAATGGGTCTAAATAGCAAAGCAAAGCACTAGCACAAACACCATTCCATTCACGATGGCTTGTCTGTAGCTTCTCCATGAATACCATTGAAATGATGGAAATGTGTGCAGCAGCTATTCTTGAGTCGTTTTCCAGTACAATTTATGCATGATTAGATGACAGCACCCTGTCTAGAACCAAAAAACAAAAGTTAAGCAAAGGAGGCTAAAGTGTTTTTTCATTCTTTAAATTAAGGAAAAAAGTTTAAAACTTTGTAGTGAGCTAAAGGTGATACGTAGTCATCCTTATCATAAAAAAACTACAAGGAGTTATTTTAAAATGTTTTTCTGTGACATGAAAAAGAAACATTAGTATTGAAATACTGAGATAGTAGGCATTTTTACCTGAAGTGGGTTAGTCATTTTTGCATAGAAATCAAACCTGCTGTTATCTGCTGCACATGATTATAAATTTGGCATCTCCTGGAATTTGTCCAAGTGGCAGTTGTATGCCTGTAAAATAAGATGTTTAGGAACATTATGGAAGACACTCTGAAAGTGCTACTGATTTTGTCAGAAAATAGTCTATGTAACTTTCTATTCATATTTATCTCAATAAATCCCATGGTTGTTTTATCAAATGTTGTTTTCTTTTGTTTACTGACTTTGCACATAAGCTTGAGCACAGTGTTCATTCCTGCCATTCAGTGGCACATGAAGAGTGTTGATCAGTGTTTCGTGTATCCCAGCAACATGCTGGACAAACAAGAGGACACCTGATAGAGAGGCTGCTCTTTCACTCAGAAGTTATGCTCTCTCACACCTTTTCAGAATTCTGTGTTAGTGGGCAGAGTCATCGTTCATTTTCCTTGATGAATGTTGCAAGGAGTTATTCTCCCTCTACCAACAATTAGAAGTTTTCAAAGTTGTGTCCTAACTGTAATGTAACGTGACATCACATTTGCTGTGCTCAAGTGGTTTGCCAGTCTTGTATTGTTCTTGACTGATGACATCACTGCTGTGATCTCTCCAATGGCAACAGTCTAATGAATGGTCTTGTTTAAAAGATGAAGAACAAGAAGAAGCGGGGGCAGAGTGCAGTTTCCCAGCTCAGGGTCGGGACAAGCTCCCGCCTCACTACATCCTCAGGGGAGCGGTCACCACATTTGGGGGAGTTATCGTCTCCACAGACTCGTTTTTTCAATGTCAAGCTCCATGTGATGGAGGCTGATGAGTTCTTTATAGTGTCTGAATGTCACCGTGAATTAACTATAAGAAATCTGAAGAGTCGGCTGGAGCTCTTGGTTGGAATCCCTGTGAATTTCCAGCGACTCCAGTATCTGGATGAAGGTGAGGTCCCTTTGGAAATGACAACTGTATAGGCAAGGTGAAAAAATATCACAGAAGAAAGGGATAATAAAAAAAAAGATGATCCTTTGACTGATAGTGATGCACGGTCAACTTCAGCATTTTTTTCTATTTTTTTTTAATTCTATTACTTTTCTAAATTGCCTTTCACATTATTTCATTGATGGTTTATTGGGCCAGCTTCAAGACAATTGAGTAATTGGATGCTGTAGGGAAATCTGGGGATAAAAAGGGCCTAAGTACTCTTAGAGACACTGGATCCCACCTGATCTTGGAACCTAAGCAAAGTCAGTCCTGGTAGGTCCTTGGCTAGGGCACTACCAATGAATACCAGCTGCTATAGGCTGGTATTTCAAAGAAAGGAACTGGCAAAACCACCTTAAGTATTCCCTGTCTAAGAAAGCCCTATGAAATTCAAAGGGCTGCTATAAGGTAACGACTTGAAGGTGTACATGCGCACATGCAAACACACAAAATGCACATGTTAAGCCTAAATGTGTTTTTTAAGTTATTCAAAATTTTAAGTGGAGAAGTTCTTTCTGTTTCCCAAATATCTGGTCTCAGTTAAGAGTAAAGGTCTTGTGATCCTTTTTATCTGACTGTACCTCCTTTCTTTACCAACCTCCTATGTTTGGTTTGCTACTACAGTGGATCTTGATGATAACTCTACATTTAAGAAGAATGATATTATTCCTGGAGGAACTCTTACTATGCGAATATGGTCAGAAGACGCTTGGGGGCATTTGGTGTCCATAGCTGCAACAGGAAAGATAGAAAAGGTTGGCCCGGATTGCTATTGTAACTATATGGAGGATGTACAGAATATTTCCTTGGCAGAAACAGCAACGAATGATTTGAGACTTTGTTTTATTCTGAGGAAATTAACATTGCAGTAATAAGAGAGAGCAGGGAAACTTCTTCCTTCATTTCCAAAACATTTTCATTCCTGAGGAAAAGTAACAAATTGTGGCCCACATTCACCCAGCTCAAAATTCATAATACCTAAAGTTGAAAGGGGCATCAAGGGGGCCTGCCCAAGACCCACCTCCTATGAAACAAGGCACATTGCTCTCCTGGAAGCATGACATTTAAAACAAGGTGTGCATTCTTTATATGCCTCATTTAATGAAAAATACCGTTTGGTAGGTTTCTTGAAATGACCCAGTCACTTCTAGTTTTGATTGAGGGGGTTTTGTAGTGTTGCCCAGGGGTGGAAAATTGGTCTCAAACCTGCTGAATTTGCTTACCCCAATCTACAATACTTGACATGTTTTGATACATGAAGTAGAACATCCCACAAGTGCCTTCCCCCCGCCTTGTGTCCTTTCATGATACTCAGAATCTGCTGCTTGAGGCAGCTGTTGTACCCTTTTTAATAGTAAGCTACTTCAGGATAACCTACTGGTCTACCATTTCTTTCTGCATAAAGTGTTACTGTAAAAAAAAAAAAAAGCAGAGGGTGTAGTATTTGTATTTTTGATAAACACCATCAGTCAAGTGGCACAGGGTGAAAACATGTGAGTCTAAGGGAAAAAAACAAAAAACTTTAAGGGCGCTACCCATAATGGACCCAAATATAAAACCATTGCCTTAGTGTTGAACCTATTCATAGCAGAAAGCAGGTCTTATGGTCCCCCCTCCCCTCCCCTCCCCTCCCCTCCCTTCCCCTCCCTCCCTCCCCTCCCCTCCCCTCCCCTCCCCTCCCCTCCCTCCCTCCTCTCTCTTTCTTTCTTTCTTTCTTTCTTTCTTTCTTTCTTTCTTTCTTTCTTTCTTTCTTTCTTTCCCTTTTTCCTTTTTTGATGGCATGTTTCAAAAGCTGGACTTCCCTACTCTGTACCTGATGTGTTGTAGGGAGCATGTTTATTCATATCTCATCAGATGGATCAGGGCTATCGTTATGCTTACTGTGTTGTTAGAAATGTCATTAAATAATATTGTTCGATTTCTATTACCTGGTGTATCTAATGAATGTGGAGGGCACAAAGTTGGAAAAGTCTGCTATTGTGGTCCACTAGGTGGTCTTTTTTTTAAAAAAAACCAGAGTGTTGTAGTGGCTTGAGAGTTAGACTAGGACTTTGGGAGACAAACATTTGAGGCATGGGGGCAGTGCTCAGCTTCTTTTGGCTGCTGGTTTAGAAGTCAAGAATAATTCCAATGTATAATATATAATTAAGAATCAGTAATGCAGAGTGGTTTGAGTGTTGTATTAGGGCTCTAAGAGACAAGGGTTCAAATTCCTGCTCAGTCATGAAAGCTCACTGGGTGACCTTAGGCATGTTAATCTCTCTCACCCTCAAGAAAGGTAGTCCCCGACCTCCACTGAAGAAATCTTGCCAAGAAAGCCCTAAGAGAGGTTCACCATAAGTTGGAGTTGACTTGAAAGCACATAACAACAAGTTGTTGATTCCTGTCTGTGTTTGCACTGCTAGGTTGGCAAACCAAGCCTTATGAGGGAAAATGAGGGAACTGTTTATGTCGAGCCTGGAAAAGAAGTGACTTAATAGATACCTTTAAATATCTGAAGGAAAGTCATGTACAAGATGGAGCAAGATTATTTTGTGCTGCTCCAGAGATTAGAAGGTGAACCACTGGATTCAAAATTATAGGAAAAGAGACTCCACTCAAACATTAGGAAGAACTTCTCTACTGTAAGAGTTGTCTGACATGGGAAAACATTGCCTCAGAGGAGGGTGGACCCTCCCTTGGAGATCTTTAAACAGAGGTTGGATGGGGTAATGGCCAGACTATAAAAAGGGTTAATTCAGGGGATCCGAATGAGGGGTCATGGGGGAGAGACTGGATTGACCCTGACAACCTTTAGCCAGGGGAGGTGAGAAGAGGAACTACTGGCTTCTAAGGGGAAAAAGAGGAGAGGCCATGTGGTATAAGCTTGCAGCTAACTACTCACTGTTAGACCAGGAAAAAGAATCCCAGGAAAAAGTTTTAAGGCAACCAGTAAGCATCTAGTCAGATGCATTAAGTTTTCAGTTCTTTTGAAAGGGGTTGGAGAGCTAGGGAAGGCAACTTGGAATTGGAGAATAACCTTTCTTTTCTTTATGCCTGTGCCTATGGGTTTTGGTTCTTCTGTTACCACGGGTATGATATGTCTGGTGAGAGTACTAGATATCCTTTTGATATCAAATAATTTGGCCTTTGCTTGACCTTTCTCTGCCACCCTACTCCACGTGTTTGCAGAGGTCCACTGGACAAGCACGTATTAGGCGCGGCCGTTAATGGTTGTAAATTCCAAACCTCATTTAGGCAGGCAACTTAAGCCTCTCCGATGCTTCAGGGAAAAACCCTCTTGCAAACCGGCCTTGCTCAGCGTGAATCTACACAAAGACATACGGCCGAGTGCCAAGCCATTCCTTTATGTTGGGCCATTAGCATACTGGCCATACTATTGTCATCCAGCGCTAAGCCCATCATGCAAAACTTAACCTTTTCCAACTCCTTTGTCCAGCTCCAAATTCTCCTTTGTTCTCACCAAGCATGGCATGGCCTGTAGGTAAAATCCACCTTATAAAAAGTCCCCATTTTCAAGTCCTCGGACCACTCGGATTGCTCCTGAGTTTCATCCAGCCTTGCTGTTGGTTTGTCCAGTGAGCTCCCCTCAGCGAACCGCACTAAGCTTTCTTCCCCTCAACCTCTGTTTCTCTCCAGGACTATGAGACCAGGTGTTGTATTACCCATTCCCCCGGAAATTCTCCATTTCTATTTCTTAGTTAGCTGTGTGTATGTGGTGTCTTCTATGTTGTTTGTTCTCAATAAATGTTATTTTTGTTACTTTAAAACCGTGTCTGACTACGCTCTCTGACCTGAAGCCGTAGACATAAGGTAAAAGATCCTAGCTAAAGTTACCCTGCCTCTCGTTAGCTTAAGAGAGTGTTCGAGCTTTATTTCCCCATCTTGTGTTGTTATTTGGTTATTTGGGCGCCTCTCCCGGGACCCCCAACATACAGTGTAACACTTCCTCTTGCAACCAGAGGGAAGGTAGGCAGAGAGCCAGTGTTTTAAGCTAGTTGAATTGCTTGATATATCACCTGTGAATTCTTAGTATGCTACTTTCCATCGTCATCGTCACCATCATCATCACGAGTTGCACTTATAAGCCTGCTTTGTTCTTTAAGAGAGAGTGGGAAAGTCTAGTCAGACATCTCCATGGTAAGGTCTACCAGGAACTTACAGTTTTTCTCCCTTTCTCCCAAAAACATAAGGGAGAGGGGGAGAGTGTTGAGCCCTTACATTCTCCAGAACCCAGGGAAGGAATGGGAGATTATATCTCCAAGGAAGGGCTTGGTGGAAGCACTACTACTTCCACTGCACTGAGAAGAGATGGGCAAGACTGGGCAAAACCTGACCACACACTGGCCTCCCTTTTTTGCCACAGATCAATATCTTTCAGGAGTGCTTTAGTTGTATATTTCTTCATGTGAAAGGGTTGGACTAGATTTGTTTTATTATTTATTAAAATATTTACATCCCATCCTATGTTCAAAGATACCCTTTAGCTATCTACCATTGTTTTTATTATGTGGTGCATTTGTTTGCCATTTATATAAGTTACCCTTGGAACTTTGCTGAAGAATGGGTTGGCTACAAAGGCTGTACTTAGAAAATATACAAACACTAATTTAATCATATCAATAACTCCTTAAAACTATCAAACCAATACTAAACCCTGTTATGGTTCATCAGATGCATTTTGGAAGGAACATTTAACACTTTAATTAAATGTCCTGAAGTTAGGAGAAAAATCCAAAAGCCACCTAGCAAATATAATCCTCCTCTCCTACAATAAACAGGAAAAATGCTGGTCATGCTGGCTTTGTCAACATCTTCAAACTCACAGCATGCAACGGATTCCCTTGGAATCTTATTTATATCAAGACTGGGCTACTATAGATATCCTGCACACTTCTAGCTTCAATTTTCTTTAAGCTGAGGAGAGGTTTGGGACCCCCTTTTCCTCTTCTAACATTCAACTGAGTGAGTTCTGATTTAAAATATAAGTTAACTCCTATACAATTTTTGGTCTTTTCCATTGCCAGCTGTCAGGTATAGGAGCTACAATCACCTCTCAATTTAGCACGGCCAATGCAGATCTGCTGGGACCAGAAGAGAAGAGTGAGTGGTTAGCCCACCGAACATTTGTGGCCCTGTTCATTACTGTGCGCAGGGGCCACGTGGAAGCTGTGGAATTCCTGCTTCAAAATGGTAATATTCTGATTTCAGAAGGAGCCCTTAATAACTACAGTTGCCTAGCATGAAGATGCTTTCTCTCCTGTGGGTCTCTGAGAGGCCGTTGGCTTTAGTGGTCATTGCTACCATAATTGTTGAAGCAGACGATAAGGTATGAAGTGTAGGTGGGCTACACTTACTTACGAAATCTATTGAACACACACACACATAACCTAAGGCAGCTTACAAGAATAGCTGGTGGGAACTGATGGTCTGTGTGTGTGTGTGTGTGTGTAGTTTGCATTACCTATGTTCTTTCCAACCCAAAAGCCAAATAAGAAAGGACACACCCTATTTATTGTGTCCAAATGGGCTTTGGGCTCCTTTCCCCCCAAGAACAACCGCCCACCTTACAGCATTGCATTGCAACCTACTGAGACTCCACTGAGGCTCCAAAGCTATTTTTCCCAGTGTGTTCTATGCATGTGAAATGGCAGCATGGAAGGCTATAACTCAGGTGGGTGATGAGATCATCCTTCTGCCATTTTAAAGGCCAGTCAACAAAATCTTCCCTGTAAACAAGCTCATGCCAAAGAGAAAAGCGTTAGCCCTTGCAGTGCAGGTTTTCTACCTGTATGGGATATTTTTCTTAAAGTGAATTATTTCTCCTAGTCTTTTCCCCAACTATCTGAAATAGAGTATGGGATTTTATTTATATATTTATTCATTTATTTGGATTACAGCTCTTTCAATCCCTCAGCTAGCTTGGTCACTTCCCATCCTTTGGCCCATTGGGATGAGCACTGGGAATTTAAATTACACATTCTGGCCAATCTAATTTTTATTACCAAAGGGATGAGTCCCTGCTGGGCTCTTTCAGACTTTTGTCAGTAGAAGACCAGGAAATTCTGGAAGTTGTAACCCAAAAAAAGAAGATTTCCACCTTCAGGTCTGAAATAGTAATTATGCATTCTATAAGTGGAAGACTTTACTGCCTCCCTTTCCCTGCTCATCCTGCTAAATGGAAGCATTCCCCAAACCACAGGTGCATAGTTACCTCTGGATTTTCAGATGGGGCGTCATGTTAGTCTGTTGCAGGTGTCAGAAGATTCTTTGTGGTTTAGCATCTAGATATAGTTTGGCTTTAAAGGATGATGGATGCATTTTATTCTCTCAGATGCTGAGCATTTTTAAAACGAATAGCTAAATTCAAGCTGACCAAATTCCCAAAAAACTGCCTTGTTTTCTCTTTAGGTGCTGATCCAAACCGTAAAACACCACTAGGTAGAACAGCCCTCCATGTTGCCGTCACCTCTGGCCAGGTCGATTGTATAGATATTCTTCTTAGCTATGGATCCAGGCTCAATGAGGAAGACCATGAAGGTTATACTCCTGCAGCCTTAGCTCACCTGTGGGGACAGAAGGAAAGTGAGCGCAGGCTCTTCCGGTACCAGTGGAAGATGCGAGCTGTTGAAGCTATGAAGCCCAAATTGGATGACAGAGTGGGAACATCATTCCATGGCTAAGATGCAATTGCATCACTGAATGTTCCTCTCAGAAACATGGATTCTTTGGTGGCTCAAATACAAAATTTTATTTTATTTTTGAAAGAAAAAAACCAAAGTGGGTCTATAAGGGATGGCTGTATGAATGAGCTGCCATCATCCTTTTCAAGCACATGGGGATTGTATGAGCCACAGAATGCCTACATAGGAGTCAGGGTGACTACCACAAGGTATGTTCTTACAGGGACCCATCCAGCAGGACGGTTGGTAATAGAGTTGCCAGGCCAGGTGCATCTCAGGTGCTGAGACTTCAGGGCAAAAACTTAGCTTTAGCTCCTGGAGATGTCATTAGGTATGACACATTGAGCATCAACTACAGTTGCTCTGAGAATGCCATTGGAATACAAAACACAAAGTCTGACAAAATAATAAATGAATTAAGTAAGTAAGTTTCTCTGGTTAAAAATCTATTTGGGGAAAGAATGAGGTGGGGAGAATTCTCTTTTGGGGGAACAAAAATGAAATCAAATCAGATACAATAATGCTGTTCATTTAATCCTGCTTTTGCTCCATGGGGTTCAAGGAGTTGTGTTGTAACCCCAAAATGTAGATGCCACAAGGGCCACCCTGTGATGTCTATACCTCCTTGCAGAAGTGGGAAATGAATCAGCTCAAAGAGGAGAATTGCGAGAGGGGGGTAACTCAATGAGACCTTTTCTATCAGTGTTTATGGGCTCATACAGGAAAACAGTCAGCCAGGGTTTCAAGCTAAAAATGTGTTTTATTCAGGGGAATGCACTCATGCATGCACACAAGATACACACAATCAAACATTCATACAAGAGCTAACTGAAGGATAAAAGGGAGGAAAAATTATGTATAGAGAAGCTGAGGGTTGGGGTTCATAATTACCAGTCAAGAAGAGCAGTGAAGAAGTTGAAATGTGGCTTACTTAAGTAGAACCTAAGGACAATTCTTGTTCAGGAGCCAGACTAACAGAGTGACAGGTAGGCTTTTGAGACACTGCACTGGGCATCCTGAAATCAGGGGTATTTGTACCCAAAAAATAGCCTGTGGCAGTGGAGGACATGTGCAGTTCCAGGTGTGGAACAATGAGAGTTGCAGTACAGACAATGAACTATCAACCCACTAATGTTCACAATGTTTGGATGACAAAAACATAATATGTGTTGTAATAGCTGTCTATTGTGAGTGCTGTGAGGCAAGAAGAAGGAGTCCAGGTGCGCAGGGGATGGGTATCTGTCAGTCAGTGTCTTGGTGGGCTTCTCATAATTGCATTCCGCAGGAAATTCCAGCTTCTACTTAAGACTATTATTCTCTGGAACAGCAGTGATTTACCTGATAAATGATCTAGGTTATACCAAGAGGATGTTTTAGGCTGACCTGCCTGCAACCTCAGGTTTACAGTCAGGTTTCTTCCTCTTTTTGGCTTGACCTCCCAGTCACTTTCAGGTTTGATTTTGATATCAGTGCCAATTAAAGTGTGTTGCCAATTACATATGATGCCAATTAGATATGGTGCCCATCCAAACCATACTGATACTGGGGACCTCCAAAGCAGGGCCTTACAGTGTGTTCAATCTAGGTGAATATGGCTTCCAGCAAAATGAGTGTATCATGTGCCCTGAGTCAATTAGATGTATTCTTCATGGCCTCAAATGACCACTCCTCTTGAAAATGGAAATCTTTCTATCTCCCAAATGTACATTGTTCGATCATGAAAGGCAGTTCCTTTCAGAATGCCTTTCCTTGCTTGAGCAACTGGGGTGCTATTCTAAGATGACACAGCAGAGGGCACTCAAGGATCACACATCTTCCAGTAAACTACAGGTGGGTTTGTATCTTTTTTGGACTCTTCCTGAGGCCAGGAATACCCCAAAGGGCCAATCTAGACAAGTGTGACTTGGCAGCAGCAAATGACAACCACACTCAACCAGACACAGGGTTATTTCTCTGGCTGGTTAGCAGCAGAGGATTAGATGTAGATAAAGAAGGAAGGGACATGGACTGGAGACCTATCTGCAACCTGTGCAATCTGTTTTTGGATACAAAAACAGATAGTTCAATTCACTGAAATGTCCAAATGCGCTGCCTTGTATCTGTCACTGAACATCCCAAATATAGTGTGCAGAAAAGGTTCCTGGCCCTTTCTCTGCTTTGAACATCCTGTTTTGTTTTGTTTTTTTAAAGGCTATTTAATTGTAGTACTTTGTAACATATTCCTAACAGATGCCAGAATTGTTACTGAAAGATCTGATGGCGCACCGAATACTTTTGCACATTGAGGAGAAACACAGACAAAGGCATCTTGGGAAGCAATTGTCTAGACTGTTTTAATCTGTAATGTAGCGGCGGTGGGGAGAGGGGGAGGAGGTAGAAGCAGGTAAAAGATTTGTGGATCCATCCAGGCTTTGTCTGCTTAATTGTCTTGGAGTAATCATATGTACCTCTTGTGTGGGGAAGCATAAGTCATGCCACACAGAATGAGAACACAACATGGTCCTAAGGGCAGCTTGTAGGGTATTGAAAGGATGGCTTTCTATATCCAACGGTGTACAGAACACTACAGAATAAAAATATAATGTCAGCAATGAATGTGAAAAAAAACTAAAGCTTTGAAAAATTCCTTTTTACATCTCCCAGAGTCTTGCACCCAGCATTATCCTTGGCTGTACTGGTTGGAGGATTCTGGAAGCTGTAGTCCAAATAAGTAACATTACCAAACTTTGAAGAAAAGACTAGTTTCTTTCTCCTTGGAGCTTTCAAGTGAAAATTTAATGAGGAGACTTTCAATTTGACAGAAAGAGAGAAGCAGTGGGAACAAAGGTAGTTACACATGCTTTGCTTTAGGGCAAAGTGTGATCTTTTAGATATTGTTGGACTGCAATTCCCATCAGCCCTAATCAGGATAGCTAATTGTGGAGAATGCTTGGAGTTGCAGTCTAACATCTGGAGGAGTGCTCTTTACCCTCTTTCTACTTTAAGATAAAGTGTGATGGATTTTAATCTACAATGTTATTTTAAAATACAACATGGCATTTTTACTGCTCTGCAGTTTTGGGAATGATCTCTCCATGTGTTGGGGACTTGTGACATTTTCCCCAAACTGCAATGCGTTCACTGAGACACATGAAGAGGAAAAGGTAGGCAGGTTAGAAGGTCCCATATGAGGTACCTGTGAGGGGTTAGCAGGAACTCCCATCCTTCTTGCTGCTTCAGTCAAACTGGGGTGCTCTTGTATTGACCAGGGCTGAGGAGAATGCTGGCAGCTGTGCAGTTGATCAGTCAGCGGGCTGCAGGGAGATGCTAGACACTCAGCAGGTGGTGTGAGATGAGGGTAACACAGGTATAAAAGCTGAGTCAGGATGGAGGTGGTGGTCAGAGTTTGGGGGGTTTGTCTCCACTTCAGAAAATTGCTACTAAAGGAGGCAACGGAGAGCCAATAATCCACACAGGAGGTAAAGGTTGGCTTCTGCCCTCATGAGCACCAGCTTGATTAGCTCCTTCACCCTCCAGAAGAGTTCTAAAGAGCTTGGGGAGCCTCTGCTCTGCACTAGAAGAGACCTACCTGCTGTACCTATAAAAGTTCTGTAGTCCAGAGATGCCTGATTTGGCACTGACTCATCCTCCTCAGGCTTGACCATATGGAGACTTGAGAACTGGAGAGAACATAAACCTGCCCTGACTTGCCTTCCTCCTGGCAACTGATCCTGGTGCAACCTAAAGACTGTTAGTGCTGCAGGAGGAGAGCTTGGAAGACAAGACTTCTGGACTGTGCAGTGTTTTGGGACAAATAAACATCTGTGGAATGTAGTTCTTGGTCATAGCTCATTGATATACTCTAGAGACTGAAGGTTTAATGTCCTACTCTCCATGGAGGGAGCAGGGGGGTAATGCTACTGGTACTTTGCTGCAAAACCTGATTGGGAGATACACCAAAAACAGAGATACACACAAGATCAGGACCTAACACCTATCTGCAATACTTGAAAAAGAGGCAGACAAGCTACTTGGCTATCCTCTGTTACTTGTCCATCTCCTGCCAAGCCTCCATGTCAGCTTCCTCTGCAAAGTGTCCTAGAGGCAGGAATAAGATTTATTCATTAGCAAGTTACCCTGAGTTTATGTTGTCCTAGAACTACTCCACATGCCTGTTCCTCTTTGGATGCACATGGAGGGAACTCCACCTGCATTATGATTTGATTGGCCTGGATATCAGATCAATCCATGCAGTCAAGTTGCAGGTGAGTGTGATCTGTCTGCAACTCCTGCATTGTATCAAGATTCAGTGGCAGCGTAATTGCTACATTGTGTTGGATATGCATGAAAACTGGTTTTTGGGGAAAGGAGGAAAAGACTATTTTAAGTTAGAAAGAAAGATGAGGATAAACAGAGAGTTGGGATGTTACAGTCTAAACATCTATGAGAAACAGATTTTGTCTGGAAGGAGAGAGGGAGAAATTAGAACAATTGTGAGAGTATCATTCTAGGTAAGGAAAGAACAGATTCGGTGAGAGAAAGAGAGGAGATGGCAGCTACTCCTAGCTATCCAAGATGCTGAACTTATTCTAGGGACAATGTTCAGACTAAAACCTGGAGCAGATTCACCACTCTTTGACATGGAAGCCACCAGCTGCCACAGATTGTTGGAAACATTTCCACTGCATGGCTGCAGAATGAGTGAGTACATTTCTGATCAGCATTCTGTGCTTAGTTCAAGGGGGAAAGTGAGGCTGCATGTATACATTGTATATTTAAATTCCAGTTTCTATTGACTTAATGTGTAAGTGATAATAAACAAGATAAATAAATCAGATGTGAGTTAAGGCAGGTGCAAGGGTGGTATGCTGAGCTGTTTAAATTTAAATTCAGCACTATAACCTTGAGTGACACATACTTTCTAAAATGACTTGAGTATGTTGAGTATGTTGAGGCTACAGAACAGAATGGCTGGGGCTGGACTCGAATGGGGCTGTTAAGGAAAACAAACTGCAATAACCAAAATGATTTGGCATGCTGGAGTTAGGGTCTGGTAAATGATTTAAGTGATTCATGACAGAGAAAGTGGAGGAGGCTAGAGGCTGAAAGCAAGAAGAAACCATGCTTTGAGCAGGTCCCTGTGGACTATGAATCAGACCACAAGTCAGGGAAAAAATCCAATGGTTTGAAATGAACCGAATAAACACACTCATGCCAGCTGCCCCAACTATACTATCAGCAGAACCATAAAGTATACCTCCATTAGATGGTTCTCTAAATTCTGGTACAGTGTTCAAATTGTCAGTTAATCCCCTGGGTGGGATGGATAATTTTTTGATTCTGAAAGGTAATGTGTCAACAAGAAGCTAACATGCCAGCTTTCTAAAGTGAGAGAATATTATCTGTTGGGGTAAACTTTGACATCATCAGTGTCCATCAAAAGTAATTCTTTCATATGGCTAATCAGTGGGGTTGCCAAGTGAAATAAGGGTCTCCTGTGCCTTAATCAGCTATACAGAAGTGGGAATTTCACCAGGTTTTGCTTCTCATGTAAGCAATAGCTGCTGAAATTCTTCTTCCACACAACTATTAAAGATACAGGAGTCCTGTCCCTTATTTCACTTGACAATCCTAGCAGCCACATACAAGTCTTAGGCCCTTTTTGCATGGCATTTCCGATGCGAAAGGGCCCCTCGAGTGTCGCACACATGTGAGGAGCGGTCCACACGATGCACTCACATTTGTGCAATGTTCCAGGGCCTGGCAGGGACTGCTCACACATTTTTTCATTTTTGGCTTTAAGCCAAAAATCAGTCGCGCTTCCTGTTCAGTGCAGCCTGGGAAGGTTCCAGGCTGTACTGCAAAAGGAAGAGGTGGGGCTGTCACGTGAGCAGGCAGCTCATGCAGAGCCGAAAGACCCTGGATGCGAGAGCCTCTCTCTGGAGGCTGCTCGCTCAAGCACCGCACCCCAGTGCCGAGAAAAGGTGAGTTGCGGAAAGGGCCTTAGACCTCATGCAGGTATACAAAAGCTGACATTGGTTCTTTTGCTTCGGGATAATCTGTTTTTCCTCTGTAGATGGCCCATCAATGGATGAAGAGCCCATCTCATGATCAAAAGCTTTCCTCTATATCTCTTCTTTAATGCTTCAGGTGGGTAGAGTGACTTCTTGTTTTTTTCTTTTCTCTTTTCAATCACCTTGACCTTTGTATCTACTTAAGTGTTTGTAGAGTGTTTATTTTAACAATATTTTGAAATACTTCCTGAAAATGCTTCAAGAAGGTAGAGGGAGGGGCTTTGTGACTGACACAAAGGCCATCCAAATGGTACTGTGCTATTCTGCAGGAGACTATTCTTTGTCTGTCTGAGACGGCCAACTATTAAAATGATATGCACCAAATTTCAGCTTATTTGTATCACCAGATTTGCTCAGCTAACTGCTTCCCCACCCTCTGTTGAGTATCATGATTCACCTCTGCAGTTTCAAATTTGGATGGTCATTGTCTCCACAATTGTGTGATGATCATCATCTCCTTAGAGCCAGCATGGTGCAAATGGTTTGAGAGTTGCATTAGGACCAGAGTTGAAATCGCCTTTTGGCCATAGAAACCTACTAGGGGACCTTGGGCAAGTCACACTCCTGCAGCCTCAGAGGAAGGCAATGACAACACTCCTCTGAACTGATCTTACCAAGAAAACCTGATGAGAGGGTTACCATAAGTCAGAAATATCTTGAAGGCACATAACACTGCCACCGCTATCTCCCCTAGTCTCCAAAATTGGCAGGAAATCTGAATCTTGCTTGTTTTCAGAAAAGTCAAACACATGGACATGCCAGTAGAACAGGCCAAAGTCTGTACGCATCTATGTAGAGAGACTTCTTTGGCTGATATTGAGAAGATCTGCTGAGGTAATTTCCTACCAGCAACTATCCATCTTAATCATAATTTTTGCCTTTCCTGTAGAATAGATCAATGCATCAAGCAATTGGTCAAACAGGCATACTTCGTCCTTACATTTTTATTTTTATTTTTGACCAGAAAGGGTGTTGGGGGGTAATAGAGGGGGAAGAACCTGTCATTGATAATTTTTGGTGTGTATTGATTTGATCTCACTAAAATTGTTTCCTTAAATGCAGCTCATGTCAGCTGGGGCTCTTGCCCAATATTGGAAAGACAAAGGAAGCTTTGGCATTCTTGGCATTGGAACTGCTTATACCTGAGAGTATTTTGATGTGTTTTCAGTGATTTTTCAGTCGTTTATATATTGTACAAAAAGAAGTGTGGAAAATTGTGATCAATGGTAAGTTAACATGTTGAATTAAGGTTAAAAAAGGGATAATGAAAAGGAATGACTTTGAAGCAATATGGAAAATATTTGTGGAAAAAGCTTTAACAAAAGAGGGAAGTGTCACACCTCCACCAGAAGAATTACAATTTTGGAAAGCAGAGTAAGCTGAAATATAATTGGCTCTGGGAATGGGATCACATTTAGGGTTAGAGTTTATGGTTAATAACTGGATCATGTACAGTACTAGCAATAGGTTAAACATAGTGAAAAGAACAGATTTAAGAATGAAATTATTATAGCAATAATAAGTATAAGAGAATGAGATTTAGATACATGAAATAAAAATATATAATCAATATGATACATAATATGTTGAATAAGTATATGATGATAAAGGATCTGGAGAAAAATAGTAATGTAAGCTAATTGTGTTGTAATTTTTCTCTTTTTCACATTTATGTTATTCATGTGGTGTTTTTGTTTTATTCTCTTATGTATTGTTCTTTTTTCTTTATAATAACAATTTTTTTAAAAAAAAATACCGGTATATATTGTAGAAAAATATATTTCACACCACTTAAGGACACTCAAGTTAAATGAGTTTGGTTGTGTTATTATATACTTAATGTCATTAGATTGTTCATATTTTTAGTCTTATAGTTGTAATGGCACATTCATAATATGGTTTATGGTATTATAGTACCTTTAAAGACAATTATTTTTAGTGTATAGATTTATGTATCATGAAACATTTGCATTTATTTTTCTTTTCTGATCTATTTCATGAATTTTGTACCCCAATATTATGTGGTAATCCAATTATTTTCTCTTGAGATATTATTTCCTTTCCCCCCTCTGTGGATTCTGCAAATAATTGTGACTCTGAGGCACTAAAATGTCCAGTCCTAGTCCATTAAACACTGCCTGTTCTTCCCAGAGCCAGGCCACTGTGTAAGACAGATACGATGGTGCTAGGGTCCCAAGCCAGCCTCCACCAATTTTATACAAATACACTTGCACTTGTATGAACTACTTGCTTGATAGGCAACCGGCTTCAACAACTTGTTGGAGTTGCTGTAGTTGGTTGTATATCAAGTAAGTTGCTGCTGTCCCTGCATGTGCATCTCTTTTCTTCTTCCTGGTTCCTGTATGTTGTGGCTCTGCAAGTTGTATATACTGCTGGGATGCTTTTTATGAAGTGACTGTAATGTGTAGCCTAACTATTCAGGCTGTGTGAACTAGACTTCTGTGTTCTTTATGTAGTGATATACAGTGATCACAATACATCTGCCTTTGTGGCACACAGGGTTAAATTCCTTAGCCTTCTCTTTTTCCAGAGGTGTTCCTTCAGGGGTGAAGAAATCTATTGTCATAACACCTGTTTTTCCTCACTTATGTATCTTGCATTTAGTGTGTTTTGGTTTATCCTTGGTCATTGGAAGATATGCTTGGATGTAATTTGAAAGTCTGATTGCTGAGGCACTGAGGAATTCCCTTCTGGGAGGTAAAATGGATTAATCATGGGGAATATGCAGTTTGCTTAACATTCCCCTTTACTTATGCATTTTCCTTAAATCCCACTTGAATCATGGTTCCTCCATGAAAGATGGTCTTGGTTTGCTGGAATTAACATACCCCCAGTTCTGTTGTCATCTCTGTTGTCGCACACTTAAGCAAGTACCCTGCAGTAATTTTATTCCTTATTCACATGCACACTTAATGTCCTTAGTCATTAAGCTGAAAAATGTTAACCTTGTCATAGTTAGTGACTAGAAGCAGAAAAGTCCATTTAATTCCCAGGGGAATGAATTCTAATTTTCTGCTTGTCAGACGCTGACATTTTACATATTTTCCTCTGTCTCCCACTCTCCTCACCCTCCACTTTGCTTAGTGCTAAATTTAAATATGTGTCATAAGGAAGGACCTTTTTATTTGCTCCAGAAACCCCAGAGGTTTGGCAGGGAGCCAGCGGGAGATCTTCTTGACCAATAGCTGTGGTTGGAACTGATTTTTATTTGCTGAAGAGCAAAGAGAAAGGTGAGAATGCAAAGTTGCAGATGGAAGGTCACAGTAAAGGACACATTAGTGTTTCATGTCAAAATAAATTTGGCTGCCCTCTTCCCAAACTCTCCCTCCCTTTTCAAAAACGAGAGAGAGAGAAAAAAACAATCTGGAAATTAAAGAAAAATTCAACTGTAGAAACGAATTATGTTAATCAAATAGACTGGCATCTAATATTTGTCATTAAGATGTAGCACTTTCTGTCTGACTTGCCTTTGGAAAATATATGTATGTTGGCTGACATGGAAACATGTCTGGAGAGGTCTGTATATATCACAGATTCCACAGATGGGGTGGAAGAGGATGGCTTGTGACTTAACTGGTATGGATGGCATTTACAGAGGCAGGGAAAAATGTGTCCTTTTTTTAGAGTCCTCCCCCCACTTTGTTTGGAGTGCATTTAGGGTTAAAAATTCAGTTCAACCCACCCAGGACACCTACTATGCAAAGTATGGGCTGAATTAATTTGCAAAACCATCCCCTCTTAAAGTGTAACCCAAGACATCTTGCTGCCTGAGGCAGAACAACAAATGACTGCCTCTCTCCCCCATTCAAAATACAGTTGGGCCTCCACATTCACTAGGGTTAAGGGCATAGGACCAGCACAAAATGTGTGTGTCTGTAGGAAGGGGCCTAACATGGTGAGGGAGAATGGTAGTGATGTATTTAATTTTTTTACTCCAAGTCTCAAGTCAAGTCTCAAGTCTCTACCTTCAAGTCTCAAGTCTTTGAAGATACTTTCAAGTCATATCTCAAGTCTGGAAGCCAACTTTTTACCCCAACCAAAATTCCAGAATTATTGGACAGAGTCAAATAAAGTCAGTTTTAACAATTCAAGCAGAGTTGGCCCTCCACATTTGCAATTTTGCCATCTGCAGCTTTGGAAGTGGGAAAAAGGATCCTTCTTACTCCCCATTACTGAAGCTTCAAAAGCTTTAGAAGGAAGCATCCTTCCTCCTCAAGCCCATTGCCTAACACAGTTGCTGTTTCCCTCAGAGAAATGCACTCTGCGCTCTGGCAGCGAGTCTTATCATTTGCTCTTAGGAAATATTTTAGAAGGCTCCTCCAATATGCAGTGGGGACAGGCTGCTAAGCAGACCTCAAGCCCACCTCAAGCCCATTGCCTAACCCATTTGTCATGTCACCAGTAGGCAAAAAGAGTTGGAAGCATTCAAAGTTGTAAGGTTTCTCGATAAATGTGTTATGTTACTCAACCGAGGGCAGCAAGTTAGTCATTAAAAAAAATACAAGTTGAGTTGAGTCAAGTCAGTGCATCCTTTATTGCTGAGTTGAGTCTGAGTCAAGTCATTGAAGTGACTTAAGTTCAACTTGAGTCTGAGTCTATCGACTCGAGTCTACATCACTGGGGAATGGGCAACCAGGGTCCAATCCAGGTCAAGGAAAGGAGAGTGAAAAGAGGTGGGTCAACGTAGTGAAGCTATACTTCCTCTCTCACTCATCTCCTTCCTTGAGTGTATGCAGGTATCAGAAGAGGGGTTGTGGTGCTGAGAAATCTCAGTCCCAGAAAATAGGTTTGCCTTAGGGTCTCCATAAGTTGGAAATAACATGAAAGCAAACAAGAACAACAACAAGGTATAGGAAATCTATTACTATTCCAGTGTAATAGTCTCCTTTGAAGTTATGTAAACCATCTCTGGTTATTTTTGTTTTCTTAATGTAGAACTGTAAACCTGCCTTTGTACTCTATTCCTTGACTTTTTTTTCAATAGTCTTTCCAAGTCTTTGCTATTTTCTGCTAGTAGTATGCTGTCATATACATATCTTAAATTTTTGATGTTCCTTCCTCAGTTTTCAGTCCTCCTTCCTCTGAGTCTAATTCAGGTTTACTGACGATATGTTCAGCGTATAAGTTAAACTAATTTAAAATAATTTACTATTCTTTGAGTTAAGTGTCTGTGTAAAGAGGCGAGGTCTTAAATGTGAACAAATCCTCCAGTAAAATAGCAGCAAGAGAAAACAGGTATAGGTATAGGCCCTGTATAGCAAGTTAGCCTTCCCATTAGGCAGATTGAGGCAATAACTACAGGCAGCAGACTTTAGGGGTCAGCAGTGACTGCTCCAGCTCTATCTCCTTACCATTCCTTTCTGCTGTCAGAGCTGTGTATGCCACAGACCCTTATGTTAGTCTGGTGCACTCAAGTATGATGGAGGTTTCTTTCTGACTGCCAGGGCCACCCTATCCATTAGGCACTTTAGGTACAGTGCTTAGGGTCTACAGAAATAGGATTTCAGGGCCTCCGAAAACATCCCTTGTGGTATATCAAGGTAAGGTACAGAGTCAAATACAAGAGAGTGCCTAGGGTCTATGAAAACCTTAATGTGGCCCTGGCCACTGCTTGGGTTGAAATAAAGTTGAACTTCCAATCCTTTTGGTTTCTGTTATGTGGAGTTCAAGGATCACCATTTTGTCCTTTGCCTCAGTCAGCAAGAGAATCTTGCCCTGCCAGATGAGGCACAACAGTCCTCCATTTTCTGTCGACTCTCCAAAATTAATTAGTTATACATTGACTGATGGAGTAACCCGAGATGTGGTGAGAACCAGTGGCTTGGATGGCTGTAAAAAGAGAATTGGGAAAATTCATGCGGGATAGGTCCACCAGTGGGTATTAGGCACCATGGTTGTATAGAGCTTCCGTAATCAGTGGCAATTTAACCCCTGTTACTTGTATTCAGTGGTAAAGATTGTCAGAAGGCTATTGCCACCAAACTTTACTTTTGTTGATTTCTAGAAGACATCTACATTTGGCCACTGTAGGCCATAGAGAGCTGGATTAGATGCATCTTCAGTCAGATCCAGCAAGGTCCCTTTACTCATCTAGCACTGTGAAAATGTTTTCAGTTTGTGTTGTTTACTTGGATTGCAGCAGGGAGCCATTTATCCTCCAGATGTTTTGGTCTTCAGCTTGTTACTCTGGTTTCTGGGGGTCCCTTGGGGGACACCTCGATGTGCTCCATGTCAGGAAGAGTGGGGAACTTAAAGAGCACAAGCAATAGTGATATGTGAGGCAGGGTAACCTAGTGGGGTCTTTTACCCAGTTTTTACGGGGTCAGGCCAAGCCAAAAACCAGACAAATGTGTCAAATAAATGATTTTTATTGAATGGAAAGGTTCTTACGCACCAACACACACACTCTCACACTCACTCACTCACTCAAGAACTATTAAGAAGCAAAAGAGTGGAAAATGGATAGGGGATATAGTAAAGGGAGTGTAGATGGGGTGATATTGCACCTATCCTGAAGTCCATGGTCTGGGAAGCAGCAAACAAAAATGAAACTCAGCGAAGAAGCAGCTGAGGGGATTACTCAACTAACAGAGTGGTGGTCTGTTAGCGTGGCAGGGAGTTCTCCAGAGAAATTCTCAAAAACTAGGACTACTTGTAGGGCAGAATGTAGCTCGAGGGCAAATCCTCTCCCAGGGAGGACAATAGTCATAGCAAAGGAATGATTGTTCATCAAAGGCAACTTGGTTTGCATGATGGATTTATGATGTGTTGCCAATGTTTCAGGATCTTCGGTTACAATGGTAGCAGTGTAAATTTATGTAGATGGGCCTCGCTTCATAGGATTTTTCCAGAGTCATAGGTGCTCAACCTGGGGAAAACACGCTAATTTCCTCAAGTTGGCTCCTCTTTGGCTAAGGACCTTTTGTTTTTTGAGTTTGCACAGTTTGAGGTCTCCTTGGGCTACGTGACTGGGGATTTTCCTGGCCTGACCTATTTCTTGGTCGTTTGACCGTTTTGCTTACGTGCCCATCTGGGCAACCTCCCTGGCATGGTGAGCATATTTGATATCAAAATTGTAGTCCCCAGGATAGGGTGTACCAGTGGGGTAACGAGCTCCTAGATGCCACCTTGAGTCCCATTTTGAGAGAAAGGCAGCATAGGAATTCAATCAATCAATTAATCAATAAAAGATGCCCTGCCAGCATGACCACTAGTAACACACTGTGGATTGTAGTCCCACACATCTGGAGTGCCAAAGGTTTCACACTTTCAAACAAGATACTCTGAAATGGATCCTCACAATACTGGATCATGGACAGGGGAATCAAATCTGTTCTTGCACAGTAAAGGACCAGCTACCTGGAATGGATAAGTCACTGCTAGAAAGATTTCTCTGATGACAGGGTTACTGGAAGTCATAGGAATCTGAAATTTTCTTTCTGAAGATGTACTGGTGTGCTTTTGGCTTCTCATCCAAATCTCACACAAATTAGTTAAGAGAAATGTACAGGGATGGTACGAAGAAGTGATTTCCTTCCTTAAGTTAAATTGCAGTGACCCCACAGTGATGAAGCTAATCTCAAATAATCTTCTTTCCTGCTGCAGTTTCTCTGCTGTTAATTCAAGATGCCTCTGCTAAAAACCACCTTTCTCTTCTGTTGCTACCAGCACTGCTGTCCTCCCTTTTTAATGTTGTTGCTGTGTTAGATATTTGCTGCTTTGTGCTCCTTTAATTCTTTGTTGTTCTTCTTCGTGGTCTCTGTGCCTTCATACACTAGGAGCTTTAGCGCCTGCGCGGTAGCGTTCGGAAACTTCTAGAGCTTGTTCGCTTGGCGGGAACCCCTCCCCCACGCCGGTACTGCGCATGCTCCTCCCGCCGAGCAACGGTCTCTCCTCAGTTCTTTCTCGTCCGCCGCCGCGTACGGAAGGTTCTTCAGTTTGTTCCTCTCACGTTGTGCTTGGCTTGCTGTTTTTCACGGTTTTACGGACTTTCGGACTGTCTTTGACCTCTCTTTCGGACTCCCCCTTCGGTTTTTCGTCTTTTCGGATTTCGGAGTTTGGCGTTCTTCGTCTTATGTCCGCGCTCTTTAAGAAGTGCGTGTCCTGCGGCCGCAAGGTTGCCCTCAACGACGGCCATAAGGAGTGTCTCTTCTGTTTGGGTGAGTCCCACAACATCCGGACTTGCCCAATTTGCCGGGATTTTACTCCCCAAACTCTCCGCAACCGCTCCGCGAGACTCAAATCTTATTGTTGGGAACAGTCTCTGCGGGCGATAGACGAGACCTCCACTTCCAAGATGGCCGACAAGAAGACGACCACGCCATCGACGGTATCGGCGGCTGCCGTTCCGTCCACCTCGTCGGTATCGGGCTCGGTACCGGCGAAAACGCCGATCTCGGCGCTACCGAGGATCCCGAAGCTGTCGGCGGCTGCCAAGTCAGCAAAAGGATCCTCGACGGCGAGGAAGGCTGAGGCTCCCCTTACGGAGACGCCTGCTAAAAAGCGCCCTGCTCCGGACGGAGGCAAGGGCAAGGAGAAGGAGAAGAAGAAGAAGAAGAAGGAAAAGAAGCGCTCCCCGGCTGGGGACGTTCGACCTCCTACTCCTCCTCCTACTCAGCAGCCTTCCAAAGGGCGAGGCGAGTCCGTCGATCTCTCGGACGATGAGATTGAGGACGTTCCCCAACAGCGCCCGGACTCGCCTGTGGCAGACCCTCCAACCCTGGTGGAGGAGCGCCACCGCCCTCTTAGCCGTCGCAGGTCGGCCGACCTGCAGCAGAGAGAGCCCTCTGCTTCTCCGGAGCGGCGTTCGACCTCCTTTAGGTCCCGGTCCCGCTCTTCCGAGCGTCCGGTGGCCTCGTCGCCTCCGAGGGAGACAAGAGAGGAACAACCTCGCTCGTCTGCCTCCAGATACACCTCGGCGTCCTATGTGGCCAGGTACGCGAGGGAATCTGAATGGAGAGAGCGCCCGGCCTCCTATCGGTCGCATTCGCCATCGTACCGGGATCGGTACCATCGTGGCCTGAGTCGCTGGGAGACCTTCCGGAGGTCCCGGTCACCTCGTCGACAGCGCGAATCGCGCTCGCCTAGAGGGGACGAGGCTCGGTACCGTCGACGCCGAAGCCGATCTCCGTCGGACCGCCGCTCCTTCAGCCGCTCTCCCTCTCCTCGATATCATAGGGCGAGGGAGCCTTCACCACGGTATCGGGCGATATCGCCACCTCCTAGGGTCACGGCAACGGCGACGCGCCCTACGGAGTCGGTGGTGACTGAGCGGGCTACGACGACGTCAGCCTGCCAGACTACCCCGGTCACCACCAAGAGGGTGAAGTCAGTAGTCAGCCATCCCAAGCGGGACGCTGCTGCTACCACCGCCCCGGCTGCGGAGAAGCCTAGGAAGGCAACACCTGCGGCGACGAAGGAGCCGGAAAGCGAGCGGCGAGAGGACTCACCGAGCTCGGAGTCGTACGACTCGAGTGCGGAGTCAGAGGTGTCTGAGGCGGCCTCCCAGGAGTCTCCTCCGTTGGGATTCGGGGACCCGATCCCAGATTCTGCTCCAGAGGACGTCCACCAGTTCTCTGCGATGCTGCTCCGCATGGCCACTACCCTCGGCCTTAAGATCGCCGATGCGGAGCCAGAGGACGACGATCCAGCCTTCTCCGTCTTCGAGGAGAAGCGACCTTCCACGGCCCCGCTGCCTCTCCTGCCCCGGGTATCCAGACTGGTGAAGGCCGCCTGGGATAGACCGGCCTCGGCTCAGCCGATACCGCAGCGGTTAGAACACCTCTACAGGGTGCAGAAGGATAACGCCGGTTATCTCTTTAATCACCCTGCACCGAACTCTGTGGTCGTCGAGTCGGTACAGACGAAGGGCTCCGGCAGGCAACACACCACCCCACCGGACAAAGAGGGCAGGAAGTTGGACGCCTACGCAAGGAGGTTTTATTCAGCTGCCTCCTTGCAGATCAGGCTGTCCAACACTCAGGCTTGCCTCGCGGCATACCTGAAAAAAGTGCTCGATCGCCTGCAACCGGCGATGGAGGCGGTACCGGAGGACATCCGCCAAGCCTCCTCCGTGATCTACAACGAGGCCATCTCCATCGCTCGCCACCAGATGGCCTCCTCCAGGCACGCAGTGGAGATTGCCTCCCGTGTCATGGCGGGATCCGTCGGCCTCCGCCGCCATGCTTGGCTGCGACCGGCCGACATCCAGGAGGACACCAGAAGGAGGATTGAAGATCTCCCCTTCGACGGTGAAGGCCTATTCAATTCGTCCACAGACGAAGCTTTGGACAATCTCGTCAAGGCGAGGCTGACCGCCAAAAAGATCGGGCTGCAGCCGGCCACGCAAGCCCGCAGGGCCTCCACCTTCCGCCCATCCTGGCGACGATCTTCCACCTCGTCGTTCCAGCGTTCGGCCCAGTCTGGACAGTCGAGACCGTCCTCCGGCTCATCGGCCAGACGCACGATTAGGCGGCGCCCGGCTTCGTCCAAGAAGTCCTCCTCCGAGACAAAGTCTCGGTTTTGATGTGCCTGGCAGGACCTACCAACACCCACTCTTCAGCCTACCATCAGCGCTCGGAGACCGACCGACACTGGCTCGACACCTAGCGGAGTGGCAGTATGTCACCACGGACTCTTGGGTGCTTTCCATCGTCCGTCTTGGCTACGCCATCGAGTTTCTCGAATTCCTCCTCGCGGCGTTTACTACTCCACGCCGTCGAGTCCGGCCCTCCTGGAAGAGATCCAATCCCTCCTCCAGAAAGGGGCGATCGAGCAGCTCCCGCAAGAGGCCAAGACCACAGGCTTCTTCTCCAGGTACTTCACGGTACCGAAAGCCGACGGTACCCTCCGGCCGATCCTAGACCTCAGAGGGGTGAACTACTACATCCGCCCCAAAAGGTTCAAGATGGTCACGATACCGTCGATCCTGCCCTTCCTACATCGAGGGGACTGGTTCGCCTCCATCGATCTCCGAGACGCATACTTCCATATCGCCATTCGCCCGCAGCACAGACGGTACCTCCGCTTCGCAGTCGACGACACCTGTTACCAGTACAAGGTGCTGCCGTTCGGACTCTCGACTGCCCCAAGGGTCTTCACCAAGTGCATGGCCCCGGTGGTATCCTACCTGCGGACGAAGGGCGCTTCTGTCTTCCCTTACCTCGACGATTGGCTGTTGGTGGCGTCCTGCAAACAGAGACTTTACCACGACGTCCACATGACGTTGTCACTCCTGACCCGCCTTGGTCTACGGGTGAATCCGAAGAAGTCCCACCTCGAGCCGGCGAGGATCTTGGACTTCATCGGGGCGACGCTCGACTCGACCTCCGCCAGGGCGTACCTCCCAGAGTCTCGAGCCCAAACCCTGATCCGGGCCGCCGCTCACGCTCGTACGGCCCCGACGTTATCTGCGAGAAGCGTCCAGCAGCTCTTGGGCTACATGGCTGCGACGACCGCTGTGACATATCTCGCCAGGCTGAGAGCAAGACCTCTTCAACACTGGTTCGTCCGCATATTCGACCCCCTGCGAGACGAACAGACACTCCGACTGCAGCTGCCGGGAGACGTCCGCTCATCCCTCCGATGGTGGCAGTCGCGACGCAATCTCATGTCAGGGATGCCTTTCCAACAGCCGACACCGAAGGTGACGGTAACGACCGACGCCTCCCTGTATGGATGGGGTGCCCACTGCGGCGATCTCAGAGTCCGCGACAGATGGACCGACGACGAGACCGCTCTCCATATCAACGCGTTGGAGCTACTCGCCGTCTGGAAAGCCCTACGGGCGTTCCGCCACGCCGTGGCGGGGCGCACGGTCCTGATTCTGACGGACAACACCACCACCGTCTGCTACATCAACAGACAAGGTGGGACTCATTCCACGACCCTGCTCCACATCGCGCTCGACCTGTGGGACTGGTGCATTCGCCTGCACACGCATCCCGTGGCAGTTCACCTGGCCGGGCAGGAGAACACCACGGCAGACGCCCTCAGCAGGGACACCTCATCCCATCACGAATGGTCTCTCTCCGGAGAGGCGTTCAGACTGATTCGGGATCGGTGGGGCGAACCATCGATCGACCTCTTCGCGACCAGGGAAAACGCGAAGTGTCGCCGATTCTGTTCCAGAGCGGGCCACGATCGCGCCTCCATCGGGGACGCTTTCCAGCTTCCGTGGACCGGGGAACTCCTCTACGCGTTCCCGCCGTTCCCGCTGCTCGGCCGGACGATATCGAAGATCCTCGCCGACGCGATCCTGGTAGCCCCGTATTGGCCGAGGCAACATTGGTTCGCACCCCTGCTACAAGCCGCACGGGACGACCTGCTCCGGCTGCCACCGACACCGGACCTGCTCTCCCACTCCGGCGGCCGAGTCCTCCATCCGGACCTGCCACGCCTGGCCCTCCATGCCTGGAGGATATCGCACTAGACGACCCCGTCCTCGGTACCGTCCTCGTCGCGGCCAGGAAGGAATCCACCCGTCGCAACTATCAATACAAGTGGCGACGCTTCCTGACCTTCGCTAACGAGAGGAGTGAGCCGGTATCGCCCGCGGGGCTCTCGACCGTCCTGCATTTCCTCCTGCACCTCCGGCAACAGGGGCTGGCGTTTCCATCCCTGAAGGTGTATCTCTCCACGATCGTGGCATACCAACCGCCACGGTCGGCTGCCTCGGCCTTCTTCAGGAACGATACCGTTAAGCGGTTCCTGAAAGGACTACATCATCTCTACCCGCCGGTATCGCCGCCGCTACCGCCGTGGTCCCTCTCATTGGTGCTCTCGCAGCTGACAAAGCCGCCCTTCGAGCCGATGGCGACCTCGGATGACAGGCTCCTGACCATGAAAACTGCCTTCCTGGTAGCGGTGACCTCAGCGAGGCGAGCGGGTGAGATCACAGCTCTTCGATCCGATGAGCCCTTCACGGTCTTCCACAGGGACAAGGTGGTCCTGAGACCTGACATCTCGTTCCTGCCTAAGGTGGTGTCCAGTTTCCATCTCAACCAGGACATCATCCTGCCTGCCTTCTTCCCGAACCCGACGACACCGTTGGAGCGGTCCCTCCACTCACTGGACGTGCGTCGGGCATTGGCCTTCTACAAGGACAGGACTGCTTCCTTCCGACAGACGCCGCATCTCTTCGTTTGCTATGGGCGACGTCGGAAGGGCCTCAAAGTGTCCACCCAGCGCTTCTCCAAATGGGTGGTGACGACTATTCAACTGGCGTATGAGCTCGCGAGGAAGCCTCCGCCAGTCCTGCTTCGAGCCCACTCCACCAGAGCTGTGGCTACTTCTGCGGCCCTCCTGCGAGGAGTTGACCTGCATGAACTCTGCCGTGTGGCGACCTGGTCCCAACCGTCGACCTTCGTGCGCCACTACAGGCTCGACTGCCGGTCGCGCAGAGATGCCCGGTTTGGACGTGAGGTGTTGGCTTCCGTGCTGTAGGACCTGACCCGCCGTCCGACCGGTAAGCTACACAGTCTCCTAGTGTATGAAGGCACAGAGACCACGAAGAAGAAGACAGGTTGCTTACCTGTAACTGTGGTCTTCGAGTGGTCATCTGTGCCATCATACACACCCGCCCTTCCTCCCCTCTCTTTCAGGTCCCTGTAGGTTCTACGGCGGACGACAGAACTGAGGAGAGACCGTTGCTCGGCGGGAGGAGCATGCGCAGTACCGGCGTGGGGGAGGGGTTCCCGCCAAGCGAACAAGCTCTAGAAGTTTCCGAACGCTACCGCGCAGGCGCTAAAGCTCCTAGTGTATGATGGCACAGATGACCACTCGAAGAACCACAGTTACAGGTAAGCAACCTGTTCTTATTGTCGTTGCTGTTGCTGTTTTTGTGTGCCTCTAAGTCATTTCTGGTTTATAGAAACCCTAAGGTGAACCTATCATGGGGTTTTCTTGAAAAGATTTTTTCAGAGAGGGTTTGCCTTTGTCTTCCCTCTGAGGCTGAGAGAGTGTGACCTCTTGTCTCTCCATGGCTGAGTGGGGATTTGAACCCTGTTCTCCAGAGTTGTAGTCCAATGCTCAAACTGCTACACCACACTGGGTACCTTTCAATAATATATTGTTGCTGGAATCTGCCACAATTTCTGTGAGGATTACAACTAAATATAGAAGAAGGAAGCAAGTGTGGTGGTGGGGGAAGATGACTTATTTAGCATTGCTTATCTAAAAGTCATATTGCCTCCAGCTGCAAGCCCTCCACTGCAACACTGCAGCTGCACACAAGGCTGTGCCCTCTTATGCTATCATTCTTGAATGAGGTGAAATCTCAATTTTCAGTGGCATAATCCATGCAAGCTGCTGTAACAGGCTTGATGACCACAATGGTCTCTACACAGGGTGGAATTGAAGATGGCTCAGAGCTTCTGCCAGTACAGAATGCAGCCCACATATTTTTGGAGGGGAATGGGCTGTCGCATGGATGTGAAGCAATCCTCTTTTGCATAAACACCACTGGATCTCTCCTTGCTTCAAGGTCCAAGGCAAAGGGCTAGTCTTAATTTTTAAAGCCTTTTTTTAGTACTTTGCTCATATCTACAGGACCACTGCTCCATATAGGGGTACAGAGGCTAATGGTGGCTGAGTTGTTTACTATCCTGTTGCTACAAAGATGATGCCAACTATGAACAGGGCTCTTGCCCACCAAATTCTGGAATGCCTTTTCTATGACATCTTCATCTCTGCTAAGGCCTTTTTCTTATTTGGCATTTAATTGATTTAATGGTTTGTTTAGTCTCTCACTAGTTTTTTGAAAAGATTGGTAATCAAGATTCAGCTTTTGTCTAGCAATAACACCAAGAAATTTGGCCCACAGATCAGTCTGCCTATGCCAGCTCAAAACATTGGCATATCTCAGAGATGTTATACTCCTAGAAATTATGAAATCAAGGGAACTCCCCCTTGAAAAAAAATCAAACCTTTGGGGAAAAATGTTTTTGGTAAGTAGTACAAAAGTGAAACAAACAAACAAACCCAAATTCTGTAATAAATAAAGTATTCCATTTGGAAAGCAACAGTTTCACACAATTATAAAATTTAAAACTGGAAAAATTGAGCTCATTATCACATTTGTCAAATGGCATATTATTTGTGGACAAAATTAATCAAACTTCATGAGATTATACTTAAAAATTCTAGTATTGCTTGTCCCTGATTAGAATCAGTTTCTGAAATATTAACTTCTGATTCTGAACCTGCATCGTTATCATTGGGGACTTCAGAAAAATTGAATTCTGCATGAATTGGCAGTACCCATTAAGTGCAGAAAGGCATTGTGGATCTGAGTTCTGTATAGAGTCATCCCTCCACATTTGCTGGGGTTAGGGGCACAGGACCTCTGTGAAAGTGGAAAAACTGAATAACTCTAGGCCCTCCCAAACCATATTTAACACAAAAAAGTATGACCACCATATTCAACCCACCATGGATTCCGTTGAGGCATCAAGGTTCCTTCACAAGGCAGAAGTGGGTGGCTGGCAGAGCTGACTGCCACCTCCACTGCTGCCCCACACCATTTTTAAGAGGGACTTACAAGCCTTGTTTGCAGTTTCTCAGTCTCACCAGGCTTGCAGTCTCTATTAAAAATGGCATAGGGAGGCAGCAGAGGTGACAACAAATAATCCATGAATAATCAAATCTGCAAAAGTGAAACCCACAAATGTGGAGGGCTGACTGTATAGAATCAATTGTAGAATTGGAAGGGACCACAAAAGACATCTAGCTCAATCTTCTGCCACTGTACGAATTCAGTGTTAGAGCAACACCTCTGTAACATTTAATCTCCATTTTAAGGCTTCCAATTAAAGAGAATGCATCACCTTCTAAGGCATTGTCAAACAGCTCTTACTATCAAGGGGTTCTTCTTAATGTTTAGTTGGAGTCTCTTGTCTTGTAATTTGAATCCGTTGCTTCAAGTCCTGTTCTCTGCAGCAGCAGAAAACAAACCTTACTTGAGGTAGTACAACACTATTTTTTGCAATATGCATAGGCTATATGGTTTTCTAATCTTCTAGAACGTCTTACTGATAGAGCTTCACAGCACACAGTTTTTGGAATTTGAGTGAATAGAACTTTTCCTCAGAAAGCATTTCCCTAACTCCTGAGACAAAATGTTTAAACAGAGTGTTTTCCGTACATTTGTCAAAGTTTCCAATTCTTCTCCTTGAGAAAAAATGGGGAAGGCAATTTCTTTTTTTGTCAGGCCTTCACATCTCTACCACAATTATTAATTCTTTTTATCATAACTCCCACTCCAGATAAATGTAGGAAGTGTGCTCCAGTCTTTGGTTCTCTAACAAGGAAAGAGAAGAGAAAACAAAACCCTTCAATTTAAAGCCAGAGTTAAGGTTGTGGAGCTGATTCACCCAAAGATAGAAAACCTATCACCAGCCCCAAAGCCAGTTCTAAACATGGGCACATTCGTAGTCCCTGCATCCACGAGAGCAGGGTCAAATGATGGCATTATTCCTTTCCCCTAATTTAGGGAGACCTGATAAAGAACACTTAATCTAACCTACTTGCTTCTACCCAGATGGTGGATGCAGATCAGAGTGGAAGGTTAGCCCTGGTGCTAAAGGAACTAGGAGGAAGAAGCTAAGTCAGTACAGAGAGAGTCCTGGGAATCACAACATAAATCAATGAAGTTTTATGAGTTCTAGCAAGCTGGTGCTGTACTAAGTAAGAGGGACATTTGCACCCAGCCCTTTCCTCTTGCCTGGAACTCAGCCCTCAAAAATTGGAGAATTTCTACCCACAGTTGTCTCAAGGGCACCCTTGTCTCCCACCTGGAAATAACTCACAAAAGCTGAAGACTCAGGGCCAGGTCCTGAGATCTGGCAATCCTATTCAGAGTAAGGCAATGACAATCCACCTCTGAACAAATCTAGCCAAGAAAACCCTATGACAGGGTTCTCTGTTTAGGGGTTGACTTGAAGGCATGTAACAAAAATGACCCATAATAGGAGAAGGATGCCTGCTTGGTTTCTTCAGGTAGAGTCTTTGTGTTGCTTGCTTCTCGTTATTTATTTAGATCGCTCCCCAAGCCATCCAGCTTTTAAGCCTGAGAAAGAAATTGCGTTGGCGGTGTGTGTGTGTCTGACTTGTGCCAGCAGCGAGTGATGGAAGGAGATTTGGCTGGCACAGTAAAGTTCATTGCACTCCCCAGTGAGGAGTTGAAAGCATTAGCTGTCTCTCACTTTGGGAGGGAATGAGGAAGGCAGGGTGTGTGTGTTTGCAGACACATGGAGGAGTGGAAGGCATTGTCAGGTTTAGGTCAGGCTGAGGTGCAAGGCTGCCCAGCTCTCTTGGCAGGATAGGAGACTTGATTGTTGTCAGACAGTAGCCTGGAGGAATTACAGTTTGTGGGGAGAGAGGCGAGAAGCCAGCATGGAAGGGGAGGGTTGCAGAGCTAGGAGGGGGCAGTGAGAAGCGGGGAGGAGAGCCTGGAAAAAATGTTTCTTTCAGGCTATGGTCTTTTCAGAGAAATAAAATCTTTATCCAGTATCTCTCTAAAGAATTCCTGCTAAAGAGATTGGGGCACAGAAACAGATGAAAAAGGAGCATGGGAACCTAGGAATGATTTGCTGCCTATCACACTGGACTATCTGGCCCTCTAGGTCAGGGATGGGCAGCTGTAGTCCTCCAGGTGTTAGACTATAGTTTCCATTACCCCTAACTGCTGTTTTATGATGTTTTAGGGAGTTGGGGTCCAGCACCATCTGGAGGGCCATACACTACACTGTGACCTAGTGTTGTAGTCTCATTGGCAAGAGCTCTCAGACATCATCTGCTAGGGTTGCCAGCTGAAGTCTCACAGAAGTGCTCTACTTCCCTTGGATTCTAGGCAGGGAAGTGAGTCTCAGGGTAAGTGGTGCTAGAGAAGAAGAAAGTTTGATTTTTGTGTGTGAGATGGCTTTAAAGCCTGTACACCCATCTCCACCCACTCCTAGCTGGCACCGACTCTCTGGCTCAGCAGAAAGATGTCTGAATGTGGTTGCACTTCCACACACCATTTTCAGATCACCTGAAAACAAGGAATAAGGGAGGGGACTAGGAAGAGGGAGAGAGCTGGTTAGTGCATGAACTTGTTTTATTGTGTTTGGAGCATTCTCCTAACTTTCTTGTTATACAAAGCTCCTGCCCTCCTGTAAGCATTCAAAGAGCCAGTCACTGGTCTTAGACTCTGTCTCTGAAATGTCAGGGAATGGGAAGCTGTTGATCTGGCAACTCTTATTAAGCCTGATCTTTGGTGGGGGTGATTTTCTGTCTGCAAAGTATGTGCTCTCTCAGTCCAGGCAGAATCCTTCCATATCTTGGAAGAACTTTGGACTGCTGTTCTGGAGGCTGTATTCCGGAAAATGAATTTTTCCAGGCTCTGGTCATTCCTCAGGATGAGCTCTGTTGAACTAGTCCACGTTTCTTTCTGTCTAGCAGCTTCTTGCTTCCTTAGACTTGTCAGCTGGGTGGATTTAGAAGCTTGCTAGCATGAAGGAGGAAACTCTCTCTTGTTGTTAACACCCAGAATTCAGTTCTGAGAGGCTCAGATGAGAAAGATGCAATGTGAATGCAAACTGACCCATTCATATGAATGTTCCTAAATTTCACATTTTGCTCTCTGTTGTGGTCCCAGACTTTCTTGACTCCTGTGTCTCCTATTTGCACTGAAAGAAAAATATTCCATTGGCACGAATTGCAGCTTTGCCTTCACCCATGAAGGTCCTGATCCAAAGTGGCCTCATATATGTAAGCTATCTACTTTTTTAAAATTAAATGTGGGACCTTTCAATAGAAATCACAAATTCCAGTTGCAGAATTATGCTGAGACAGTTCACATTATGTAAAACTTTGTATCAGTATATCCTCTAACATTTCACAGATGAAAGCCAGGCCTTACATATGCACACATATATGCACACATATGACCCAGGGAAGTCTCCAAAATAGACAAAAGTACACCTTGTGCTCCCTACAGGGCATTGAGCAAGTGTTTGGAGAAAAAAATATTTAATTTTTTTGCAGGGAATATGTAGGGGTTGCGGTGGCCCTCCAATTCTCCTAGAGGAAGGTCCTGATAGTTGCCCACCCTGTTGTAGGTGGAGGGGAGCATGTTCAAAGGCTTTGTTGTTTCTCTACTCTTTTTATGATGCAATTTCAGAAAGAACAATGTAGTCACTTGCCAGAATGTGGGAAGGTCAAGCATTAAAAGTTTTTTTATCTGTTTTTTTTTAAGGAAATACTTTTGTTTTTATCAGGAAGGAAAGGCTGTCTCCAAATGCTCAGAGTCTATAGACACTTTTGGAAAACACTCTTCCTTCCAATGGAAAGGGGCTCTTTCACCCCATCTGAAAGTACCAACTTTGCAACCCTCTTCCTTGTTAAGTCCCAGTGTTCCTTTCCTGTTCCTTAACATTGTTTTACTGCATTGTGCCTTCAAATTCATGCACAGTTATGGTGACTCTATTATAGGTTTTTCTTGTAAAAGTTTATTTCAAGGAGTTTTCCTTTGTCTTCCTCTGAGACTGAGAGAGTGGACTGCCTAAAGGCACCCTATGGGTTTCCATGGATTTGAACCCTGGTCTTACAGAGTCTTAGTTCCAACACTTAAAACTATTATCACAGGCTGGTTCTCATTCCTTAATATAACCCCTTGATTTTCTATTTTAAGTGGAGAAAAACAAATCCTACAGCTTCAGATGTTCTTAACTACTAAAACTGTGCAATTGGAAGAAGATAGGAATTCAAATGATGGTGAATTGATGTCCAGAAAAGGGCTGTTCAAGATTCACAGCTGACAGCCCGCTCTGATGGGGTGAGTGCATCTGTGTGGTATTAACAACTGCTTTTAGCTGTGTTAAATGGAATGAAAGAAAGGACAGAGAATTAACAACCTAACAAATCAAAGCCAAACAAAGGTCTTGACAAGAGATGAGAACCAATGGCTAGTGAAAAGAAAGCTCATCTCCGCCCTTGCCTTCCTTAAACCATTTGGGTTTCATTTTGTAGGGGAAATTGGCACAGGATTTGCCATGATACCACCTACTCACTTTCACATTCCTTCTGTTACCCTGATTTCTGGGGGTCCCGTGAGGTACACCTAAGTTCGCTCCAAATTACAAAGTTGGGAATTAGCAAAGAGCACAAGCTAGCACTACGAGAGGCAGGGTAATGGAGCGAGATCTTTTATCCAATGTCTACGGGGTCAGGCCAAGTCAAAGAGCAAACAGAAGTAAATAATAATTGTTGTTTTTATTAAAATACAGCCAAACAAGTGTATGCAACACACTCACACAGAGATCTATAGAAATAAAGGTTGGAGTGGGATAGAGGGATTTTTAGAGGAGGTTTTTGGTATGGGAAATACTACACCTGTCCTGAAGCCTGGGTAGTCTGAAGAAGAAGTTCGATGAGATGGAGTTTCTCAGCACGTGGAGCTGAGGGGAAGGCTCACCAAACGAAGTGGCAGCAAGGCAAGATGGAAGCCAGGAGAGATCCGAGGAAGCTCTCAAAGTCAGGGGGTTTTATAGGGGAAAGTGTGGTCGTAGGCTAGTCCGTACTTGGGGACAACAATGAGTTTCAGGCTGGAGACAAAGTCTTTGAAAGGTCAGTATTTTACATGATTGAGTTAAGACCGAATTGTCACTAGAGTAGCCAGTATGCAAACACGGAGTGCTTGACAGTTGAGTATTCAGCTAGTCAAGCTGCCTGCTCAGGGCAGGGAGTTCTTTGTAAGTAGTGTGCATACATAATGTGGTACTTGCCTTGAGGTCTTCTGAAGCGGCGACTTGGCTATTTCTGGCCTGCCTGTATTTGTGTGGAATATTACAGCGATTAGCGGCCATGCCTGTATGTGAGCTTGTCCGGGGGCCTCGCAAGCATGTGGAGGAAAAAGGGGTATAGAAGGCCATATTATTGATATCAAAATGATATCTAATATCCCACAAGTCTGGGCTAGAAACTATGGTAACACTTCTTCTACATAATAATTGCAAATATCAGCAATGGTTATGTAGGTCTCGGAGGCTGCTCAAGGATCCCTGAGGATACATATTAAACATAGGTGCTCCCCACCTCCCCAAAGTACAGAGACAGACTTCCTTTGAGGATTGGCTTGTTTTTTAGTGCGGGATTCTGCCTCCTCCAATCCATATCGCTTAAGCCAGAAAACAGAGCCCTGCTAGCAGGAGTAAGAAAATCCTTCCTGTTACGATTGGGTTCCCCAGACAATCTGACTTGGGGAGGATTCCTTAGTGTACCACATTTGTCAACCAGTTACACCCTGATCATGCAAGTGAAAAGCTTTATAATCTATTCTGTCTGCTGCAGAGGAAACATCTAGTCCTATGTGACCAGCCTGAAGCCTGAATGTCAAAGCTAGCTCTGTTTTGTATGACCCAAATAATTTCATCCTCTTTCAGAGTTCTGTTTTACAGCTGTAAGCAGAAGTGAATTCTTGCAGTTTCTTTTGTTGCTGTAGAAAAGCTTTCCAGTCTTATTTATAATATAGTCTTCATATTGTGAGTTCTCCCGCATTTACAATACAGTTCCTCAGCGAAATGAACTCATGAAAAGAATCTGAAGCAGATAATTGTTATTCACCTATAGAACTGCTTCCAAGCACAATGGAGTGTCAAATTTACAGCATAGCAGAGTTTAACAAAGAAAGGCATTGAGGAAGACAGAAAGCAGGTACTGTCAGGCAACTAAATGAAAAGGAGAAAAAATATATAGTGAAGACAAATGCAACTTTTCAGCAAGTGGTGGAGGTGTTCTTGCCCTGCAATGATATATACATTTTCCTGTTTGCTGGAGAGCTCTGAGGACGCCCTTTCCCCCAAATAATTCTACTAGTTTCTAGTACATTCATTGTAGGAAAATAACCTGCAGAAAAAAACAGAACAGGGAAGAAAGCTGATAGTAAGAGAAGCAACTCATTTGAAATGTGGAGCTTAAGGAGAGTTCTGTAGATACCATGGACTGCCAAAAAGACAGTTAAATGGGACTGAGAGCACATCAAACCTGAACGCTCCTTAGAAACTAAGATGACTAAGCTGAAACTGCTGTTCTTTAGACATATCTTGAGAAGATATGACTTAATAGAAAAAACAATAATGCTCGGTAAGTTGGAAGGCTGTGGGATAAGTGAGATCCCATTACAGGTGGATAGACTTTGGCCATTTCCGCAAGAGAGGGGAGGAGCGGTTCACTGCGTGTCAAGAGCTGTGTTTTTATACTCCGATTTGGAAACTGAATTCAGAAATTCAGAAACTGTGCTGTCTGCACACACACACCTGGCCATTTGCATTGTACTATTGCGGAGAACAGCGGTTGCTGCGTCCACAACAGCAAGTCTCTGGCCACTCCCATTCCCCTCCCTCACCCCGCCCCGCCATCACTGATTGGTCTATTTTTTAAAACACACACATACATTTTTAACACTGTGTTGCTATGTTTGTGCATAGGAATGTATATTCTTTGATAGGTTGAAAAAAAAAAACACATTTTAACAGTTCATTACCAGATCTACTCTCTACCCACTGTCCGTTTAACACAGGAAGACAATAATGATGGCGGCCTGTCCTTTGATGGTTGGAGAGAGATAGGGACAGAAATGATGGAAGAGATAGCCTGGGAACACCCATAGCCAGCCACTTCTGCAATGTGAATCAATGCTACACTTCTGCATGTAGGCGAAAACCAAAGCAGAACTGGTTTGGGAGATTTACATCGGAGTTTTCCTGGTTTTCACATACAGCAGTTTTGCATCTGAACTGTTCTAGGAGCTGAAAATGTGCAGAACCACGAGGAAAACTATGATGCTAAAATGGTACAACATGCAGACCAGAGGGTAAGAATTCGACGCTTCTACAATGTATCAACTTTGCGCGGAAATGGCCTTTATCAAGAGTCAGTGTTGCATCGTACTTGGGAGTGTTGGACTAGGACGCTTGGAAACCAGGGATTGAATCCCTTCTCAGCCATAGAAACCTACTGGGTGACCATGGACAAGTCACACTCTCTTGGCCTTAGAGGAAGGTTAATGAAAACTTGCTCTGAATAAATTCTGCTAGAAAACCTCTTGATGGCTTCAACATAGGGCTGCCATAGCTCGGAAGTGACTGAAAGCGACAGCAAGACTTGTTCAAAGAGGCTTTGAGTTTGCAAAACCTGAGCAGGGCTGTTGGTAACAGGATAACTTGGAAATCACTCATTCATGGGGCTGCCATAAATTGAAATTGACTTGAGGGCAATTAACAACAACAAATAGTATGTTTCATATCTAAATAGCTTGATCTTAGGCCATTTCTGCACTGGAAGGCCCCTCTCTAAACTGCAAACCCCAGGATTCCATAGGATGTTGAAAGTGGAATAATAGCACTGTAACTGTCCAGTGCAGAAATAACCTTAATATAAATAGGTATATCTCTGCATGAAAGGCAGCCTTAAATGTATGAAGGGTAGAGCAAATATTGAGGGTTCATATGCCATTTTGATATGAGAAGGGAAGCCATTTTTCAAATTTGTAAGAGCACATGCTTGTAGAGTGTGTTTGTGTCATGGATGAATGACCTTTGTGACTGCTTTTAGGTGCTGTATCTAACTTGGCCTCCATGAGCATTGTTATGATTTGAATTTTGATTATAAAAAAATTCACAATGAGCCTCGTGGGACAAAGCCAATGTAGAGATTTCTCTAGTCATTTGAATAAGGTGAAAAACCTGCACTGCTAAAAAAGCAAAAGTGACTGAAGGAAGGAAGGAAACCTACCACATTGCCAAGGATCCTGTTGCCTAAAAGGTCATTAGTGGGGGTTTGGTGATGTGGCAATTTAAGCATGTACAGGGCATACTATGCCATGTCCTCAAACATCTCGACACATTTTGCCAGCAAAAGACACTGGTTAGAACACCAGTGGAGATATGTGAATAAATTGGACATATATAGTTTGGAAATAATGTTTTTTGATGTTGTTATATCTTAGGCCATTTCCACATGGGTTAAAAGAAAATGGTGCAGTGTGTCCTCCATGGAGGACGTCTGCATCTTGGAGCAGACTGAGTCCGGACTACTTAGCGTAGATCCACACCTCGGTCCGCTCCGGAGCGACCCCAAGGTCCTCCAGCGTGTTTTTGAAAAACCTGATTTTTCAGGTTTTTGAAAATGCCAGCATGTGCCATTGCGTGCTTGCTCTCCAATGCAGATTTGCAGGCTCGCACCAATGAGAGCCTGCGATCTGCGGAAGGTGGGCTTTAGGCTGGTGAGCTTCAGCAGTTGGTCGTGACCCACGACCAACTGGAAGCCGCCATTTTGGATGCTGGAGCAGTGCGGATCTGCGATCGTGCACTGCTCCTCCTTGCCCTGGACTGGACTGGACCAGACCCGAAGAAGATCCAGTGAGTAGCAGCACGGAGCGATTCCCTTGCCGCATGCAGAAATGGCCATAGTTTACATTACTGTTGCAGTCTGTTTATTGCTTAATTGTTAATGCTATATGCCTTAAAAGACGGTTTGGTGGTCAGACTCTGGGCTTGCCATGTTCTATTCTGTGGGTTATTAAATGAAATGCTATCTTTAATCAACTTCAGATTCCATTCTTTGAACTGTTAAGGGGCAATATTTGCCCAGTGTTTTCAGGATGTCTTAGAATTACCCAGGCAAAACGCACTGTCATGTTACTTTGGCTGTGTGTTTAGGGTCATTGTCCTGCTGCGAGATGAACTTCCACCCTAGTCCCTGCTGAGGAAAAGTATCCCCACACTGTGAAAGGGCTACCATCATGCTTCACAGCCTAAATACCTTAAAGGCACCAGATCCTATCTGATCTTGAAAATGAAGCAGGATCAGGTCTGGTTAGTACGTGGATGGGAGAACATCAATGAATAGCAGGTGCTGTAGGCTATATTTCAGAGGAAGGAACTGGCAAAACTCAGTATTCCTTGCCTAAGAAACCCTTATGAAATTCATGGAGTCACCTCAAGTCCACAGACAACATGAAGACACATACCCACACATCTGGTAGTAGCTAATCTAAAGTGCACAGCAAGGGCAAGAACTGTGTAGCCAAAGAATAAAGAAAAAAAACAACTTTCAAATTTCCCCCTTTCTTTTGTATTGCATAATTGTTGTGGATGAGTATCATTTTAATAATTGCATGTCAACTGCATGAAAAGCAAAATAAATTTAACCCTTCCCACTTCTAATAGGCCTAAGCCCCATTGCTGTTCTCAGTTAGAGTCAACCCATCAAATCAGCTGCTGAATTAAAAGTCAACAGATATGCAAACAGTGGGTTCTACTCTTTGTTGTGTTTATATGCCTTCAAGTTGACTCTGATTTATGGTGACTCTGCCATAGATTTTCTTGTCACAGTCTGAAGGGTTGTTAGTGTTTTCCTCTGAAGGAGAGAGAGAGAGAGAGAGAGAGAGAGAGAGAGAGAGAGTGACTTGTCAAGGCCACACCCAATGCATTCCCACGGCTGAACAGAGACTTGAACCCTCCTGTCCTGGGGGCCTAGACCCATTTCGCACCTTACCTTTTCACAGTGCTGGGGTGCAGGGCTTGTGTGAACAGCCTCCAGCGAGAGGCTCTCACGTCCTGGTTCCTTCAGCTCTGCAGCTGCTGCCCGCTCACGAGAGAGCCCTGCCTCTTCCTTTCGCAGTGCAGCCTGGGACCTTCCCAGGCTGGACTGGACAGGAAGCACGACCGCCCTGGCTCCTAAGGCTCCACACACAAGGTAAGTGCGTGCGGAGCCCCAGAGAGATGTGCAACCGCGCACCATTTTCAGCTTAAAGCTGAAAATGAAAAAGTGTGTGAGCGGTCCCTGCCAGGCCCTAGAGCGTTGCACAAATGTGAGTGCGTCGTGTGGACTTGAGGGGCCCTTTCGCATCAAAAATGCTGTGCGAAAAGGGCCTACTTCAACACTTAAACCATGCTGGCTAGTTGGGACTAGTGGTAGAATTCAGGCCAAAGAAATCATGGAAGACATGTTTTCTTGTTCTTGGTAAGATCTCTTATATAAAGTAACTTTCTATATAAAACAACTTTCTATTATCAAGTTATATAAATTCACAACTCTGAGATGATTCCAGGATACAGATGTTCATTCATCTTCAGACTTATGCCGCAGCAATTTAATTAGATTTAACTTTTGTTCAGTAGAATGGTATCACTGGGAACAACTAGCTTTGCGTGGAGTCAGTCGTAATGAAAGTTGGACAAATCATACCTGTCTAAGCTCTCTTTTATATACAAAAATAACTGTTCAAAGACAGCATCCCTGTGATGGACTGTGACTCACTATTCAGGTCTCAACTGGTTTCTGCAATGCTTATTGTGAACAGGATGGCTACGGTTGATGAAATTAGGTAAGACTGAATACTGATAAAAATGGAAATAATGACATTTGGCAGGTCTATTGTGTATAGCTGAAGTGACTCCTGTCTCTTATGGGTTTCAGCATCTTCCCAGGTCAGTAGCTTAGGAACACATCTGGAACGTCTCTTGCATTTGGAGTTTCATAATGCCTCAGTGGTGAGGAGTACATTTCGCCAATTTCATCAAATGAGGACATTTTGACAATGTCTATCTAACTTGGATCTCACAGCTGTCATCCCATGCTTTTGTAACTTTGACTCTTGCAACCTGCCATGTGTAGAGATGCCCATTAAATGGATTCAGAAGCTTCGAGAACAGCTTGCCTCCAGGGCTGTTGCAGTATTATGATAGCAGCCCAATTCTACTTTGGCTGTTGATAACGTTGCTAGGCACAATTCGAGACACTCTCTGTTGGATATGAAATCCTAAGTGGCACATTGGTTCCTATTGTGAAAAACTGTCTCTTCTTGCTTTACCAGGAAAATGGAGAACGGGATATGTTGTCTGGCAAAGAAGGCCACAAGATCCAAGCTGGGAAAACTTACTTGTTTTATATTATAACTCCCCCAGCTGCTGTTGTATCTGTTGTTATTGTGTGCCTTCAAGTTATTTTCAGCTTATGGAAACCCTAAGGTGAACCTATCACAAAGTTTTCTGTTGCTGAGAGTATGTGACACTCCCAAGGTCCCACTTAGGGTGTTCATGGCTAAGCAGGGAACTGAATCCTGGTCTCCAGGGTTGTAGTCTGCTGCTCAAACGGCTACACCATGCTGGCTTTTTGTTGGTATCTGGTATCGCTAAGAAGGCAGCCAGGAAAGCCAGCATGGCGTAGTGTAGTGGTTTCAGCATTGTGTACTGGAGAC
This sequence comes from Ctenosaura bakeri, assembly GCA_948474755.1. Lineage (NCBI taxonomy): Eukaryota > Metazoa > Chordata > Lepidosauria > Squamata > Iguanidae > Ctenosaura > Ctenosaura bakeri. The sequence continues at coordinate 103,023 of CAOLHI010001415.1, forward strand.
CAGGATCTGACCCCCGCTTGGCCATGGAGGCCTGCTGGGTGATCTTGAATGCATCACATATTCTCAGCCACTCCAAAAACTTACCTTAAGGTTGCCATAAATCAGAAACAACTTGAAAGTACACAACAACAACAAGTGGCTGGTCTTTCCCCCCCCCAACTCACAATGTCTGCATTCAGTTCTGGATTGTAGAATCAGAATTGCAAATATTGGGCCATTATGCATGCAGATATGTAATGCTTGTTGTAGCATGCCTTTGGTTGTAATTTGGTTGTGCAACATTGTACTATGCAACTTTTGTTTGAATGGCAATCAACATTTATCTCCTCATGTGGAGATTTAAGTTGTGCAGGTGTAATCCCCATGAGTTAGTGGTTTGGCCCAGTGGATGGAAAGCCCCTAAGGAAGGGATATTACCTATCAGTTGAGCTCAGAAAGAGAGGAATTGCTGGAGCTAGAGAGAAGCTGCAGTTGCCAGGGCTAAAGAGTAGACCCTCTTCACCTTGAATAAGGGCTTTAAAATTGCAGCCAAAATTTGCAATACAACTGGGCAGCACAGGCAGAAGAGTTCTGCAGTTAGGTCCTCCACTAGCACTGAATTGCATACATGGAACTTTTGAGATAGTGCATATGTGTTAAATTGTGTTCACAACATTCAATTATACTTGGCCCTACAGAACTCAGAAAGAGGTAGGATCTTGCCCATAGTCCAAAAAGTAATATTTCCAAATTCTAGCAAGATCTTCATCTCACTAAAAACATAGCCACACCGACATTGGTATGCATTTCCCAATAAGCAAAACAATCCTCATCTCTTTCCCTTCTGTCCCCTCTACCTCAAAACGCTTATCTTCAGTGGACTCCTTCCAATTCAAAGTTTTCACAGGATGCTTGACTGGAATGCTGAGGTAATACAGTAAATTGTATAGAGCTGTGATCAGCACACAGCCAGAAGTTACCGTCAAATGCCATCTTTCTCTCTCTTCCCACAATTTTATGTGTTTTACTATAATTAATGCCTATCAGACATTAGTGGGCATGTGATGGATTTCCTTGCAACCTTTGACTGGTATCTGGTCTTGGTTGTGAATTGGTTGTGTTTGTGACAAATCAACCCACGCTAAAATCTGGCAAAATTGAGCAGAAATTGTTACATTCATATCCGATACTTTAGACTGAGCTCCTGTAACTTAATACAAGAAATTTCAAAGAAGTTTCAGAAACAGTGACAGATATCAAATGTAACATCAACAATGTAAAGATACTGGCCACTGGGATCATGAAATACATCTTGTACAAGAGGTACATTGTTTTCATACCCTCCAACTGTCCCAATTTGACAGGAGCAGACCTGATTAATCTTGTCTCCCACTCTTCAGCTGCTTTTAAAGTGTTCTAGGTACTCTCTCCTCTTCCCACCTCCCCCCTTTGTGCTCAGCTTACTTCAGTTGCTGCAGACTGAGTTCAAAGTGCAAAAGGAGTTTACTCTCTGTTGACTCAGCAGGGGAAAAGAAGAAGGGGAGTAATCTTGCCCTTCCCAGTAAGCTCAGACAAAAGCAAACTGCTGCCGCTTCTCCTAGTTTGTTTGTTCTTCTTCATTAATATCTTTTGCTATCTTGATCACACTCTGAGATATGGACACTGCTGTGGTGTTTATCTATGCAACTAGAGCCCCCAGGCATCTCCCCTCCTGACTTTCCGATAGGACAGAGCTTTCCAAACTTTTCATGTTGGTGACATGCTTTGTAGACATGCATCATTTCATGACACAGTAATTCAGTAAGTGGAAGCAATTGCTCCTGGCCCGCTGTCACTGCTGCCATCTTCACTGGGGTCTTCCTCGGCCCGGGGCAGCTGTGGCAACCCTGCCATCCGAGCCTGGCCCACCACCACTGCCCTCTTGGCCCAGGGGACTGCGGTAGTGGTAGGAGAGTCAGCCCCTTCACCTGAGCCCGGCCTGCTGCGGCGGCACAAGGAGCAGCCCCTCCACCTGTTATGTTCACACAACACACTTACACACTGTAGCCGACACACTAACGTGTCGCAACACAGTTTGGAAAGCTCTGTGACAGGAGGTATCTATTTCTTTCTTTTTTTTTTTTGTAATATTTTATTAAAGTTTCACAATTAAAACAACAATTTATTATTGCTATTTCACATGAATTATTTCTTGAATCTTCCAAACTGATCTAGACTTCATTTCCAAAATCTCTTAACATTGTTATATCATTGTACTGCATTTTTCAGCCATTTTACACGTTAGTACATAGCATTTCCATTACCATATTCCTGCTTCATGATATCTGCCGTAATCATCACAATGAAATTTTTCCACATATTACCATGAATTATAGACTTGTATCAAAGGTCACCCAGCAATCACCTACAATTTGCCATTCTTTCTGAATTTCATCATCTGATTTCCTTTTCAGTCTTTGAGAGACTATGTCAGCATTTTTATTTTCAATAAAGGTTCCCCACCATTGTTCTATTGTAGGTATTTGCTGTGTTTTCCATACCTTAGCGTATTCAATACGTGAGGAGGTATCTATTTCAAGGTGTCTTTTTTCTCTGCATTTGTTAATTTTTTATCATGTATATGTTATATTGATAGTATAGATTTTTAAAATTTATTTTATGATAAACTTTAGAAAATGTTGACATAGCATACAAAACTTTGGAAAGAAACAAAAATATAAATATGTGCCCACAAAACTAAAACAGTGGTCTTTGCTCTATGTTCTAAATACGATTAAAAAAAAAAGTCACACATATGGGGGTTTGTCTCAGTGTTTGTGCCTAAGGTGTACAGCAGATTTACTTACCCTGTCATGACCTTGGCAACTGTGTGGCATTTTAAAGCGCTGGTGACATTTATGTACCCAGTTGGATTCCAATAAGGAGGTTAATTTTTATAGATTAAATGCCAGACTTCATACAGTGTGGAGTGATTTAATACCCTGATGTTTCCTGTCTGCAATTCAGTAGCCAGTCCTTTTTATGACTAATTTGTAATAGCATCTGAAAGTTGTTCTTTTTTTTTTTTTAAGGAAAGATTCCCCACCCCCCATCCCCACCACAACAGAAGGTCATGTTGGAAGCTCTGGTTAGTGAGGAAATATATTTGAAAGAGATTGTTTGCTCCAAGAGAGATACTAGAAAGAAAATAACAACAACATTTAAAAAACAACAACAGGAGAATTTGAATCAATTTTTGACTCAGGAAACTCTCCAAAAGTTTAAATTGTGTACAAGCTTCCCTCACTTATCTGACTGGTTAGGGACTGGAGCACTGTCAGAAAATGGAATTGGTTAGAAATTGGAACCCACGTACTGTTCTGCAGGAAGCATGAAGGGCTTACAGAGGCTCACGTGGGACTGACTGCACTTGTGCTGCTGGCAAAGTCTCTCAGCCAGCTTAGCACCTTTGCTCTCCACTCAGCTTGCTTTGCAAGCAGCTCCTGCACATGTGAGCAGTCCCAAGTGAGCTTCCAAAGGCAGGAAGAACTGATGAAAGAGCAGTACTCCCATCAAATTAATGGAACTCGTCCATAATCTGGAAGCATCAAAAGAGCAAGCCATCAGATAATGGGGTGTCAAAAGGGGAGTATATTCCAGTACAGTATATTCCTAAGCATGTGCATTCAGAAGTCCAGTGGACTTCCCTGGGACTTACTCTCAGCCTGAAACTTGGGTACATGTGGAGAAAACTTAGTAACATTCAGTCGCGTAGGGACGTGGGAGTGAAGGGGGGCAATTTGCCCTGGGCAGCAATGTTTTTGGGGCATCCCGGCCCATAGCCACACCCCTGCATGCCCCAGCCATGCCCCCATGCACCACAGCCATGCCCAATGGCCACACCTCTTGCACCATAGCCCCTCCCCTCCCAACCGCCCTCCACACACTCCAAGCTCTGTTATTGGTATCATTACCAGTCAGAGCTTAGTGTCCTGTTAGTGACTTAGAGCAACTTATATGTCCTTTTTAGTTGGGACCCATTGTGCTAATCCCCTGCCCTTGTGCACTGTCTGAAAACCTCCTGTGCTTGACCACTGCTGCTCCTTCTTACCAGAAGGAAAGGGAGGTGATTCAGATCATAGAGATCTGGCTGTTCTGAGCACCTGGGGGAAGGAAAATCATATCCCCTAAAATTTCACAGATGAACACCAGGAAACATGTGATGAAGCAATATCAGTGAGTGGTCAAGGTGGCTAAAATTATTAATGAGGAAGACTACACAAAGTAGGAGAGGCTGCAGCCATTTGCTTTTGCCCAAGTCTCCTGGGAAAGGTAAGATACTGCCCTCTCCTCTCTGCTTCCCCTTGCTGTATTATTTGAGTGCAAACCACTTTTGCCCTTTGAATTCAGTTTGCAGCTACTGAAGTAAACTGAGGACAAAGGAGGAAAGTGGGATGAGGAGAAAGAAACTGGGACATTTTAAAAGCAGCTGAAAAAGTGGGATGGCCTAGGATTAATCAGAACTGTCACTGTCAGATTGGGACAATTGGAAGGTATGTGTTGAGATGGATAAAGTGCAGCCCATGGCATACGTATGCCCACCAGAGACATTTTTGTCACAGTTTTGCCACAGTTTGAGGGTATGGAAAATGTATTATGGAAATGAAGGTGCACCTTATTTCTTCTATGTCCAACTAAACTGGGACCAGCTTATTTTCTATAGTCTAAATCACCTCTCCACTGGTAAGTGATGACAGTAGGGTCCTTCTTGCAACTTGACAGCTGTGTGTGTGTGTGTGGGGGGAGGATGTGGCAAAGCACACGTGGAGCTGCATGTAGGATCTTGGCCACTGTTATGCAGAACCTGTGACTCTCTTGCATATCAGTTTATAATACATGTTGCTTAGCTCTGCAAATGTGACCAGATTAAAAGCCAAAATGATTTTAAAAAAAACCTCAGAGGGCAGAAAAGATGCATACAGATGACTATCTTTAAACAATTATATATTGCAATATGCAATTCAGGACTAGGCAAAGCATTCTATCCATTTCCTGATCTTAATCTGGAAAACTATAATTACAGGGAAAGATATTCCCAAGTGCCACAACAAATATCAGTTTATCTCTGTAAAATCTTATCCTTGCTTCTCAAAACTAAACCAAAAACCTGATCACTCTCCCTCACCATGAAGCTTACCTAAAGTTTTTTCAACTGATAATTAACCTCAGGAACCTTAATGCCCTTCCAAAGTTTTATTACCCAAATCTTACTAAGAACCAATAAATACCAGATAAAGGCTATCAATGTGCTCTTTAACTAATGTTGAGCTTTGGGGAATGATGTGTTCTGTGTGCATTCTCATTCAGTGAGGGATGTTTCCAAAAGCTCTGAATCATTTCCTTGTTATTTGGAAAGTATGTAGGGAAGGTCAGTTGTTTTTGAGGGAAGTACAGCAAGGTTTTCAAATAAAGCGTTTGTGGGCAGAAACAGGGAAATGGCTCACCGTGACTCAGTTCTTCAGAAGTGAGGGAAAAGGTACCAATAGCTGACCTCTGGTCTTCCTCTGCCACCAGCACCCTGCTGTGGATTCAGATAATGTAAAATGAAGTTGATCATAACAATAATGTGACAAAGTTACATCATTGTAAAACCTTGGATACTTGGAAAGCAACTATAGAACCAGAGCTGGTTTTGAGTAACAGTTCCCAAAATCTCTCAGTCAGGTTGTAACCTTTGTGAATTCTGTGTTAGAACCATTTCATGAAAAACAAAACAAAACACATCTGCCCTCACACCTTTCTCTGTCTCTGCCTGTCCTTCATGTGATAAGACCCTCTCTAGGTGAGATGCTCCAACTCTCCTGACATCATGTAGTACTCTTGCTTTGCTTACCTTTCTTCAAGAAGATGAACCTGTGTTGATTATGCACAAGTATTTCTGAGTAAAACTACTCTCATATACTTTACAAATAAGACTAAATTGGGTTTCTTTCTGTGCTAGACCTGGTGTGTGCGGTGGAGTGGACTAGTGAACGGTCAGCTTCTGCCTAGCACATTAGTTATTCTGCTTGAGAGATCTACTATAATTTCCTAACACCACGTATAAAAGTCATCTGGACTGACAGCTGAATCTTTGTTCCACACTGATGATGAGGTAAGCAAGCTAGAAGGCTTGGTGTCTCCTAGCATCTGCCACCTGAGACAACTGTTGCTGAAAATTCTCCAATTTGTGTGTGTGTGTGTGTGTGTGTGGTTACCTCTGGGCAAGCGAAAAGGGCTGTGTGCAAATCTCCAGCTCAGCTGGTACAGCAAAAACTTGCTATAGTTTGCAAGGATTAATTGATTCAGTACCGCAACTTGCAGTGTGTGTGTGTGTGTGTGTGTGTGTGTATTTAGTCTCTATACTGACTTAGCTTCTTTCTTCCCTCCTAGTTCTTATAGAGCCAGGGCTTACCCTCTGCTCTGCACCCATCTTTTAGCTAGAAGCATGTAGGTTACCTTAAATTTTCCTTTTGCCACCTCACTAAATAGGTGAGAAGGAATAATCACTTCATTTCACCGTGATCTAGGAACAGCCATTTACTGAAGATTTCTCTCTCTTTCTCCTTGTGTTTGAATGATAAGTAGTGACCTACTGTGGTTGGTACTTAATGTACAACTCTTAAATGGCATCACCGGGGGTCATCCCTAGGTCTCAGGTTTTGACCCAGAAACCTCAAGGCCTGGGATGATCTTGAACTGGCAACCCTAAAGTTGGCCTTAAAATTAAATCATCTTTTGTGCCAGTTTGCCAAGAGGGTAGAGATGGTGGAAACTGGCACTCTGTGAGAAAAAGAATCCTATTGTCATCTTAGGTTGGCACTCCATCTCTCCTCCGTCTTCATTTATATCTCTTCCCACCTCTCAGCCCATGACATTCCCTACCCATGTTTCTCCTTTAAGGATAAAGATAAACTTGGAATGGCAGCTTGATTTAGGAAGGAGACAGTGAAAACTATTTTGTATAGATTGGGGCTTCCAGATCTTTTACAATATATGGACAACATTTGATTAACAAAATAGCAAAAGAAACCACTTGCATACTGCCTACTGCTGGTTTTAATGAAACAAGACTGAACCATACTTAACTGCAATATACTTTAACATAGCGTACTGCTGAAATGATGCACAAATGTATTTCAATATCCATTTCCCCCTATGTTGTAGGAATTGCTGAAAATGTTCTTAAGTTAAAGGTAATAAAAGAAAGGAAAAGAGAGACTGATAGGCCTAGGCATTGCTTCTTAAAGTTAGTCAGTAGGTTCATTTGGCCATTGCAGGTCCTTGTGAAAAGCACCTTTGCAACTTCTGATCTGATAATAACGTTCAAGTTCCAGCCCTGGTACTGTTGATCTCCAACCGATGAACCCTTGGGTTGTCTGAGGGACAGGTGGAGATGGATGGATCTGAAATCAAGGAGTACATCTTTAATTTATATATTTGGACATTTATATCCCAGCTTTGTATGATAAAAGTCAAGGCAGCTTACAAAAAAAAAAAAAATCCCTCAGAACAAAATTAAAAACACTACAAAATAAAAAGAAGTAAAAATAACATTATAAAAATGATAATAGCAGCAGCCAGACTAAAATATATATACGGACTATGTGGAAAAAACAACATATTAAACAGTACTGTGCAAGGTAAGGTCCTGTTTTTTTGTTCACTTTAGAGCAGGGGTGCACAACTGTGGAGGGCTAAGGGCCCACATTAGCCTTTCAGGAGAGCTTTGAGGGCCATGCCCCACACTGCATCTGCTCTGGCAAAAAAGAAATCCTGGGACATGAGACATGTTTTTAGGACTTCCTGAGCTGCTAGAGAACATTGGAGGAGGGGGGACAACACTTGTTTTGAAAATTCTTTTGCAAAATTTCATTTTGACCTATGCAGGGCCGGGGGGTTCCAGGGGTCTCTAAATGTGGTGGAAATACTCCCTCAGTTTTGAGCATTTCAGAGCTAACACGGCCCTGGGGGGTGGCATGTAGTCCATGGGCTGCTCTTTGCCCACCCCTGCTCTATAGCAAGTGTGTGTGTGTGTATTAATAGCCTGTGTGTGGGAAATTTAGCTCCCAACTATTTTTTTTTAAATCTTCCCTGCTGCCCCTCATGAGAAAACCTCAGTTTGCATCAATGGCATTTTCCTTTGTGTGTACTTGTCCTGGACTAGATTGGGCTGATGTGTGCTTACTTGAGAGTAAACAAAAATGTAAAAAACTGGCTGCGTATGACTGTCTCTTTCGCACAATGCAGTTGACAGCATGTTGATATCACTTGGGCTGTCATGGCTCTGTCCATTGGAATCCTGGGATGTATAATTTCATGAGGTATTTAGAATTCTCTTCCACGGTGCCTCACTAAGTGACAAATCTCAGGATGGTAAGCATGCAGCCATGACAGTTGCAGTGGTATAAAAGAGCTTTAACTGTGTTTTCGAAAAAGATGCACATGTTTAATTGAACATCAGGGGTGCTGTTGCTGGGGGAGGGGCAGATGGGGACATTGTCCCCCAAATAAGAATTCTGCCCTCCAATGAAATTTTAATCCAGTACCCAAGTTTCTAGCATTGCAGAGAGTGAGATACTGAACTCCTATATTTGCTGTATTCACATTCCCTTAGTCAATCTGCCTCCCTTTTCTTTGGAAGTCTAACATCTGTTTCTCAGGCTATGTTTTAAATTACTGCAATGCTAGAAATCTAGAGACTTAAAAAATCTTTGAGAAAGCAGAACTCTTGTTTAAGAAAAATGCTCTTATTTTGCCCTCCTGTAGCTACATACACCCCTGCCAAGCATGCATTTTGACCCAAAGAGGGGAGCAGATGAATCTCTCTTTAGAGGCTACATACTTTAGGCACCTTTGCCCAGTAAATTGATATTATGCATAATCAGAGAATTGAATTTGAGGATGTGCTAAATTCACTGGAAGATGGTTTAGTTTAATACCATTTTTCAGAAGATACATTCAAACCAGGACTCTTTCCGCACCTTACCTTTTCGTAGCACTGGGGCACAGGGATCGCGTAAGCAGCCTCTTCTGAGAGGCTCTTGCGTCCCCACTGCTTCGCCTCTGCAGCCGCTGCCTGCTGGTGAGCAGACAGCATGAGGGCTCCTCCTCTTCCTTCCACAGCACAGCCTGGGATTTCCCCAGGCTGCGCTGGGGCAGGAAGCGCAAGTGCCACGGCTTCGGAGGCTCCGCACACACGGTAAGCGCACGTGGGGCCCTGGAGTGATGTTTTCAGCTACAAGCCAAAAATGAAATAGTGCACGATCAGTGCCTACTGGCCCCGGCAGCATCGCACAATTGCGAGGACGTCATGTGGACCGCTCCTCGCAATTGCGTGACACTCCAGAGGCCCTTTTGCATGGTGAATGCCATGCGAAAGGAGCCCAGTATTTGAATTTCCCATTTCTCCTTCAGCATATTCTTAAATGTTATTGTGTTACTTGGAATTTTCTACTATCGTTTTCTACTGCAGGAAGAAAGACCAAACAGAGCAGAGATTATCTGGATAATTCAAACAGAATAGCTAACATGTCTAGGTACCATTGTTAGAGTAAAGAATAGTGGTTGTATGTGTTTATGCTGGGTGAGGCACACTTCAAACATGTATGCCATGTATGAGAGGCAGGAAGACTAACTAACTAACTAACTAACTAACTAACTAACTAACTAACTAATTAACTACCTAACTAATCTAGCTGGATGCCACATGTAGTATACTTGGTTTGTTGTGTGAAATCAAGTCATTTCTGACTTCAGGTGACCCAAAGGTAAATCTATCATAGTGTTTTCTTGGCAAGGTTTGGCTTTCCTCTGAGGCTGAAAAAGTATGACTTGCCCAAGGTTACCCATTGGTTTCCATGTATTTGAACCCTGGTCTTCAGTTTCATAGTCCACTACATCTAGACCACTATACCACATGGTACCTTGGCTAAAGTCCATGTCATACTTAGAGGAGTATTTGCCACAGAGGATTTGCAGTTGTTTAGAAAAGTATAAGAACTGATGAGAAAAGCTGATTTTGTAAAAGCAGTAGCCCCAAATATAAAAATCTGGGAGCATGTCACAATGCCCTCTCTTCAGGAACAGACAACTGCTCACTGACAGGGAGCAGAAGCTGGGAGTTCATCCCCAATACATACAATAGATTTTGCTTTTCTCATGGAATAAACTCTGTCTCTGCAACACCTTTGGATAGCTTATAGGTATATCCACACTACTCAGTTATAGCTGTTTGATATCACTTTAACTGCCATGGTTCCATCCTATGGAAATCCTGGAGTTTGTATTTTAAGGCCACACCCTTGAAAAGCTGTCAGAGAATTCTAAATGCCTCACAAAACTACAAACCCCACGACTCCATTGACCATGACAGCTAAAACGGTGCTAAAGAGTTACAGTTGTGGAGTGTGGCCACACCACTTTTACTTAAGTAAGAAGATAGCATTACATGCTAAGCAGTCAGTTCAGTTCCTATAACTGAAACATTGATAAACACTGATAAGAAACCTCTTCTGTCAAGCAAGTTTAATTTATATTGGGCAGAGAGGATGATGTGTAAGGACTGTTGGAGTGGACAGAAGAAACATTAGTGACCAAGATGTCTGTTGCATGAAGGATCATTATCTTTCAATCATCATCTTTCAATCTGATTAAAAATGAAATGTGTTAATCAGTAACTAATTTAGCTGGACTATGAGGAAATCCCAAGTTTGAAGCTGCATCGTGTTTGCTTTGGCTCCTGGACTTTGGCTAAACCACCTTCACAAAACACTGCTATGTATTATTTTAACATCTGGAGACTTAGCCAGTGGAGAAATACACACTGGGAAAGCAATGCTTTTTGTTCTGTTCTGCTGCCAGAGTCCTTTTCCTTTATTCCTCAGCCAAGACAGGAAAATATTTGTGATATCCAGGTGGAGCACTTTCTTTGAAATTATTCCCTTTTCTTTCTTTCTTTCTTTTCCTCCCCCCACTTTTTTTTTTGTCTTCATGAAGATATGTGCCACCCACAGAGCTGAACAATAGAGACAATTGAGTTTTTCTGCTTCCATGCAGCAGCACTATACATAACGAGTGGCCATAGGGTTAAGGATTCCTTGTCTGACCCATGCAGATACATGGATATACAACTTATCCTTCTCATAACACAGAAGTGAAACCATAAGTTCAGGATGCTGGTGGGGAAAATGCATAAATTACATGGTCTTCCACAAAACTTCTAGCTTTTGTTTTGAGAGCCAGGCTGTGTTCTATAGGCAGCATGCGTGGGTCAAGCTTTGTTTCAGTCATCTGTATTTTACAATCAAGATGTGATGCTTGTGTGTGGTGTAAAGAAGGGTGCAGATGGTGAATTTCTTATTGACTGTTTACATGATGCATGTTTTTCTGGTTCTATGTTTTAAAAGATGTGCCCTCTAATAAAGTTGGTATAATGTAGTTGTCAAGAGTTTCACAGATCTGTTGTGTATGTCCTGGGACACTGCCAGACCATTACACACAAAACCTATACAGATGCAACAATAATATATTTTTCTCACACACAACACTTGGGGGAAAAATGATATTCCTCATTTATTTTATTTTATTTGTATCTTGCCTTTCGCCTGTCAAAAGAACCAAGTGAAACTGCAGTTTTTAAAATCACGCATTAATTAAAATTTGTTAAGGTTTTTATACGGGGCAATCACGGTGCACGGGCCATGCCATACTCTATGTTGGAGTGGGCAAAGTGTAGCCTGCAAGCAGCATGTGTCCCCTGAGGGCCCATTAGGGATTAACATGTTGTTTTTTTTGCTTCAAAGTGCCCCAAAAATGACCTCTGGGGTGTAGAGGGCAAGTTTGGAGGCCACCGGGGTCCCTGGGGTAAAAAAAAAGTTGCATTTAAAAATTCTTTTTGGTCCCCAAATGCCTCCTAAAGGGTGTGAGGAAGCATTTCCACCACATATTGTGTCCTCTCTTGTCCAGTTTATGCCCAAGAGAGACCTTTTTTGAAAGAGGAAGTAATTTTCTTCTCACTTTCTGTTAAAAAAAGGCCTCTCTTGGGACTAAAATGGAAGACCTCAAAACACGTTGAGAATCTTCCTCATGTCTCCTAGAGGGCCTTGTGGGGTACATAGGAGCCCTGGTGGCGCAGTGGTTAAATGCCGGTACTGCAGCCACAAGGTTGTGAGTTTGATGCCAGGCTCCAGGCTGACTCAGGCTTCCATCCTTCCTCAGGTGGGTAAAATGAGTACCCAACTTGGGGGCAATTAGCTAACACATTGTAAACAGCTTAGGGAGCACTTAGCTGATAAGCGATATAGAAATACACATGCTATTGCTATATCATCATCATCATCATCATCATCATCATCATCTTTTGTAGGAGTGGTTGGAGTGGGGTGGTTCAGCTGTACCAGGTCTCCTGGCAGGAGGATAATGCCTTCCATGGTTGTCTACCCCTACTTTAATGAAGGTTACATAATTTGGGATATCCCCAGGGATATGCTGACTCCCACTACCACTGTGTTGTCACTCCTTTGCTCTGTTCATTTTTCTCCAACTTCATATGGATAACTTTTTCCTCACTGCTGCTGGCAATAAAGCACCAAAGAAAGACAGTTTGTTTCAGCATCACAAGGTGAGGGAATGAAGAGATGACTTGCTACACATTCCCAGTAAGAAAAGGTGATTTCTGAGACGTGTGTGTTCATGTTTCTAGATCCCAGGGAATGAGAGCTCCCAGATCTCAGAGCCTAGATCCTGTTATCCAGTCTTTATGGTGGTAGTGGTGGTAGGGTAACCTTAAGGTGAGAGCACAGCCTTGAAAACTGCATATATATGACACTGTATTCTTGCTCCATTGCCCCAGTCTTTTGTTTGAGGTAGGAATGGTGGAGTGAAGCAGAGTTTGGATAACTTTCCTTGTTTGACTACAACTCCCACATGTTCTTAAAAGCAGTGCTTGCAAAGATGTTGAACACTGGAGCTGGGAAAACTATGCTTTTTATTTTTTTTGGTTCAGTGCAGAGCTCAAGGTACTTAATTTCCATCATTTCTAATTTGTTAGGCCCTTTCCTCACCTCACTGGCATCCTGTGTCATCCTGTCATGATCCTGGCAGTAAGAGAATGGGACCCAAACACTTCCCTCCATACCTGGCTGGCTGCCTGCAGAAGGGTGGCATGAAGGACATCCTTCTTTCTTCCTCAGTGCAGCCAGCCACTTCCTGTGTTGCACCGGTGAAGGAAGCACTTGGTTGTGCTTCTGCCCTTTCTGCATGGCTGCTGGTGACAGGAGCATTGTGCAATCAAAGGCCATTACCAGATTTTTTTCCAGTAATGGTATACCTCAGGATCACGATGCCTGGGGATGTGTGGGCAGTGGGACCACGACAATGTCATGCAAAAACATGACTTGCAGACCAGCAACAACACATCCCCATGCTGGGGCAGCATCGTTGTATGGAGATGGCCTTAGACTTGCTTTTTATTAGCTGAATTATATTCTCTGAGCAATTGTGGTTGATGCTTCACTTATCATGCTTAATGACATCACCAGGAGCTGCCCCCTGTGACTTCACCACAAGGCACCCCTAGGTCACAGGTTTTGGCTGTGGAGGCTCCTAACCTGGCAATTCTCGCATTCCTTCAGTTGTGAAGTCAGCATCACACATGGCCCTCAGAGCCAAAGAGGTTGAGGACCCTTCTTTACAGCCTCCACTGGTCATCTTTGAAAGACATTTCACTTGGACTTCTCTACTGTAGATGAGGGTGTCTCCTCCACTAGAAAATGGTAAGTATGTCCTTTTTAAAGATTTCAAGTCTAATGTTGGTTAGTATAATATCCTCGTGGAGAAATGGGACATTCAAGATTTAAAGATCTCTTATGAAGATACTCTATCTCTGCTCCAGAGACATTATTTGGAATTCTGATCAGTATATCCTTTCCAACACCTGCAGAGATGAGACAACTAACCTGATGATATATAATTTTTATGTCCTACAGCATGATAACTTTACTGCAAGACCTAAAGGTGCACAATGAAACCTTCACTCAACAAAGCATCTGATGGATCCTTTCTTCTCTTCAGAGAGCTTTTTAATGTTGCCCCCAAGATTTTGACCTTTATTTAAAGACCCACTACTGCAAAACAACTGATGAGGATTCTTTAGATGGTTTACCAAAGGAATGCATCTGGATATGTTTAAAAATTGTCCTGCTATTTGAAACAACAATGCTATTGTCTAACCTTAATATATTTTTCCACTGGTGTCACAGGTCGGATTTGTAAGTGTTCTGGAAGTGGGATCTTAGGCTTAGCAGGTTGTTTCTTTTCATCTTTTAGCAACTAAAAATAGGAGAACATAAAAAAATAAATTGGCACTGCAGGCTGAGCCAGGCATTGTGATAACATTGTAATAGTTCTTATCTATCTAGATATTTATACTGTTCCCGTCATAGCAGTACTTGATGACCTTGTACTTGGCATCTGATACAAAGCTATTTATTATACAGCTTTGGATGCTTTTGAAATTCACCTTTCATATAGAGAATTAATTCTCATATTAAGGCTACGAGCTGAATCTGGAGGATAGATAGGCAGCCTCCACTTTTGGCAGATAACCCATAACTTTTCACAGGAGCAAGGATTAACTTCAACAGGCCTTATTCCCAAATAAAGTGAATATAAGTTTGTACTCAAAAGCACTGAGGAAATCACTTCCTTATTTTCCAAAAAAGGCTTTACAAAAAACACAGTTGTCTAATGAACATATCTAATATAAAGTGGAAATTTATGTAGAGCAAGGAATTGGATATCTTGGCACTAATGGAGCAAAAGTAAGGATATACTTTATTTCTCAGGATCGGCTTCGCTAATATAATGCACCAAATTCTAGCTATGCACAGACTTTCTGCCTCCAGTAATTCCATTCCAACTTTTTCTACTAGACTAAAAGGCATTGCCCTGGTGTGTATGTGCTGTGCAGTCTTTGCAGCTTGCTGCATTTCCTACTCCTGCTCTGTGGGAGTTGCTGTGGGAGGTGGAATAGATATTTGCCTTCTCCCCAAAAATTGTCTGTGGCTGTGATCTAGTGACAGACATGCTGTTATTTGACAGAAAAAGGATGGAATGCAAAAACATGGAAAATATTAGGATTGGTCCAAGTAGTTCATTCTTTGTTTGTCAGCTTTTCCCAACCTGGTTCCTTCCAGAGGTTTTGGACTAAAATTTGTTTTAGCTCTACCAAACATAGCAGATGATAAGGAGTTATGGGAGTTTTAGGTCAAACTATCTGGAGGACCTCAGTTTAGGAATAGCCAGTCTACAGTCACAGAGTAGCTGTGGCTTCCGGGCCTTTAGACAAAAGTTATATTCAAGATCTGCCAGAAAATACTGGGTGCTGAGATGAACCAGGTGTGCTCTCCAATCCTTCATTCTGCATAAATCCAAAATGTTGCAACTGTCACTATACAGCTTTATTTCAAAATAAACCCTTATTATTTTCACCAGGTTGTACCAATAGTTTTTAAAATCTCCTCTCAAGTACTCCAGGAATGATTGTACCAACAGTTAGTTAAATGTTCCAACCACTGTTTAGACTTAAAAAGGTAGTATATGTATGTTTGTGTGATCGAGTATCTGTCTGTCTTTATATTATTGTATTTCTTGTTGCAGTAGTTGTTGACAGCTGCTGTTCATTCTGTTCAGGTCATAACATGAGATGAATTTTCTCAGTTTGTATAAATGCTGCTTAGAAGTTATTTTTACCTCTTCAAGTGGTGTTAACAGAAAACCCCATCTTGAGGGCCATCTCCTTGCAGCTTCACGTTCCGTTTCAAGATGATCCTTCCTGATACATATGGAAAAATGAGAACATATTATATGGTTTCCTGAAACAGTCTGACAGCCCTTCATGCTGCCCAAGGGGATCCAGTGGTCCTACTCTTTTGGAATGAAACAAGCCTCACGTTAATGGTCTCAGTTATGTTTCTTGCACACATGCAGAGACTTATGTAACTGTTTCAGTCTGTACTTATAGAATCACAGAGTTGGAAGGAACCCCAAAGGCCATCTAGTCAAACTCCTACAGGTTCAGGAATCCTCCCTTAATGCACCCCATCCAAATTCTCTTTAAAAATCTCCAACAAAGGAGAGTTTGCCATCTTCCAAGAGAGTCTGACAAACCTTACTATAATTAAGCTCTCCCTTATGTTTAGTTGAGCCAGTGTAGTATGATCAGGGTTCGATTCTTGCCTGGCCATGGAAACCCACTGGGTGACCCTGGGTGGGGTGCACACTCTCAGCCTCAGATAACTGCATAATAGGTAAAGTTTGGGGCCACCACAGGTCAAACTACTTGAAGGCACAAAACAAGATGTAGGCCATTTCCACACTGCACTGTTATAGTGCTATTATTCTACTTTCAACCTCCTATGGAATCCTGGGGTTTACAGTTTAGAGAGGGGCCTTTAGGATTCTCAGCCAGAGAGCTCTTGGGCCTCAGGAAACTACAAACCCCAGAATTCCACAGGATCTTAAAAATGGCACTATAGCACTCTAACAGTGTAGTGTGGAAATGACCTTAGTCAGAATCTTCCTTCTTATAATTTTAATCCGTTGGTTTGGATCCTATGCTCTGAGGGAAGAGAAAGCAACCATGCTTCATCACCACTATGGCAACCTCTCCGATACTTAAAGATGGCCAGCATAACAGCTCTCATCTTTCTCTAGGCTAAATATACCCAGTTCTCTCAACTACTCACCACATGCTGCATTTCAAGACCTTTCTGCCATCTTAATTGCTGTCTTCTGGACATATTTTGAAATGAAATACACTTAATGCATTTCATTTTTCCTTCTGACCTCATTCTTTACCATTTCAGTGCTTTCCACTTGCCTAAATATGTGCCAGCTTCAGCTAACACTTCATGTATCTGATGAAGTGGACTTTAGTCCATTAGAGTTTATGCCATAATAAATGTGTTCCTCTTTTGGGGTGCCACAGCATGTCTTTTCTCTGAAATCATCATCATCATCATCATCATCATCATCATCTAATAATAATAATAATAATAATAATAATAATAATAATAATAATAATAATAATAAGCTATTCTTCTGCAAACTTTGTCTCTGAAAAGGTGAGCATTTAAGACTGTAAAAATGGAAAGCTTGTACAACTTCATGTAGAAGACCTCTAGGAAGAAAAATCTACCATGCGGGAGGAAAATGAACATGGAAGTGAAGCCGCCACATTTTAGCAAGGGAGGAGGGCCTTGCATGAAGTGTATCCCAGATTTAGGCCATTTCTGCATGTGGCGATGGAATCGCCCTGGTCCGGTACTTACCGGACTTCTTGGCTTGACGCTCGGGTCCAGACTGCTCTGGAGCAGTGTGTGGCCGTTGCTCCGCACTGCTTCGGGGACGAAAATGGTGGCTTCCGGTTGGTGGAGGCTCTCCACCAACCTCTGAAGCTCACCAGCCTAAAGCCTGCCCCCGGCAGATCTGCAGGCTCGCACTGGTGATCTGCACCGGAGTGTGGGAACGGAGTGGCATGGAGTGGTGCGCTCCGTGCTTTTTATAACAGGTTTTTAAAAAGCATGCTGCATGACCACTTCGGGTCGTTCCGGAGCGGACTGAGGTGCAGAACTACATAAAGTAGTCCGACCCAGTCCGCTCCCAGGTGCAGACGTCCTCTCTGGAGGACAGTCTGCACTGGTTTTTTAAGCCCATGCGGAAATGGCCTTAGTTCCCGGCCCCTCAGGTTATAAAAGAACCAGATAGCAAGTTATGAAAGGACCTCTAACTTGAAAACTATTCTAAGTGCACAGTGGGCAAAACTAAAAGATCAATTCCTAACTTGTCCCTTGCAAAGCTGAGTTTCTGGCTTTACTGCTGTGTGATTTTGTATTTGTACAGAGTTTTGTTTCCGTGATTATTCTAAGCCACCTTGAAGCTGTTTCCAGAAAAAAAAGAAAGAAAGAAATTTATCTAATCTGTCTCTTTGGGAAGCTGCTTCTAGTTTCTATCATACTGTAGCATAACCAAAAGAGAAAACTTAGAAGGCACCATGAAGATCAAGGGAGACCAAGGTGGGCGTAATGCAAACAAAAGCAGATCGAATTCTCAGTGATTGGGGTCAGCAGGGACAGGGAGATCAAGTCACATTCAGGACCTTTCCACACTATGCTGTTATAGTGCTATTATTCCACTTTCAACATCCTGTGGAATTCTGGAGTTTGTAGTTATTGAGGCCAAAGAGCTCTCTGACTGAGAATTCTAAATGCCCCTCCCTAAACTGCCAATCCCAGGATTCCATAGGATATTGAAAGTAGAATAATAGCACTATAGCAGTGTAGGGCAGAAAGGTCCTCAGTCTTACTCTGATGCTGCCACTGAAGTCTCTCCTTTGCTGACCCCTACAGTCTCTCCACCCATTCCATTGAACAACAGTAAAGTATTGCAGTTTTGGAACTTTATGTTAGGGTGAGCAAAAAACATCCTCCACCCCTGCCATGCAGTGCCCAGAAGAGTACAATGTGTGCGTGTGTGTGCGTGCACTTGCATGTTAGGTCCTTGCAAACAAAAACAAATAACAATCCCTATCTCTGTTTAATCTGGTGCATGCTCATCTCCATCCATCAAAATGATGCATTTTGCTCCCAGAAGGAATAATGAACAAGCTGACTTATTTCACTGAGTGAGTCCTTTTCAAGGACTAAAAAAACAACCCCCCAAACCCTGCCGCAATCTTCCATTTATTTACTCTAAAGTAATTATATTAAACCAATGTTTTGGGATAGGTAGTGATTTGTGAATTGTAACCTTGCCTTCTTAAATTGTCAGCAGCCTGACCCACAATCCGGTTAAAATGAAGTACTTGGAATGAAACTGGTGACTTTGATTTCACTGAGCTATGGAGTGTGCCACTGAAGTAGCTTAGGTTGCAGTTTTAACTATAATGTCATGAAATAATTCTGATTATCAATGGAATGTGACACCTTGCTTTCCTATTTCTTGGTCCACTTGAGGGAGAAAAAAATGGGTTTTTCACACTTGAAGGAATGTAAATGATATCAAATAAACAGAAAGTGATTCCTTAATGGTTACTTGTCATCGTAAAAGTCAAAGATAGGCAGTTTCTTCCAGATAGTTAGTGCTGGACTGCAACTCCCATCAGACCTACCTGCCAATTTTGAATGATGATGGGAACTGCAGTCCAACTTCATCTGGGCAGCCACAAAATTGCTCTTCCTTTGATTGCAGCCATCATAGAAACACTCTTATTTTGGGGATGGGAGGGACTGACAATTCCTTACTTAGTTTTATCTATCTGTTCAATACAGACAGACTGGTTCTTATGAGAAAAATAAATTAAGATAAAATGCTGGGATGTATCTTTAATGCTTTTAAGGATATGCTGTGGCTTTATCTTTTTTGCTATATTTTAAATGTGTTTTAAGTGTTTTAAATTAATGTGTGAATTTATTTTTTAATTGTTTTAAACTTTTGCACTGTTGTTTTAGCTACATTTTGTTTTGATGTATATGGAGAGCTGCTGTGAATCCCATTTTGGCAGAAAGATGGAATAATAAATAAGCAAACTAAATTATTTAAGATAGTTCTGATCCAGTATCCATGTAATGGATCCATGCAACCATATCTTCCTGTATGAGCCTGCCTGTGCTTTAAGACTTGCAGGGGAAGGCTTTCTCTCAGCCCCCAACCATGCTAGCCTTGTTTGGGGAAGACGTGGTGAAAGTCTTCTTGGTGGCTGCTCCCAAGTTATGGAATTCCCTTTCCCAGGAGGTCCAGTAACTGCACATCCCAGAATTCTATAGGATGGAAACAGAGAAGTTAAAGTGAAATCATGGTGCTAACTAGTGTGAAAGGGCTCTACCATCCTCAGAAAACTCTAGCCAACATGGTCTGTTACCAACCCTCTTGTGGGATACTGAGAGTTTTAGTTCAGAAAAGCTAACTTTTCAAAACCAGCCTAAGGCTGCAAACACATGCATGCCTTTCTGGAAATAGGAACCACTGAATTTAATAGGACTTATTATAGTATAGAAATAACTGTACAGCACCCCTGTTCCCTAGGTGATATCACAGCAATGAATTTCAAAGGATGGATGGGTGGAAATTACATTTTGGGAGGTGAAGGGTACACAAGATACAGAAATGAACTTTTATTTAGGGGGAGGTGAAAGGGTTATAGAACCTCACAATTCGTAATCTGGCTTGGAGTGATTGCAGGATTTAGAAGACAGTCAGGTTGACTGGTTGAGGCAGCTGCTAAGGTAAAGATGGGGATCACACAGCCCTCCAAAACTTGTTGGACTGCAACTCCCAGAATTCTTCAACATTCCTGGCTGGGACTTCTGGCAGTCGCAGTCCAAAATCATCTGGAGGACTGCATGGTTCCCACCTCTGTCCTGAAGCAACTCCGGCCTGCTAAAACTGATTAGAAAACGGGAAGGGGAGAGAATGTAGGGCGGAGGTGAGGGGGAAGCAAGGAATTTACCAGATCTGAGCTTCAGCCACGAAGTTGAGTTTGTTTTTCTGTGACATCCCAGATGCTGCTCCAGGGTGAACGCTCCCTGCTGGATGGGCAGAGGATGGGTGCTACCTGAAGCTGGGCTGCAGCCAGCCACCAGGCAGCTTGAACTGTCCAGCTCTGAGCTGGCCTTCCCCTACTTGCTGCTGTGCCTTTGCGTTGCTAGGAGACAGCTGAGGAATGCAACTGGAGGGTGGAGGCCCGGCCTATTACCTAGGCCAGCCTGGGCAGGGATGGTTGGGTGGTGCTTGTTGGCTGTGTGTGTGGGGCATGCCTCAGTGACCATCCCTGTATAAAACAGCTGAAGCTTGTGATTCCTTAAAGCAGAACTTGGAAGAGGTACTTATATGGGGAAACCAATTGCCATAGTCCCAGGGTGCTTGGCCAGCCATGCTGCCTGAGGTATTCTGGGAGTGGCAGTGCAAAAACACTTTTCCAAGCTGTGTTTTCAAGACTAACAAATAGACGTTACGGCATACCATTTTGTGGACTTTGCCAAAATAAATTTGTCACGGAGCTTTATTTTTAAACTGAAAATCAATTCCATACCAAATTAATGACATACATTCATACAGCTGAATATCTAGTTTTGCAGTTGTCCAAAGTTCTGAATTCAAAGATCCCAGTAGTATTTGAAAACCTAAATAACTTATTTTGCATGGAAGCACCATAACTTCTATAGTCTATGCCCTGTGTCTTTTGTAGAGAAAAATAGCTTTTTCTTTACATTACTTACCATATATGTTTCTTACATTATATAGTTTACTTTATGACTAACATACCAACAAATTTAATCTTTCTGTATGATAACTGATGATGCCTCCATCTTCTTTCCAAACAGTTGCTTACATATTCTAATCTTTTCTGAACATTGATCTTTTAATAGTATTGCCAATTTGTCAATTTGCATTAAATCATACATCTCTAATAACTAGTCATTGATTTCTGGCACTTCCTTTTCCCCCAATCCCTGGCATACAACAATCTCGTGTTACTGTAGTTTATAGTCCGGACCCAGGGCTTATTAAATATAACCTGATATCAAGAAATTGGTCATCACAAACCATTCCTCTCCACGTGCTTGCAAGGCCCCCGGACAAGCACGCACACGGACACGGCCGAAATAACTGAACAATACAAGATAAATCCAGACAGGCCAGTAATTTGCCGGCATGCAGCTTCAGGAGACCTCCAGGCAAATACACTTTGAAACTACATTATGTATGCACGCAGAGTACAAAAGATTCTCTGCCCCGAGCAGGCAGCTTGACAAGACTAATAGCCAACTGTCAAGCATTCCCTATTTGCATACTGTCTACGCTATTGACAACTCTGTCATAATTCAATCATCTAAAGTACTGACCTTTTGGAGGCTTTGTCTCCAATCCGAAACCCACTGTTTTCCCTGGGAATGGACTACCCTACAGGCACATTTTCCCTTATAAGAACCCCTGATTTTGAGCGCTTCTTCGGATCGCTCCTGGCTTCCATCCCGCCTTGTTGCTGCTCTGTTTGTCGAGCCTTCCCCTCAGCCTACACGTGCTGAGAATCTCCGCTCCAACTGACTTTCTTCTGACTACCCGGGCTACAGGATCAGGTGTAGTATTTCCCCTGGAAAATCCCTCTCAAAATCCTCTATCAAATCTCCTACCTTTCTCTTCTTAGGTCTGTGCGAGTGATTGCATACGTGCGTGTTGGTTGTCTTTTAATAAAGAAAACAATTATTATTTACTTCTGCTTGATTATTGACTCGGC
This sequence comes from Ctenosaura bakeri, assembly GCA_948474755.1. NCBI lineage: Eukaryota > Metazoa > Chordata > Lepidosauria > Squamata > Iguanidae > Ctenosaura > Ctenosaura bakeri. The sequence goes on from CAOLHI010001415.1 coordinate 125,317, forward strand.
CTGACCCCGTAAACACTGGGTCCAAGATCTCGCTAGGTTGCCCTGCCTCTTGCATTGCTTTAGCTTGTGCTCTAGCTAATTCCCATTCCCCATTATTTGGAGCACACTGAGGTGTCCCTCATGGGACCCCAGAAATCAGGGTAACATTTGCTTTTTTTCCCTTTAAGGTTGTTAAGTATGGTGGAGACTGATTCCCCCCCTCCTCCTCCTTGATATTCACTGGGGAACTACAGAGTCCTGTCATATCTTAAAGACTAAGCAAGTATATCTATTTGTTGCGACTTGCAGTTTTTGCAATGTGTTTAACTCCTTGGGGGATGGTTCCTCTGGAAACCATTATCTTTCCGTACAAACACCGCGGGGCACAAAACACTGTTAAGAAATGCTGTGTGGAGCCAAATCTCAGTGCAAGTGCACATGCGGTATAATAAGTCAGACTCGTTTCCATCTTCCAACAGGTTACAGAGGAAAATAGTTTTGTCTACTTCAAACACCATGGATAACAACCTGAACTCTCCTCACTCCCAGATTTACATACTTGCTGAAGGCTGAAGCAGAGTTTCTGCTGGCTAAAGATAACAGTGGAAGAAGAAGAAAAAGATTGTCTTACAGGATGTTATCAACTTTTCATAAGATACCTTTCTGCCAATTTTGTAGGCTTGCTAGTGTGAGAACTGGAGATGGCTCCTGTACCTCTTAATGGTTGTCCAGAAGAGAAAATTTGAGCAGGTGTTGCTTGTCATCCCATCAGGAAACAAGCAATATCTGCTAAATCCCCTCTTTCACAGCCATTAAAGGTACAGGAGCCTCCTCCAACTTTCTCTTTGGCAACCCTACTATCAAATGTAAATGATAGGTTGTGTGTGCTACATGACATTATGTTTCTGCATTTTTTGCACATGTTATTCGTATACATGTGCACCAAAGCCTCCCCTCCTTAATATCCGAGAGGTTTAGATTCTGCAGATCATGGGCTAAGAGGGTCAAAACTACAAGTTCATGAAATCACACTAACTTTTAATAAAGTAGTCTCAAAATTTCCCTCAAAGGCAAAGCAGAGATGAAAATAAGAAGAGCACTTCTTCAAAGCACCTTAGGGTAGATGGAAGCTTGTAAGGGTCCTTTCATACTGCACAAAGATAGTACAATGATTCCACTTTAACTGCTATGACAGAATCCTATGGATTCCTGGGATATGCAAATTAGGGAGAGGTATTTAGTATCTTCAGCCAGAGAGTTTTAGTGCCTCCCCAAACTAAAGAGCTCAAGATTCCATAGGATGTAGCAGTGACAGTTAAAGTGGAATCATAATACCATTAACTGTGTAGTGCAGAAGGGTCCTAAGGTTGTAGCCTCTCTTCAATTTAGTTTAGGATCTCCCAAGTGAACCTCCTACTCAGATTCTATTGCTGAACTGTTCTTGCAGGCAAAAATTTCTCTCAATGTTCACCCCAAACTTCTGATAATGTGATGCTTTTAGATCATCAAGTCCTGCCCTACACTTTTGTGTGGCAATGCTTCAGGTGTCTGACAGTCTGTCCCTAATAATTCAGTTGTCTGGCACATATGAAACACATCTGAGAACACCACAGATCCTGCATTCAGCCCTCTTTCTTTTTTTATAATCCTGCATATATTGAATTGCATTTTGAAAATGTTCCATAAGCTGCTTTGTGGATCATTTTTGGCTGAAAAGGGGCACTCTGTGTGTGTATGTAACAGAGAGAGAGAGAGAGAATATGAATGAATAGATAAATAAATGCAACCTCAGCCTCCTGCATATTTCTAGGTAAGGTAACCATATAGAAAATTGGAGATGACCCTGTACCTTTAATATGTTGAAGATTTCAGCCCGTGTTGCTTGTTACCAGGTTGAGTGAGAAACAACGCCTGCTGAAATTTCTTCTGCTATACAGTCCTTAAAGATACATGAGCCCTCTCTAGTTTTCAACCTGGCAACCCTACAGTGTTCTGTTTCTGTTAAAGAAAAACAGGTGTTCTAATTTTATGCTAGAGGCTCATTTGAACTAACCTTACTAGGTTTGGGGGAACTTGGGAGCACAGATTCATGACACATAACTCCATTATTATTCCTGTTATTGTTCTTCCTGTTTTGTGCCTTCAAGTCATTTCTATGATAATGTTAAGGTAAACCTATTACAGGGTTTTCTTGGTGGGTTTTCCATTGCCTTCCTCTGAGGCTGAGAGCATGTGACTTGCCCAACATCACCCCCTTGGGTTCCATGGCCAAGTAGGATTTGAAGCTTAGTCTCTTAGAATCGTAGTCCAACACTCAAACCGCTGTACCATTATGGCTCTTTGTAAGATATGACAGACTAGAGAACAAAATTTCTACTCAGGAATGGCTTTTGGGCAAATTCAGTTTATCGTTTTAGTGTGCAGAGTTGCACATATAATGCATTTGTGTGTTTGTGGATATGGAAAATGGAAGAGAGCCATTTTCAGACTGAAAGTACCTTCGAGCTAATTTATAATCACACTGTGGAATGCAGACTTTAAAAAACTGGGTCATGTGTGAAGATGCCCTTATTCTCTGAATTTTTAAAAACCTTGGTTACTGTTCAGAATCTTTGCATTATTATTTCATATTTGATATCTGTAAAAGCAAAAACGTTTAGGCATAGGGAAAGTGCTGTTGCCATTAGGTTTGGTCATAGGAAAAGTCAGGTTCAAAGCCCTTCTTTAATGATGAGAATTAGTGAATAGCCATATACACAATCAACTCTTTCTTAGCCCTGTCCCACTCACATGGATGTTGTACTTCTAGAGTTCCTCAATGAAGAGCAATATTCAAATGTGATATATAGCTAACAACATGGTTGGCAGGGTGATGGCTTGTGTGTTATTCACTTCTTCTAGCTGCTTTAGGAGAGAAAGACTGAACATACTTCCTGGCTATATTTGAGAGTCTGAGAAAATATTTACAGCTTGCAAAAAGTTCACTGTGTTCTAGTATATTAATATTTTTGGCCTTCTGTCAACTTTCCAGTACATTTTTTCTTCTTCTTGCAGTGGCTTTATAAAACATTTCAGCAACAAACAATGCCAACTGTCTCTTTCACTTAAAGTCCCCATCTCCTCATTCCTCTGAAAAGTAGTTTTGTGCTATAAACAGTGCTATGAACAATTTTACATCACAGGGTGATCTTTATTATGTTAAAAGAATGCAATGAACTGAAGCATTAAACACAACATACTGGCACCAATGGGCTGGCTACATATAAAATGGCAGTATTTCTTGCCCATTGTTTCATCCTGTGATGATCTTTTAAAAATAAATTGATAATTAGAATTGTTATTTCTGTAGACTTCCTGTAAACAGCAAATACATTCCTAAGATTCTTGTAATTTGCATCTCTATGCCTCATTACATTATACTGAAAAACTACATCTGGGATTAAGTCTGTACATGTGGCGGCATGACATTGCCATCTGTACAGTGTGATCCATAAGCATGTTTAATCAAGTAAGCCCTACTAGTTTCAATGGAGTCTACTCCACTGAAGAATCACTCTTTGTGAATTTTGGAATCTGTTGTATTTTATGCCCTAATAAGTGTGCTTTGGCTAGTGATCTTAAAAATATATAGTTCTGAAATGGATCACATTGTTCTCATATTAGAGACAGACTTCTGCTCTTCTACTGAGTGGTTTGTTTCCGCTGAGGGGCTAAATGATCATAGCTGAAGACAGGAAGGACAATTCTGCTATGAAGTTTCTTGCCTGTGATCTTGATTTCCCCCATTTTTGGCTGAGCAGATCTAGGCCTTTTGCCTAACGTAATTGTTTAACATTCTGTTTCTTAGTTTATATGTGGTGTGGTTAACTGTGTTAAATATTTAGATAGTGGGATGAATTCTGGCATACACGTTCAAGTGCAATTCTATGTTTCAAGTTTAAATAAAAACATGACCCAAATTCACTGATTTATTTCCATATGAGTTGCATTCTATGGTGATATCTGGCTTGAATGCAGTGCAAGCAAAAAAGACTTGTGGAACTTAGTAGACCACAAGCCAAATATGAGTCAACGGTGTGGTGCAGTAGCTAATGCAATTTTGGGCTTTATCAACAGGAGTATAGTACATAGGTGGGAGAATTAGTAGTGCCACTCTACTCTGCTTTGATCAGACCTTTCCTGGGATATTATGTCCACTTCTGGGCATCGCAGTTCAAGGAGGATATTGTCAAGCTGGAACATGTCCTGAGGAGAGTGACTAAGATGACCAAATGTCTGGAAACCAAGTCTTATGAGTAAAAACTTAGGAAGCTGCGCTTAGAAGAGAAGATTGAGAGGTGACACGATGGCAATCTTCAAATATCTGAAAGGACATCATGTAGAAGATGAAGCAAGCTTGTTTTCTGCTTATCCAGAGACTACAACATGGATCAATGGTTTCAAACAAGAAAAAGCATTTCCACTTAAGTGTTAGGAAGACTTCACTGCAAGAAGTTTTTGACGTCTTTGAAGGGTGGTAAACTCTTCTTTGGAGGTTGTTAAATTGAGGTTGGATGCAGTGGCAGGGCTTGGAGTGTGTGGAGGAGGACAAGGACTACAGCATGACAGGCGTGGCCACTGTGCATGGGAGAATGGCCAGGGCACGTGGGGGCATGGCCAGGGTGTGTGGCTAGGGGCCGGGATGCCCCCAAAACATTGCTGCCTGGGGTAAACCACCCCCTTCCCCCCATCCATATGCGACGAGTTGGATAGGCATCTTTTAGGAGTACAATGGCCCTTGCAGTTCCTTCACACTCCATGATTCTAAGAACCAAACCAGTTGATGTGCCACATGTAGAAGACCCAAAGCTTCTTGAGCTAAATGAACAAGGGGTTTCTGTTTGCTTTGTTTATCCAGAATTTGCACTCAAATCACAAACTTGTTTTGAAGAGCAACATGGTTGATAGAAATACCTTTTACACGTTAGTGAAGGGGCATTTGTATGTTCAAGAGGCCATCCCAGGGTTACATAATTCCTTTACCTCCATATCTAAGGTCAACATGCCAAGAGATCTGCAGTAGGAAAACCTTGACACGTGCATCTTACAGAGTCATGGGACAGGGACTGGGAAAGTTTTGAGACTCAGCTTTCCAGTAGGAATCCAGTTTGCCACTAGATAGACTTTTGTAATGAAAAGGTCTTTATGTGTGAGCAACAGTGAATACTGTGGGGGTTGGATCCTGTTTTAAGCACTCTTAAAGAAAATCTAGTGAAATAAATGGTGCCTAACTAATGACTGTTATTTAACATTGGTTTCAATATGTTTAAGTATGACTAAGTCATACAAGCCTCTGGACTTAAATTTCTTTTATACTTGATCACAAAGTTTTAGAAGGAGTACACTGTATTGTTCCATTTAGTAATCTAAGTAATAGGAGTAACCGTAGTAATCTTACAATAATATTAAGCACATTTTTTTTAAAAAAGCCTAACACTGGCCACTTGCTTTTTAAAAGACAAAACAGTTCCATAGCTCCCCAGTTCAGATAAAAAATGTGGTGTATAGGAAGGCTGGATTTATTTCTTCCTTCACTATGCAAGTTTCTAATTGAAAATGGTCCTTATTGGCTAGTAGTTGCCCCCAAGTGTGCTGTTTACTCACATTTGGGAGGTAGACTGTTAGGAAATCACATTTTATCACTAAGCAGAAATCAAAAACTATATCACTAGTGCTTAACCTGAACACCACCATCAAACAAAAGGATTTCCCATGCTCACACTCAGCACCACCGACCAATAAGTAGCTCACACCTGGATATCTCATCTAATCCAGGCACTGTAGGAAGAAATAAAATTAAATGCACATTTTAAATGGGCTTAGGGAGGGAAAGAACAAATGATGTTAAGACAAATGTTTTGTAAGCAACATAAGCCAAAAGAGAAAATTTCTGGAAACGTTTGTGCCATTTAACACTAAATGCTGTGATATACCTTTGACTATTCCTTTGGATGTAAAATATAATTTATTTATAGCAGAAAAATATGATAATTTTGCTCAGCTAAATAAGCAATAAAATTGTTATTCTGCTGCTCCAAAATACTTTAAGCCACTCACAAATGCAAAGGAATATTCTAAACTGCCTGATTAGTCTTATACATGCAGCTGAGGTTCCAATCATATTTACAAAAGGTTATTCATTGTCCTATTTAATTAACTCCTGCTGCTCATGAACTCTTTTTGTCTCCTTAATATACCCTGCAACACTGTATGGGAGGGGAAAAAAAAGATCATTTAATGAAGGCAGGCAACATCAGACTTTCAATGCCAGCTCATAGGAAGTTAGATATTTTAATTCCCTTTGATGCAGAATAAAACTTGGTATTGTGTTGAGAAGAGAGGCATTAAACATATTCGGTGAAGTAATTCTTTCCATCTTTAGACCAGAATTTATATGTCAAGAATGAAAAACTCATATTAATTGGAAGGCTAAATAAACTGCCAGTGGAAGAGAAAATGGAGATCTGGATCTACTAGTACTTTTGGAGCAATCTGCAGTAAATTGGCAAGAACTTGTGATTATTCTTGTTTAAAAAGCAGTAGTAGCCATAAAATGATACTGCCCCACTCCTAAAACAATGCTGGGAATAATGTGGCTCTCTTTAGCCCTAGCCAGCATAGCCAATGCTGAAGAAAGCTGGGAATCATAGGCCATTTCTGCACTAGACTGTTATAGTGCTATTATTCCACTTTCAACATCCTATGGAATCCTGAAGTTGGCAGTTTAGGGAGGGGCCTAAACTGCAAACCCCATGATTCCATAGGATGTTGAAAGTGGAATAATAGCACTATAACAATCTAGTGTGGAAAAGGCCATAGTCTAACAACATCTGGAGGACCACACAGTTCTTACCCCTGCTGTAAATTATACTAATGAAATGAAGAAAGCTCTGGTTAATGGGGCCTTGGCTTTTATGGGGAAAAGATATAAAGCCCTCCAGTTGTCTTGATTTGGCGGAGACACTTCTGATTAATCCTTTGTCATCCCACTGTTTCAACTGCTTTTAAAATACCCTACTTTCCCTCTCCTCCTACTTTGTCCCTTTGTCTTACTTCAATTGCTGCAAACTGAGTTCAAATTGCAAAAGTGCTTTGCACTCAGCTCAGTAGGGGAGAGAGGAGAGAAGGGGGTGGGATCTTGCTCTTCCCAATAGGTTCTAGCAAAAGCATACTGCGGCAGTTTCTCCTAGCTTGTGTATTCTTGAAATATATGCTATTTGTAAGTTGTTCACCGCCTTGATCCATATGGAGAGGCGGGATACAAATAAAATAAAAATAATAAATAAATAATGAAATAAAATAATAATCTGATGCTGCTTGGCCACATGTGTTCCAGTTTTCATCTGTGAAAAGTTGGAGGGTATGAGCTATGAGTTTCCTTTATTTCTCTTTTGCAAGCAAATTGAGGGACTCAGAATAATCTAAGTATATGCTTTTTGTAGCAGGCTCCAGTTGATGGATCTCAGAGTGGTAGTGAGGAAACAAACCCTGAAGCCTGCTCAGTTCTATATGGTCCTGGGATCATGCTGGAGTGAGAGTAAACCAACATTGTTTTCCAAGCACTTGGAAATTAGATCACATAGGAGCCACATGCAGATGCGTGACTGGGCTTGTAGACCACTGGTAGACTGCGCTGTCCATCCCCTGCACCCAGCATAGAAACTAAGGGAGCAACCAGGGAGGGAAGCTATTTCCTCCATGACCACCATGGAAATGCAGCAGGCAGTTGCAGGAGTGATGGACCTTTCTGTCCACTTCCAGCACACAACAGATGTGTGAATGTTTTTGCAAATTAGTAACTTTTGAGGATCTATTTAGAAGGATTATCTAAACAATGCCCATGCATCCTGAATTTCAAACTGAAAAAACAGCTTGGTCTTAGTGCAATCCTAGGCCATTTCCACATGACTACATGACAGTGCATTGTTGCACTGCAATTCAGATCTGGAAGGGAGTGTGTCAGCAATGCTCCCCTCCACACCTATTTGCTCCCTGCGGAAGGAAGCATGATGGCTCTGCCTCTTCCTTCTGTAGCGCAGCTGAGCACTTGCCATTGCTGTGTTGGGGCAGGAAGTGTTACAATCACACTTCTGTGGCTTATGCACAATTGTAAGTCTGGGAGTGCTGGGGGATTGGAAGTGTAAAACAGATTTTTTCTGTTTTGCAAATGTCGCACAAATGGGATGCTTTGCGACAGGATGGCAGCGGGATGGTAATGACATCATGCAGAAGCACGACTTGCTGGCCACTGCCATCCTATGGCAGAAACGGGACAGCAATGTTATGTGGAAAAGGCCCTAGACTAGATTACTTAGAGATGAAAGTGATTGCTTCTGTTACAAAATGATTTTTAAAGGGCAGGAGTGCCATAGCTTTTAAAAGGACATTTATTTCCTAGGAAGAGCTTTTTAGCATTTTACTTTAAGAAAGAGACAGAAGAAATAAAAGATTTAGAAATAACTAATCCTCTGTTTTGTAAATTTCTACAGCATGGCTAGACCATGTTAATGTTCGTAGTAGACATTCCTGGATTGTCAAAGTGGACATGGAAGAAAATGTGCATTCCCTGCTTTTTGCATGCCTTGCAAATTAAGCCCATGTTTACTTTTCAGTGTCCAGTCAGAAAACAAAGCACATTAAATGCAAGAAAGGCAGTTGAGAACAATCTCATGTTATGACAGACATTTTTTACCACTTGAGGGAGCACTTTTTCTAAAAATGTGCTGAATGTATCATCTGGTTTGACCTAATAGTAACTACAAATAAGTTACCCTTTCTGCCCAATAATGGAATCTAATGTCTATAATGGGATGAGAATCTGTGGACATTTGGTTGTTCATGTACTGAAACTCCCAGCAATCCTTGTTAGCCTAACCAGTGGTGAGAAAATATGGGAACTACAATCGAATGACATATGGGAGGACACAGTTGTATACCCTGATCTGCACATATGATTGTTGCTGTTAATTTCTGTCAAATTCAACTTATGGTGACCCTATGGATGAGAGAGTCACCCTATCATCAAGTTACCCTATCATCAGCTTCTCAGGTCTTGCATATTCAGGGAGGTGTCTTCTTTGATTGAGTCTGTAAGATGTTCTTCCTCTTTTCCTACTGCCTTCTTCCTTACAAAGCCTTATCATTTTTTCTAGCGAGTCATGCCTTCTCTTGATATGGCCAAAGGAAGACAGCCTCAGTTTAGTCATCTTGACTTCTAGGGAGAGTTCAAGCTTTGATTTGCTCTAGTACCCATTTATTTGCCTTTTTAGCAGTCCAGGGTATCCATGGACCTCTTCTCTAGATACCTTGGACAGCTCAGCAATGTCTGTGCCAGGGATCTTGAAAGGACTTGACATGCCTGTTATATGCCCAGTGCAAGAATTCTTCTGTTACAATATAATTTATAAGGTAGGGCATGTATCTCTATTAGTAATTTTATCCACCCATTTCCAGGTGGGAAAATAATAATGTATAAATTCTATCGGGATACACAAATCTGTTACTTCTTTGTTGTAATAATCTAGTATAATCACTATGAAAATAGTGAGTAAATGGTGTGCTCCCTTGCGTGTACCCACACTTTGGATAACTATCAAAATAGAATTCACACATTTTAAATTCTGTTTTAAAAATCCATCTTCCCTCATACCTTGCCAAGGCTTGGAAGTAATTAGTAACAAATAACAAGTAATTGCAATTATTTCTTTTTAAATAACACCTTAATGAAAACATTATTATTATTATTATTATTATTATTATTATTATTATTATTTTCATTTATATACTGCTTTCCCCTCAATATGGGACTCAAGGCAGCTAATATCATATTCAAAAATGATACAAATTAAAAGTTATACAAAACTTAGATAAAAGTATAAATATAAACTTATTCAGAAAGCAATGAAATAATTTATACAGATGAAACATTAAAACATTATTTAAAAGACTATACAGATCATAAAACAGCACAGCACATCATTAAAAGCCCATTCCATTCAGTTTCTAAAAGCTAGCGGCACAAGAATATTTTCAGTTGCCAATGACAGGAGAGCAAGGAGGGATAGGCCAGCTAATTTCATAGTGTAGCTGTGGCTGTTTTAAAGTTACTTTTATATTTAGAGGGTATCCATGGCCTCAATAACTGGTGTGCTTTGTACCACAGGCTAGTTTTCAGGTGCTTCAAACATTTTTTTAGTTACCACTGAATACAAGGATTGTATAGAGTTACTTTTTAAAAAATACACCTATAAATGCAACCTTCTACTGAGTGATATCATTTGATCTGTTACTGTAACTGACCACTTAAAAAGAAAAAAAATCCAAGCTTCACATCTTGTCTTGTGTTAAAAGTGCCTATATCTATACATGAAGCTGCCTTTCACTGACAGACCATTGGTCCATCTAGACCACTACTATCTATTCTAATTTCTGGGAAGTTTTGAGGGTCTTTCTCAGCCTTGCCCTACCGATCCCTTCCTTGTCACAGCTCTTTGCTACCTCTCTTCTTGAGTGCTTGAATGACTTTTATCATTTCTGCAAATATAGGGTTTGTGTACTCTGGATGTTCAATATACACTGCTCCTCCACTTGCATAATGATGCAGAGATGATTCTTAAGGGACATTCCACCAGTCACAGAGAGATGTTTCCTAAGATATCCCAACAGTGTATCACCAGCTTCCACTCAATTCAACCTGAATTCTATCCACTTTGCACAGTGTGAAACCTTTTGGGATGTTATTCCTGTTCTGAACACTTCTGTCTCTTACTTGAAAAACATCTTGACTCAGAAATTACACTGAATGCCGCAGTCACATTTGTACTTCAAGCCATCCTCTGGATATCAAATCTTTAGCAGACGGCCAAGCTTTCCAGTTTCAGGACCACAATTTGCATTTGGTAGAACTGACAAGCACTGATAAGCAAACATGATGACTGAATGCAAAGGTGAACAGATCATCTGTACCTCCAATAGTCCTGTAGCATTAGATGTTTTAGTCACAGAGATCACTTACACCATGCTTACATCATAGCATAAGAACAACAACTGCTGCAAACTTAAAAGCCCCACATGATATATAATTGGCACCCTCTCCTTTGCCAGATGTTATTTGTTCTATACTAGAAGGAACAGCTACTGATGATAAAGGTTCTATAGTCCTTCTTGAAGAGTGATAGCTTTGGAGAGCCAAAGGGCAGGAGATCTTCATCAATTTAATTTATCACTCATAAGAGAACGAAATAATTTTGTCAGAAGGATCTGGATTGGTACATCAAATCTTCTTCATTATCTCCATCATCATCATCAGCAGCAGCAGCAGCAACAATGATAATGTTTGGCTTTTGCAAAGTACTTTCAGAATGTTAAAAACAAGCTTAGTAACACTTAGAACGTGTAAGGCAGATCAATAGATTTATTTTCATACTATAGAAGAGACAAGGCCAAGAGTACATGTCTTCTGAAAGCTTACCTAATGAGTTCATAATAGAGATCTGAACAAGAAAGATGCAAGGGATCATAGCTACACTCTACTAGATGCTAATCAACAATGTCCATTGTGGGTGCCTGAAATGTGGTAACTGTTGAAATTAAAATGGGATGCCAATTAGCCTGTATGAATCTGAGGCATGTCCAGGACCTGAAGAGAGACATCAGTGCATGAGGACAGTCAGTTACACGAGACTGTCAGCATTTGTCAATGGATGTCTGGCAAACATAAATCAGCAAATCCTAGTGCCATTCACAATGTTTACTTGGGATTCATGAGTGAACGTCAGGACTCGAAAATATAAATTTACATCAACTTTGCAATTCTAATCTCTCTTTTTTTATTGCAACTGCTATCCTGTAAAATAGGCCATTGAGGCAAGCTTACCAGGTTTTGAAAGAAAGATGCATGATCATGGTATCTTCTGGTTAGGTGCCTTTACTTTGCATTTAGGAGCGTTCTACCCACTGCCATATGCTTCAACACCTCAGCAAAGCAGCATGAATTAAAGATGATTTTGGAAAACTTAACTTCAGATTTGTTGGCTTCAATGGGTTCAAGTCAAATTCTTAATGTCATTCTAAAGTAGTTTTTCGTGTCTCATGCAGCATGCATTTCAAATCAGGAGAGAGGTACTTTCTCCGCTTCTTTTTGATGAAAAGCAGGAGGGCTAAGACATTTTAATGGCTTTCATACTTTACTTTCCAAATATATTATTGCAGCACAATAGTTTCTTTGCATGAGAATTGCTTAAATGATTCAAAATGGATTGGAAAAAAAATCTAGTTTTAATTTTATGCGTAGAACATTAATGAGCAGTGCCCCTTAGAGGCTTGCTGTCAGTTTAACATATTCACAATAATCTCAACACAGATGTTATTCCATCTACATTCTTTTAGAGGAAAGGGAATAGTATTTTTTTCCTTCAGATATTTCATAAAATAGATTATTGTTGAAGTTTTAGTTTGACTCCAGAATGCCATCTGAATATTTCCTGCAAGGACAAAGCAGTCCATTTTTGTACTAATCTTAGTCTTTGTAAACTTAACAAACTATATTTTATTAGTTTCATGTTAGCTTATTTTACCATGCCAGCATCCTGTTAGTGATATCTACACAAGTCCAGTGTACATCTGTGTATGCCTTGTTTTGGTCCTTGGGGAGGTTGATATTTACTGCCCCCTCTCCAAAGTCCCCAGCAAAGGATCACAGTTTCACTGCAATAGCCCTCCTTTTATGTCAGTCCTCTCACTCTGGCCAGAATCAGCTTTGCACACTCTGAAAGGTCTTTCCTGTCCTAGCCTTGGTGCTTATCATACTATGATTGATCACTACGTGCTTGTTGTGTGCCCTGGTTTTATCTCTTCCTCTTGCACATAACAGTACTGTCTAGAAACAAGTGAACACCAATCATTTTGTACAGGTAGTAGAAGTAGGAGCTGCAACTCTGATATCTTCCTGAAATGTCAAACTAGAAAAGGTTTTGCAGCACACAGGGGATGTTCCATTGCATTAGGTAGCAAATGAATTCAGTTTAATTGATTCTAATGGAATTTGGTTCCATGTAAGGATGTTTAAAATTGCTGCCATCCTCTCCATTGAAACCAAGGGAGCTCAGTCCTACTGAATTCTGAGAAAACTTGGAATTTACACTATTTATAACATCTTTCCTACATCTAGCATTTAAAACAACTCTGTAAATATGTAACCTGGGTGGGGAGAAGCTATGAGATTGTAGCCTGGTTGCTCACAGAGTTCATGGCTGAAACAAAATGTTCTGTGTAACAGATCACTGTTCTCTCAGTCATTATGTTTTCCCAGCTCTTATTTTCACTGAACCACTTTACAAATTGTGATGCATTTCTATCCAGTAGCACCTTGGCTGCTGTCCTTGTTATGATTGGGTTATAATCAGTTCCTATTATGAAAATTTCTCAACCTAATGTAGGTAACAATATAAAGAACAGCATGTCGTTTTACAAATAATATAGGGCACCATTTAGAAGCGAGAAAAAGAGAGAAAGTCTCTCTTTCTGCATAGACCTTTCTCTTTTTTTTAACTAACTTGTCTATTTATATTTACAACTTTTATTTTAAAGCCAGTTATACTAAATAAACTAATAGAACTCAGGTGAAACAGTTCAGATATAAGAAGTGGAATGTATTTCCTTTAACATTAAGGTGTTTCTGAGTTCTGTTCAAATTTGTATAATCCAGCCACTAAATTTTTCAAGCCTCTGATAAATTTTTTATTATTTGAACTTGTAAATGTAATATTTTGACATGCAGTTAAATATTTAAAGAAATTTGTTCTGGATACTCAAATATAAAATATGCCTTTACATTTTAAAAGTGTGTGTGTGTGTGTGTGTGTGTGTGTATGCATGCATGTGAGGGTGTGTGTGTGGAGTGTACAATAATTTGCAAGTGCCATCCACCCCATATGGTTGTAAGAGTGTGCTACTGACCCTCATACTGACCCTCATGAAAAGACACCTCATACATTTAATGAGTTCTGATTTATCACACAGGGAGCTTGCAAGGTCTCACTGCTTATGTCAGAAATGGAGAACCTCTTTCAGTCTGAGCAACAAATTCAGTTTCAGAGGTGTTCTCAGAAGAGACATTGCAGAGTTGGGTGGAACCAATGAACACTAGTGCATTAAGACACCAGCACATTTGTGCATAAAGCTTACTGCCAGTGACTAAGCCTCTTATTGTTATGTGCCTTCCAACTGATACGGATGTATGCAGACCCTGTCATAGTGATTTGTTGGCCAGATGTGTTCAGCGGAGGCTTGCTAGTGTTTTAAAGGCTGAGTGAGTATGACTTGGGCCATTTCCGCACTAGCTTGTTATAGCGCTATGATTCCCCTTTCACATCCTATGGATTCCTGGGGTTTGCAGTTTCAGGAAGGGCCAGTCGGTCCCTCCCGAAACTGCAAGCCCCAGGATTCCATAGGATGTTGAAAGTGGAATCATAGCACTATAACAGGCTAGTGCGGAAATGGCCTTGCTCAGGGTCAACCAATGGGTTTACATGGCTGAGCAGAGATTTGAACAGGTGTTTCCCTGAGTCCTAGTCAAACCTCAAACCACTACACTGGCTCTCATATACCGGTAAGCCTTAGGAGACCTATCTTTTTCAAGCTTTGGGAAAGAGAAAGAACACCCATACAGAAGACAGGAAACTACTACTGATGGTGTTATGCAGAAAGGAGTTTCAGCCCCAGGTCTTGAAGTCCTTCCCTTGGGGTCTTTCTAATTTTGCTCTTTCTATTTAATTTTTAGCAGTCCTTTGCAAAGATGTGTAGATCTTGAATAAGGTCAAATATGAATAATGGATTTTTCACTTAGGAGACATATTTAAACAAGATACTTGTTTTATAAAATGGTAACTATATGAGCCACTTTAAACATTTTTAAAGCAACTGCCTCTAGTACTTATTAGTCAATCAATATCTATCTCTCTATCTAGAGTATTTATACCCTGCCAGTGACAGAGCTCGGAGTGTGTGGAGGGGGGCAGGTGGGGCTATGGTGTAGGGGCAGGACTACAATGTGTGGGGGCATGGCCACAGTGCAAGGGGGCAGGTCTACAGCATGCAGGGGTGTGGCTACGAGTTGGGATGCCCCCCCCCAAATGCTGCCTGGGGTGAACCGCCTGTCCTATCTCAGTCCTGGTACAGCTGATAAACAAAAAAATCTGAATATCTCTGAGTTTGTTACTTACTTCTAGGCAGTAAGCAAGAAGTCATAAATAAAGTCCAACATAAACAAAGTCCAGCAGGGTTTCACTGCAAGGGAATGGCCAAGGTCAATCTGAACATTTGTCAAGGCATCCAGCAAGGTAGCAGGTCAGATAAGCTCTGTCAACTTCTAGAGGGGAAGGATACCAGCTAAATAGGTCCTGAGCCTAGCGCAGCTGAGACTTGATTAATTGTTGCTGGCTATAAATCCTGCAAGAGCGATGCTGGCTCTCTCTTTGCTGCCTATGCACTGCAAAGCTGGGTTGAGGTAAGTGTTCCTCTATATCTGAAAAGGCAGGACTCTTTGTTGGAGCTGGCACTGTCCCCTGTTCTGTTTCTGGCACTGTAACCTCTCTCTGTACAGCGAGCCCTGGCATGCCTTCTGTTTTAGACTCTGTTTAGGACTCTGTTTCTGTGGAAGCAGGGCATGACACTGCCCCCATTGCTCCGCTGTCCCTACATGACTGTACCCTGCTGTTCAGCCATGAAAGCCTCCAGAGCAGCTTACAAACTGTTAATTTGATAGTTCCCTGCCTTTAGGCTTACAATCTAAATAAGTCAGGACTCACAAGGAAAAAGGGATGGTGGTGTGGGAGGGGATTAAGTCCAGCAAATACTACTGGTCTTTCCTTTCAAAGTCAGGGCCGTGGCAGTTGGGATGGAGAGGAGGGCCTTTCACCTGCTTCTGGGACAGTGGTCAGACAGTCAGATTTCAGCTTGGAAGTCTTGGGTTCATGGTCCACCTCTAATTAAATCTGCCATTTTTTAAAAAAATTGCTCCTGTTCCTGTTGCTTTAACAAGGATCTGGCAGATGTAAATTTAGCAAGTGAAGCTATTCCAGTTATGTGCTTTAGCTGTGAATTCCTGCATGGCAGGGGGTTGGACGAGATGGCCCTTGCGGTCTGTTCCAACTCTAAGATTCTATAATTCTAAAGAGAACCAAAACAAAAATGCAAATGGATTATTGCTTTTGGGTTACATTCCTAGCATAAAGGCTAATTCTGTCTTTATGACTAGAGCTGATCAATGTTCAGGAGCAGTGATCTGGCCACAAAGAGAGCATGCCTTCCAACATTTCAGAGATGAAAACAGGGATATGTGTGGCTAAGCAGTATCAGACTATGGTCAAGATGACAAAAGTTATTAATAAGGAAGAACACATAAATGGGAAAGGCTGCAGCAGTTTGATTTTGCCTGGGCCTACAGGGAATGGCCATATTCAGCCCCCTCCTGTCTTCTTATCATACTGAGTACAAACTTCTCCTCTGTTTGCAGTAGAAGGGTTGCTGCTGGGCTCAGCTTACTTCAGCAGCAATCTTCTATTGCAGTAAACTGAGGACAAATTTTGAACTCAGTTTACAACTGAAGGTGTGCTGAGGATGGAAGAGAAAAGTGGGAGGAGGAGAGAGAAACTAGGATGGTTTAAAAACAGCTGAAAAAGCTGGACAACTGTCTCTGCCAAATTGGGGCAGTTGAAAGGCATGAGAGAGGTTTCCCTGCAGCAGTGGCATAGCCTGGTGTGAAAGGGGCAGGGCAGGAGCAGAGGTGTGGGGGTGGAGTGTTACCCTGTTTACTGG
The DNA here is from genome assembly GCA_948474755.1 of Ctenosaura bakeri. Lineage (NCBI taxonomy): Eukaryota > Metazoa > Chordata > Lepidosauria > Squamata > Iguanidae > Ctenosaura > Ctenosaura bakeri. Next base: position 142,150 of record CAOLHI010001415.1, read on the forward strand.
GGGTCCCAGGAGGGACACCTAAATAACCTTACAATTACACAAGATGGGGAAATCAGTCAAGAGCATCGGCTGGCACCATGAGAGGCCGGGTAACGCAGCAGGATCTTGTAACCCAATGTTTATGAGGCCAGGCCAAGTCAAGAAGCAAACCGTGTTGGAAATAATGAATTGATCTTTATTAAATACAGGCACACAATGTAAGCAACAGACACACACACAGATAACTAAGGAAAATAAAGGTTTGAGTATGATAGAGGGATTTTCAGAGGGATAGTTGATTTGGATGATACGGAACCTGTTCCTGGAGCCCGGAAAGAAGATAGAGAGCGAAGCTGGGGTGCGATGTATCTCAGCACATGAAGCTGAGGGGAGGCTCGCCAAGCAAAGCAGCAGCAAGGCGGTCTGGAACTCGGGAGCGATCTGAGGAAGGTCTCGGAATCAGGGGTTTTTATAGAGAGAAATGTGACTGCAGGCTATGCTGTACTTGGGGAAAACAATGCGATTTGGGTGCGGGACAAAGCTTTGGAAAGTTCAGAATTTAGCATGATTGAGTTAAGTCCAAATTGACAAAGAGTTAGCCAGTATGTAAATACTCAGTGCTTGGCAGTTGAGTATTCAGCTTGCCAGGGTGCCTGCTCGGGGCAGGGAGTCCTTTGTAAACAGCATGCATACATAATAAGGGTGTTTGCAGAGAGGTCACCTAAAGCAGGGATCTAGCTATTTCTGGCCTGCCTGGGTGGAGAATGGAATGTTCAGCAATTAGTTGCTGGGTCTAGTCTGTGCTTGTTCGGGGGCCTCACAAACACGTGGAGAGGGGTGGTAGAAGAGAGCCAAATTATTGATATCAAAAAGATGTCTAGGGGTATCTCCAAGTAGGCCTAAATCGCAGTAACAGGAGCATGTGGGGGCGGGGCTATTGTGGACTTGGGCAGGGCGATGGCACATGGGGGAGGGCTGATGGCATGCAGGGGGAGGCAAGGAGCAGCAGAGCCCCCCAAAAATGCTGCTCAGGGTACACTACCCTCCTTGCCCCCGTCCCTACGCAACTGTCCTGCAGTGAATGATCACATGTGATCTGAGAATCTAGGGCATTACAGAGATTTCCTAAATGGCACTCTCAATATAAAATCTCTTTCGGATTGCTAGCTTCACCTTTACATTCCTTTGGAAATGTCTCAATTGGAGAAATCCAAAAATAGAAAGCTGCAAACAGTGGAAGTTTTAAATATTTTTTTTTCTTTTAAAAATGGTTTTCAGAAGAGTGACAGTAAGTGAGGGAATACATTCTGAAACCCTATAAACATACAGGAGGAATAATGTATCAAAGAACAATGGGGTAACAAAGGCAGCAGTAGAAGCAAAAAGAATATGGGAGGTACAAGATATGGTTAGAATTATCCTGGAGCAGCCATGAAATTATAAGAGAGCATCCCATCCGAATGACTTGTACGATTTATCAATATGTCGACAGGTTGAGTGCTGTTTGGTGTTAGCTATAAATGGATATCACTTTTCAATAAAATTGTCTGCACTCATTTGCCCTGTAGGCATTAATTTGTTTTGTGAGCTTGTCCATTAAAGCTAATTTTCAGAGCCTTTGATACTTGCAAAGTTGCTTCATTGCCCACTTCTCTGAGCAACAGGGAAATTCTAGGGGTAAAACTTTCCCGGAGGGCTTGATTTCCATCAAAAGAAGAGACTTAAGGTGTTTCTATAATACTTGAGTTAATTTACAAATATATACATTTGCACACAGGTTGAACAACCTAACACTCCTGCAGATGGCCAAATACTTATTTCTTTTTAAAATTGTTCTATGGTGGGCAATTTCAGGCATCCCCTCCTTGTTCATCCTCATCTTGATCTGTATCAGTGCCATACACCTTTATAAGTAAGGAGGAGGCATGCTACACATCTAATGAATGTGTTATGTACTTTGACTGCCAGATTTCACCATTCTTTGCTGAGACAGGTATATCTCTTACCCCTTTTATTACTGTAAACTTCCCTGAGAGTATTTGCTAGGTGGGAGTAGCATATAAATCTTATAAATAAATAACAGAAAATAACAACAAAAGAGTGACCAGGTGATCTGATTGTAAGACGGTTGGGTTGACAACAATTGACCAAAAAGAAGAAAAAAGAAAAAAAAAGGGGACTTTTCATACTAGACAATTAATAGTGCAGTGATTCCACTTTAACTATCGTGGTTACATCCTATGGAACCTTAGGATTTGGAGTTTAAAGATGGGCATTTAGGATTCTTAGACAGAGGGCTCTAGTGCCACACCAAACTACAAATCTGAGGATTCGATAGGATGCAACCAAGGGAGTTAAAATGGAATCATAGCACTCCGAATTGTTTCGAGTGAAAGGACTGAAGGTCTATTATGCATAGTCCTGCTACAGCTATGCTCTAGAGCTTGGGAAATTCACTTGTTTGGACTACAAACCATAGAATCCCCAAGCCAGTATACCAAAAATTATAATAAAAAAACCCAGGCCCACCCTACACCAAAAAAGCAAGTCTTCTCCCAGCTGTTTCATCTTTTTCAAGCCCGTTGCTGTAGCACTGCTAGTTACTATGTGGGAAAAATTTGTCTCATGGCAAAGACTGGACTATAGTTTGAAGTTTTTTCTTTCTAATGGCAAGAGAGAGCTGGCTCCTTTATTATTCCTCAGTCTCAAGGACAATGTGGCAGGAATAATAACGAGTAATGAAATCGCAAGTGGAAACCTGCAAGCCAATTAGAACAATGTTCTCTTTCTCCAAAATGATGTTTCCCTTTTGAGAAACCTAATTGAAAAATCATCAACAGAAATGATTATACAACACATACTAAGAATACAGATTAGGAGGAACAAACTGTTCATAAAAGCAAAGAGAACTGACAAGTGTCTAGAAGTTCCATATTATTTTGTGAGTAAAAAAAAAAAAAACACCCAGAAGAAAACAAAGAAAATGGAGACAATAACCTGATACCTTTATAACATCCTTGCATAGCTGTTTATGAAATGGCTGACATGTTTGTGAATAACAGTTATTGGCCTACTAGGTCATAGTTGCTATTGCTAAGTGATTAGTCAGCCCAATCAATAGGTTGCCAAGCAACCTGACTGTCCTAAACTTCAGTTTAACCAGCTGCAGTTTGATCTCAGGCCCAACAACCCTGACATTAGAAGTGAGATTGAAAAGCGCTAGCGTAAGACTGAAACCTATTATTATGCCTAGAAACCAAACAGGAAATGTGTTTGGCAAGGCAGGTGGCTAGAATAGATGACAAAAAAGGGACAGATGCAATGGGGTACGGGGGGAATGGGTGGGAATGCAAGGAAGGAAATTGCAGGAAAGCCTGAATCTACATGGGGGCTGTATCCCGGCTCCACTGTGTAGCCTTCGGCCCTGGTTTGACCTCTTAAGTGCTACGTGCTCTGGGAAAAGTGCCCAAATGAAAGTGAAGGTGGGGTAGCCACTTGTACTTTCCCCTAAGCGGATATACATCATCAGAAAATAACATCTGTATACGCATATTTATTTAGGGAGATGAAACTTTGGAAATGATTACCGGTAATTTAAATGAGAATACAATACAGTTCAGTTTGATCGGTGTGCTTGCTGCTTAGTCTGCCACCCAGATGTGAACAGACAACTAGCAGCATTCAAGGTCCTTGGTCTCTCTTCCAGTGGTGCTTTATCTTTTAGCCAGACCTTGGGTTCTTTCACAGTATCCAACAATAATGCTGTATTCCACTTTAACCACCATGGCGACATTTGATGGAATCATGGGATTTATAGTTTGGTAGGCACCTGGATTGCTAAAAAGACAAATGAATGGAGCAAAGCAAGCCTGCCTTCTCCCCAGCAGACTAGGGAGTCATCTCAAGATGACTAAATGGAGGTTGTTGTACTTTGGCCTTATCGTGAGAAGATATGCTTTTCAAAACAAAACTGTGATTTGAGCAAAAATTCTGCATGAAACATAGCGAATAAAAACAGAGACCCCTTGACTCACTAGAAAAGACAATAATGCTAGGGAAGATGGACGGCAGTAGGAAAAGAGGAAAAGTGCATTACAGATGGATAGATTCAATCAAAAAAGACACATTCCTGAATCTGCAAGATCTTAGCAGGGCAGTTGATGAGAAGGTGGCCTGGAGACAGTGGTGTACCTTGGAGTGTGCAAAGGAGAGGCAGGGTGGGTAGAGGGGCAGGGGCGTGGCTAGGTTGCATGAGAGGTGGGGCCATGTTGCACACGGGCATGGCTATGTCACGTGGGGATGAGGCTACATCATAGGGTGGGGCTATGTTGCTTGGGAGGGGGACTACGTCACATGGCAGTGGGACTATGTCACATGGGACATGGCTATGGCACATGGGGGAGGGCAGGCAAGGAGCGGCGGCACCCTTCGAAAATTGCTGCCAGGGGCACACTGCCCTCTTTGCCCTGCCCCATCCCTACGCCAGTGCCTGGAGATCTCTCATCCATAGGGTTGCCATAAATCAAAGTTGACTTGATGGTAGCTAACAACAACTAGGAGCTACAGTTTGTTGGCTAAGAATTCTAAATACACCTCTGTAAATTAGTGGGTACCTCTTCAAACAGAAGACTGTTGTCTATAATGCAGCATAATTGGCCTCCCTTAAGGGGTAAGAATAGAGGAAGGAAAGAGAAGGCTTATTGAAGTGAAGAGAAATTGGAGGTGGACCTCATCTTCTCTGTAGCTTCAGCTCATATTTGTTGCTCTGTTTGCAGACATATTTCCAATATTTAGCAGGGATCTGAGTAACAGCATAACATTTTGTTGTTTCACCCTTCCTTTGTGAAGCTGTAGATAAAAATATTTGGTATTGAGTTCAGCTTCACTATCTTGATCATTACCTCTAACAATTGCAAAGGGTTTCTCTCTGTCTCCCTCTGCTTGCTTCTTTCTTTCTTTCTTTCTTTCTTTCTTTCTTTCTTTCTTTCTTTCTTTCTTTCTTTCTTTCTTCAGTTTCAATTTGCAGGAGAGCAGATTTTGACTGAACATAACAAGAAACTTCTTGACAGCAAGAGTGGTTCAGCAACGGAACCAACTGCCTCCAGAGGTAGGTGGGATCTCCTTCTTTGGAAAATGGTTTAGCTGGAGATCTTGCATTGAGCGAGGGGTTGGACTTGATGGCCCATGAGGCCCCTTCCAACTCTATGATTCTATGATTCTAGGGGCCTTTCTGCACTACTCTGTTATAGTGCTATTATTCCACTTCCAATACTTTATGTAGTTTAGGAAGGGGCATTTAGAATTCTCAGCCAGAGAGTTCTTTGGCCTCTGTAAGCTACAAACCCCAGAATTCCACAGGATGTTGAAAGTGGAATAATAGCACTATAGCAGAGAGGCCTTAGGATTCTACTATACAAGCAGTGTGCACAACAACTTACAACTTATATTGTGTCGGCAAAAGACAGGTCCTGGCTCCCAATGAATTTATGGACTAAAATATATGAAAGAAGGACAAGAAATGAGGAGAAAGAGAAAGGAACAACAGTAGGAATAGAAGCCTTTGGACAAAAGGTATTTATGAAATTAATTTATTCAAACCTTTATATATTGGCCAATATCAAATCTTTATTTCAAGGCAGTGCAGAACATAATATTAATACAATAAAACACAGTTGCAGTAACAAAACAACAGATTAAATCCTGAAAAGCAACAAGATTTGCACAGATTAAAATGTCAAATAAACATGTTTTTGCCTGGCACTGGAGAGATTGTAATATTGGTGCCAGGTGTGCCTCCCTGGCATGGCTCAAGCACAGCACCAGTGCTGGAAAAAAAACAGCTCCCTTTGCAACTGAAAAATCTGTCTATGACAGATAACAGGAATAGATGTTTCAGCTGTTCAAACTCCCAGTCATTTAGACTTTAAAAGTAAGTACCAGGACTTTGAATTGCGCCCTGAAGCACACAGGCAGCCAGCAAAGTTTTTAAAAGTGGTATAAGATGCACAAATCGAGTGGTAGTAGTCTTCAAGAGCAGCCCTCACATTTAACACATGCAGCAATTCAGTTGGGGTAGCAGAGTTTAACATAGCATGGATTGTCATAGCCAAACTCTTCCTTTCTGGAAATGTCAGCAGCTGGGAAGCCTTCTAAATACTATTACTAAGCTTGGCTACAATTTAGAATGGGAGTTAGGAGGACAAGTCAAAAGTCGCATAGGGAATATTAGGGTGTGAGCAGGGATTTTAAGAAAGGAACAGAAGTGGCAATCTGTATAGGTTCAGGGACAGCAAAGCACATTTTTAAAGGACGTTTAATGATCGCAAAAATGATAGAAGAATGCAGTTGTCATTGAAGCAGTTCACTCTTTCCATTGGATCAAAGCAGAATTTAATTAATATAAAATGTAAATGTATTATTGTAAGTTGCCTCTGAATGCATCTGAACTGCTTTGATATGTATGCAACACTCCCCAGAATTTCTGGTGGAGGCTGAGTATTGAGCTGCAAAAGGCTGAGTATGATCTAAAATGTCATACATCACACAAAAGTAAATTGCATTACCTGTTTGCTCACTATCAGCAATAAAGCATCAAGGCATTGCTAGCATTTTGGCAGGTCTATGTTCCAGCATTGGAATATATTCTGCATTGTACGTAGCACAAGCATTATTAATGGCATCGTACCACTGTTGAGGACAGGGAACTTTGCCATCTAGGAATGGCAGGCCTGTTCTTAGGGAATGCATTTTTAAAACCTCATTCTTCCTTCCTATGTTCTAAGAATATAAATATTCTATACCTATATAGAATATAGGCCACTGTGAAATGAACACTCTATATTCTAAGCTCCTATATAACTGCTTTTATGAGTTAGAAAGGGGATAGGTCCTCAAGAGTATATCTACAGTAACAAGATAAGGGCACTGGTGCCCCAAATAAGAATCCGATCCACTAAAATTATCTTCAGTCCCCAAATTTCTAGCACTGCAGTAACTTAAAACTTAATTTGAGCATTTAGAAACATAATTTGGGCATTCATGAAGAAGAGCAAGCAAAGTTACCAATGGAATGTAAACACAGCAAACAGTAGAGTTGTAAGTGGGAGTGATTTTCAGTTTCTCACTCTCTGCGATACTAGAAATTTGGAGAGGGCCGAATTTTGTTCCCGGCCCTTATAGCACAACTCCTGGGTTCAGTATGTGTACAGTGGCTCTCCTCTCTCCAGGGGTAGTGTCCATGCAGTCACTGAATGATCCCATCCTCCCCAGAACAGCTTTCAATTTTTAAACATATGCATCTTCTTAAAATTAACCAGGCAACAAATTAAAGAGCCACATGTACATGTAGTACTTTCTTTTAAGGTAGTCAGCCTGCCTAAAGTATGGGAGCAGTGATGGCTGACTATTGTTTGAGTGATATCTGACATGCAACTGAGAAAAGTCATAATGTAAGGAGAGGGCACATGCTTTGTCTAAGGCCATTTACATTGTTATAGTGCTATTATTCCACTTTCAGCATCCTATGGAATTCTGGGGTTTGCAGTTTAGGGAGGGGTATTTAGAATTCTCAGCCAGAGAGCTCTTTGGCTTCAGTAAGCTACAAACCCCAGAATTCCATAGGAAGTTGAAAGTGGAATAATAGCACTATAACAGTGTAGTACGGAAATGGCCCAAGGCTGAATCCTTCAGATTTGTCCCAGGTTGAGGCCTTCAATTAAATATGGATACAAATCTCCATGCAACCTAGAATCCTGCCTTATGAGGGCTCCTGAACTCATGTCAATGCCTTCAGCTAAAGCTGATTATAGCTACTTTGCAGATGTTCCCATCAACAATAAGAGATTGGGAATAAAGTGCTGGTCAAAACTGCCACAAAATCTGCTGGAACTGAATTTTCCTTGTTTCAAAGGGGCAGCATACTCACAATGCTGGACTACCTTCTCTCAACAGAATCTGGCTGGGCAGAAAAGATCTGTTGCCCTTGAAATTCACAGTGATGTTTTGGTACATCTGTACCACAGTTAAGAGAACGAGTGTGGTGTTGTGGTTAGAGCTGTGGATTACAATCCTGGAGACTAGAGTTCAAATCCCTGCTCAGCCATGGAAATCTACTGGGTGACCTTAGGCAAGTCACACTCTCTAGCCTCAGAGGAGGGCAAAGGCAAACCCTCTCTGAATCAATTCTGCCAAGAAAATCCCATGAAGAATTCACTTTAGTTCTCCATAAGTCAGAACTGACTTGAAGATACACAACAACAACAATACCTCAGTTATTCAAGTAGATATTTTCCTGGGTATTAGTTCTTTAACAGAAAATGTGGTACCAGGGCAGAAATAAAATGGAAAAAATAGAGATAGGTTCTGGCACTGCCAAAAACAAAACAAAACAAGCAGTTCAACATGTTTCAGCAAACTTTCATCCAAAATTAACCATATGCATGTATAAAATGACACGACGAAGCCAGGTAAGCTTGCCATTAACATACAAAATCATTTTGAACCTGCTAGAGACCACCTGCAAGCTTCTTCCAAAATGTATCCAGGGATGACTTTTTCTTTCAGCAGTTTATCCATATAACTTTCATCTTGGTGACCAAACTTACAGATCTATTCTTCTTAAACGTCCAAGGGTAGGTAGCTGGTAAGGAAAGTTTATCTATACTCTCCCCCTTATCTCTGTTTTGCTGTTCATGCATACTCAGTAAGGGATTCAGCAGGCAGATACTATTTACTTTGGCTACTGTAGGCAGACACACACAACTGCAATAGGATCAGGTAGAATAAAACACCATTCCTTTGCAGCTCAAGCTTTATTGCATTGCTTACTGCAGACATGCTGCTGCAACCCAGCACCCAAAGCTTCTCCAGCCTTCCTTCCATATCCTGCCAGTACTGATGCTGTTGAAAAATGTTTAGCAAGACAGGGGGAAAAAGAGGAAGGCTAGCTGAGCATCAAAACTTTGCAAAAAGAAGCTTTGCTTACCAAGGTATTCCTATATGCTCCTTTTACTGTTTAATGAAGCAAAATTAATATACGGTTGTGAAGCTGGAATGTAGAATTCCAGTATGTGAAACTGAAATGTACATCCCACCGCTGCCACCATGTGAAGCTGGAAAGTCCCCATGTGCTGCTGGGACGTATATTCCAGCCTGTTATGAATTTTAGCTGTCAATTCATCTTCGCTGCCACCACCCACAGAATTATGAATTATCTGGACACTTGGACAGTACAGTGGGACCCTGTCCAACCATGTACATCCCTAAGCTTAAGGATTTTCCTTTTCCCCCAGTCTACCTAGCTTGGCGTGGGAAGGAGAGAAACAGGGTCTTTTACAGAAAGTATTTATTAAAGATCTGCAATAAACAAGGCAAATTAACACACATGGGAAGCTCCCTCCTCCCAGGCATGCTTAGTTACAAGTAGTTACAAAAGAACAGATATAAAAGCACAGATACATTCTTTAGATCAGCCAGCCTCCAAAATAACAGAAAAGTCCCTAACGCGACTAGGTAACTATTTCTAATTACTCACAGTTGTTCCTAGGCTTAGATGTTCTAGTAGGAAGACGCCAGGAGCCGAGGCTAGGCCTGCAGCCTGCTACTGGCAAAGAACCCCCCTCCAGGAGGTTCCTGGGTTGTTGTCTCTTTGTTATCCCCTTGTTATCTCTCTCGGCCACATGGCCTCGCAAGAAGTTTTATAACTTCTCCTTGGAAGCATCTGGAAGCATCCTGAAGATGCTCAGTTCTTCCCTTTTGATTGGTCAGTTCTCACCCTGTGACCTGTGATGCTGACCCACATGACCTATGATGCTGACCCACATGACCTATGATGTAATCTAATCCCCAACACCTTATTAACCCTTGGTTTACCTGAAGAGGGAAATGTCCCCCTTTAGTTAAGTCTAGATAATTGGAAGCCCCATTATCACAACGGTAAGTTACATTTTATCTACAGTTCTGACTACATCAGCCTATCTTTTGAATGTGTCTTCCTTTGGGGTTATTTCATGATGAACAAAGCAACCAACCAAAAGGTGACGTTCATCATCATGAACTTCTCATGAAATGAAACAGAATCTTTTTTTAAAAAAAGAATAATGTATTAGCTTGCTATTAAGCAGTCAGAAAGGAATGATTAATCTTCATTATCTTACAGAAATATCTTTGCAAGTAAACAAAGACAAGATTTTTTTTAGCAACCCATTTATAATCCTCAATCTGTTTTGTGTGAAGCTCTATTGTTTCCTTCATTTCCTCTTACTTGTGAAGAAGCCAGAGTGTTAATGTGTTAAATTTAGGAGAATGTCTGGACACTGATCACGTACCAAGAAAATGAATGGGCATCCTGTCATTAGCATCAATTTGACCTAAACCAGAGTTTTAATTTCTTCAGGATTATGTGCAACTATTGAAGGGGAAAGATATGAACTCAGACAGCTTTTAATTCAAAAGATTGCACCTGGCTAAATTCCTCTGGACTGTTTTGCATGTGTGTTATGGCTGAGAATTACTCACTGGATGAAAAACATTTTTCAGATCAAAAACTGATTCATGCCCAGCTCTTCCTCCTGAGTTCAGAAGGACTGGAATAAAAGAAAAGGAAAAACTTTAGGAATTCCGAATGTTAGGCTCCAAACCAAATTCAGGACTGGGCTGTCCTGTTTCCAGGCAGGTAGATCCCAGTAACAGGATCTAGTAGTTCAGAATCAATGCCCTTAAAGCTGTCCTTTAGTCAGTAGACAAATCAGTCAAGGATGGTCCTCAGGCAGTTCCAGTAACTAGGCTGGATAAGTCTACCAGAACATAAGGTAAACCATGAGAGGAGAATTCAAAGCTTAAACTAAATAATAATCCAGGATCTAAGTAATCTCAGAATGCTAGGCAAGCAGGGTTGTTTTAGAGGCAAAGTCAAACAAGATAAGAATCAATGGATCAATGAGAGCCCTTATTATGAAGTACAGCAAGCAAGATCTATCACTCAAGAACAACATTTTCCCCAGCAGCATGATCAAACCAGCTATTTTTGTGGTTAGATTCAGGTGCAGATACTACTGTATTAAGTCTGTCTGGAAGGAGAGCCCTACATTCAAAGAAACCTCATATTCTTTATGAATCTCCTACTACGGAAGAGGCCTACCTTGTACCTGAGCATTCCTTCTGATCACCCTGACCCAAGCTGACTTCATGGCCTAGGAGTGGGTCCACATTCCTCATCTAACTCCAGAGTTATGCTGTCTCTGTCCAGGAGAGTCCTGGATCTGAAAGGGCAACTGTTTCAAAACTTTGGATGTTGTGGAACTGGCATTCATACATATTGGAGGAGTCCTCAGTCAGTAGCATAAGACCCCAGTCTAAAAGAGAGGAGATCTGACAAAAAAGCATGTAGATGGGGCAGACGGACAAGAGCTAATTAATTAATCCTGCCTTTCTCCTTGTACAGGATTCAAATTAATCAGACGGAAGGGACAAAATACAGTCAGCATTCATATTTTCCAGAAGTAGCAGGGTCCAGTGGTAGTGGGTGGTCAGGGGGACAATGAATTCACTCTGAATTCACTCAAACCTTAAAGAAGCAATCTTGGGGATATGATTTATCACCTTAGATAACTCCTTTAAATGTCAAGCTAAAACACAGAGCAGATTTACCACTCCACTGATATGGGCAACTAGCTCCTGCAGTTAAGATCTGACCCCTAAGATATTTTGAATGAACCAGAATTTGGTATGTAATTCTATCTTGATCACCGAACAGTACCATTTATGCAACATTTACTTTCTGGAAAAATAGAAGCCATTATGTGAATATGGAAAAGACTTTCTAAGACTATGGCCCTTTTCCCATGGCGTTTTGGAAGTGAGAGGGCCCTTTGAGCGTTGTGTAAATGTGAGGAGTGGTCTGCATGACGCAGTCACATTTACGTGATGCTCAAGAGCCTGACGTGAAGCGGGCAAGGATTTTTTCATTTTCGGCTTCAAGCTGAAAATGCTCCGTGCTCACATATCGCTCAGGGGCCTGGGGCGTACTCACCTGCCATGCGAAGCCTTCTGAGCTGTGCTGGTCATGCTTCTTGCCTCAGCGCAGCCTACAACTCCGAAGGCTGCACTGCGGAAGGAAGGGGTGGGGCACGGGCAGGGCGCTCGCGTGAGCAGGAAGGAGCTGCAGAGCTGAAGCAGGAGGCCTGCGAGAGCGTTCCTTCCAAGCTTTTTCACATGAAACTCCCAACCCAGCAGCGTTAAAAGGTAAGGTGCGAAGAAGGCCTAGGAGTCTGTGTTGACAGTACGGTTTTGGTGTCAAACATTTCACTATCTTCTGCCAAATCTTTCCTATCTACTATAACAACAACAACAACAACAACAATGCTGGAGCAGTGAAATAACCACAACACGGGGCTCTACAAGCAAGAAGAAAATTCTAAGAGGCAAATGTCTTATGCATTGAAGTGTACAAGTCAAGATTTCCCTTCAGATTTTCCCAAAGCTGAAGTTGAACTTCAAGTTTGGAATACAGTCCAATCCCACTACAGCTTGACTGATTTTTTTGGGAAATAGCGTTTTAGCTCACCCATACAACCAGGGTGGCTGGTGACTTCCATGTCAATGGGGTAATTAATCCCTTCTGAGTTTTAACCTGAATTTTACTTTTTTTAAATGTGTGACTGAACTTTAAAGGAGCTATTCAAAGTGCTGAACCTGTTTTGATGATAGGGTTGAATACCTCGAACAGCTTCTTTACAGTTCAGATTAAAATGCACAGCAGATTCACCAACCTGCTAACATGGAGGCCACCATCTGCAATCAACCAAATGCTATGGAAAGATCCATTCTTTGCTTATTGCCCTCCACTGCACCTGGTTGGAAGTGTGTCATGGTCCTCATTGTTTGTTCTAAATTAAAAGCACTACGCTCAAGGATTTCATTGGAAAGTTTGTACTGAAGGTTTTCATCAGAAATGTCATCTTGAAGGCTGTTATGGCACACCTCTTTCCCATCAGTTCTGTTACTATAACCATGATCGGCACAAAACCACATACATTTTATGACACAACATAAAACTGCACTCACAGGCAGATTCACAGTCTGCCTTCCACTTGCAAGCAATGAACGGAAGAAGGTTATTGGGAACTGCGGGCTGTCATGATGGAATAGCTTTCAGTCTACCACTGTTCAGCTACCACCTCTATTTTGTAGCCAGCAGGATAACACTATGATGGAAAATATCTTGCCATGTAGCAGTGGATATTGGTAGAAATGCTGCAAGGATAAATTTTTCATGTACTAGTTGACTTTCTTTCTTTAGGATATGCAATACTAGTTCTTATCAAGATTGTACCCTTGTCCCATAAATGAATGAAAAGAATGTTTTCTTGGTTGCTTCTACCTTTTCTGGTGTCAAATTAAGATAGCATTGGCTGGTGGCTTCCACGTTATATGGCCAATCCACTCTGGGTTTTAGTCCAAACTTTAAAGGAGTTGAACCATAACCCACCCAAAAGGTTTACCAGCTTCTTGAAAAGTTGAACCAAAATCTTGTATGGATTCACCACTGTCCTGACATGTGAGCTATCAGGGACAACTGAATTTAGATTATTAAATACGCCAACATGTCTTATGTAAAGCAACCTGCCCATGATGCTGTTTGAAGTCTCTACTATTAGTGTGTTGCAATAAATCATGGTATGGTGAGAGAAAGGAAAAGAAATACATCCAGACAAGATTAAAATTGCTAGTCGTTAATAAACTTTGTAATAGACTCCCTTTAATTCAGGAATGTGCATGTGAATTTTCAAAGTCTTTTCTGCAAGAGCACCAATGAGAACTATGAGGTTGGTCTTTTCTACAACAGCACTCCTGCCCCAGACCAATGGTTTTCAGCCTCTCTTTTTTTAGTGGAGGAATCCTCTACAAAATGTTATGATATCCTGTAGGAGCTCATGATAAGTAATTTATTTAACAATTACATCATTCAAAGAAAAAATATTTACACTAATAATTATAACTTGGAACATTCACTAACTCTTCAGTATGAGATTCGAGCACCAGACGTCAATGGCAGGCCAAATCAAGAGGCACATGCTTAAGGTGGGAGGCTATACAGGGATGCTTTTAGAGTCAAGAGTTTCATCAAACCCTGGCTGGAAAACACTGTATGTGATCCTTTTCTTTGTGTCCTCGGCTCCCCTATCCTCCACATTCTACTTTCCATTCCCTTACTCCAACCTCTCACATTAGATCTCAGCTCGCTGATTATTCTGCCCTCCTCCCTCAGCTTTCTTAAATATATCATCATCCTGCCTTGAAACATAACTCTTCCTATCTCTAGGGCTGGTGCATTAATTTCTAAAATGGAAGGTGTGAGAATTCAATCCTACTTATTTCACTATCACTCAAGATCCAAGGTGTACGCAGAGCATGGTGTTGCTTTCTTAGTGATAAAGTACTTCTTTCTTATATTTTTGTATGTACCTGTACTCACATATAGGCCATATGTGACACTGCAGCTAAACTAATCTTCCCTTTCCAACTCAGTTAATCAAGTATTCTACAATGGAACCTTCACTCCCTGAATCTGAGATATTTGGGAACATTCTGTGATTCTACATTCCAGCTATGCTCCTGGGTGGGTTATGGAGAGGTCACAGACTAACAGCATGATTTTTAAAATCATTATCCATGTAAGACATGGAAAACATCCAACATTCCCAACCACAATAATGAAAAAACAGAGACATTCTTGGCCAGTTTATATATAAATCATGTTTATTTATATATAATAAGTAATTAGCAGATCTGAGAGATCAGAACAGATAAGACGAGCTGGCAAGCATCTTGGATGCTACGTGAGCACAGACACTAAGAATTCATCAAAGCAAGAGCTTAATGCAGTGAAGACAGAAATTATTAAAGTTTTCAGAAATTCATTTCTTTGGCCTTTTCTTCACCCCAGTCTCCTCTCACTCTCTTCCCCCTCCACCCGACCTAAAAGACATTATGTGTTAGGAGAGCAAAGCAGCCTAGGGAGGTGATATTTTACCATGTCTGCACTATTCATGCAGCTTAAAAAAAAGAAAAAGGAAAAAAAAAAGAACTTCAGACAGGAAAAAAAAATTCAGACAGATGCATCTTCCAGGTTCACATGTGCCAACTCCATCTGTTAAATCATTAAAACACAGGCTTGGCAGATTTGGGAGAAAAACACATTTGTTTTCTCTCTAAAGAGGAAGAGTAAACTTTTTCCCCCTGTACTTATGAGCTTTCCCCCTCCTTTGTCATTCTAAATAATTTCAAAGCGAAAACCTACCAAGATGAGGGTAATGTTGAAAGCAGTGTTGAGGTAAAGGAGGAAGAGAACAGGAAGAAGAAGGAATAGTGAAAACAGTCATTAAACCAGATAAAAAATTAACTTTAAGTGCACATTATGCAAGCTGGTGGAATTAAAAGCCATTTCAAAGTAATGAGAACCGGGACAAGTTCGTTTTTCAAGACCTTATGTAAGCCCCAGCAAAGCAATAATGCAAGTGAAACATAAAACCATGAAAAGTATCCAGGTGTCAGGAGGAGGTCGAACAAAATCGTGAAGGGTCTGGAAGCCATGCCCTATTAGGAGCGGCTTAGGGAGCTGGGGATGTTTAGTCTGCAGAAGAGAAGGTTAAGAGGGGACATGAATAGCCATGTTTAAAGATTTGAAGGGATGTCATATCGAGGAGGGAGTGGCCTTGTTTTTGGCTGTTCCAGAGACTAGGACAAGGAGCGATGGATTCAAACTACAGGAAAAGAGATTCCACCTAAACCTGAGGAAGAAATTCCTAATGGTCAGAGCTGTTTGGCAATGGAATGTGCTGCCTCGGAGTGTAGTGGAGTCTCCTTTCTTCTTTTTAAGCAGAGGCTGGATGGCCATCTGTTGGGAGTGCTTTGATGGGTGTTCCTGCATGGCAGAGGGTTGGACTGGATGGCCCCTGTGGTCTCTTCCAACTCTATGATTCTATGAACTGTAAGGCCCCGCTTTGGGGGTCCCCAATATCAGTATGGTTTAGATGGGCACCATACCTAATTGGCATCATATGTAACTGGCAACACATTTTATTGGCTTTGATATAAAATTCAAGCCTGAGAGGTGACGGAGAGGTCAAACCGAGTGAGGGAAAGAATTTGACTGTAGATGTGAGAAGGATAGGTCAACTCGAAACTTCTTTCAGGTAAGACTGAGTCATTTGTCAGGCAAATATACACCATTCCTGTGGATAATAGGCTTAAACAGAAGCTGGAATTTTCCAAAGAATCCAACTGTGAGGAGCCCACCAGGACACTGATTGACAGATATCCATCCCTTGTACACCTGGATTCTTTCCTCTTTCCTCACAGCACCCACAATAGACAGCTATTACAACACCCATCATGTCTTTGTCAATCAAGCACTAAGCCCATCAATAGGCAAAAGACCCATTGTCCACAACAGGCTCCCTTTGCCTTGCACCTGGAAACTTCACTGCCACAGGCTGTTTTCAGGGTACAAATACCCCTGATTTCAGGATGCCCAGTGCAGTCTCTTGAAGGTCTACCCGTCACTCTGTCCATCTGGCTCCTGAATGAGAACTGTCCTGAGTTCCTGCCTAAGCCAAAATACATTTCTGCTCTTCACTACTCTTTTGGACTGGTAATTAGCTAAAAAACACATACATTGTAAACCACTTAGAGAGCACTTAGCTGATAAGCAGTATAGAAATACATGCTATTTGTAATGTATGATGTATTTCATGTTGTTCGCCGCCTCGATCCATGTGGAGAGGCGGGATACAAATAATAATAATAATATTATTATTATTATTATTATTATTATTATTATTATTATTCCCTCCCAAATCCCTCAGCCTCTCTATAATTTTTCTTCCCTTTTTCTTTCAGTTAGTTCTTGTGTGAATGTGTGTATCTTGTGTGCACACATGAGTGAATTCCCCTCAATAAAACACATTTTTAGCTTACTTCTGAATTTCTGGCTGGTTCTTTTCCTGCGTGTGCCCGTAAACACTGGTAGGAAAGATCTCGCTATGTTGCCCCCCTCTTGCAGCCTCCTGATTTTGAGCTAATTAATTCCCCACTTTTTCAAGGAGCTATTTGGCATTGCAGGGTGACCCTTGTGGCACCTACGTTTTGGGGTAACAGATTCTATAAAAACAATGTTATGTCCAAAGTAGAAGTTTTGATACACAACTATCCCAACAAAGATTTAACAGCGCATCCTCTCTGTCTCTGTTGGCTAGCAAAATCATGTTATTTATTTAACTCCTGTTGCCCCTGGATTTGGTTGATACTGAACAGTTGTGGACTACACTTAAGTCAGTTCAGATGCAAAAAAAGATGCTCATTAAACCACAATATGCTTGAGTTGGACAAATGGCACAGTTCAGCACTCCCTTCTCCTCTTCCTACATGTCAGCCTAAGAAGCAGGAATAGAAAGAAATGCTGTTGGTCTTCCTAGTCCTGTTGAAAGAAGCATCTCCTGTGCTAATTGTGAGAAAATGTGCACTTCTTTTTGAGATCTTTCAGCTTTGCAAGACTTAAGGACTTAAGAAGCATTCCAGAAAAATAAGGTGAGCACAAAAAATGGTCAC
Source organism: Ctenosaura bakeri (assembly GCA_948474755.1). NCBI lineage: Eukaryota > Metazoa > Chordata > Lepidosauria > Squamata > Iguanidae > Ctenosaura > Ctenosaura bakeri. Next base: position 159,736 of record CAOLHI010001415.1, read on the forward strand.
ATGTAAAAATGCGAATGGCTGAAATGCCCACCAATGAATGAATGAATGAATGAATATATATATGCACAGAAGTGTCCTTTTTTCAGTGAGAGAGAAAAAACAACTAGGAAAATGTGCACAAATGAATATATGGAAGGAAAACAAAAAATCTCATAACCTTAATCAAAACAGACATGAGAAGAAAGAGCAGTCTCTGAGTCTTCCATTTTTGTCTCCAGGAGTAAAGAAAGCGCAAAAGATAAAATTGAGAAACGTATTTGTTTATTTTCACTGCAACAATCTAAATTTTTGCGCTCTCTCTATATGTAAGAAAGAAATATTTCTTATATTAGTTAAGCACTGGCACATTTGTAATTACTTTCTGCTCTTTCCATAACACAATAGTGCCATTACGCACACACATACACAATCTCTTTTCCTTTCGTATTCACGGAGTGTTGGGAATGCAAGAATGCCAACCGCTTTCTTTTGGGAGAACCTGTGTGTGGCTGCCCATACAATCAATGCGAGATCTGTCCTTACCCTATGCTTTTGCATACTGGAAGTCAAGAGGTGGAAATTACACCCCTCTCTTTAAAATGTCTCTCCTTAACATTTGGATTTGGCAAGTTACCTTTGTTATTATGGTTCCACATTAAAAACCCATCAGCTGGTGCTGACATTTTAATATGCAGTCTCATTCTGTAATAATGAACTGTTCCCTCCAACAAGCTACCTTTATTTTTCTTCTATTCTCTGTAAGAATGTCCTTTAAATATTTCTGAATCCAACTATAAGGGGGTCATTATGATAGGGTTCCTTTCTAAGCTTCAGGGAGAATATAAGTCAGGCTAAAACATTTTAAGCAATATAAAGATCTGTAGTACACTTTTCAGTGTTTAAAGTATTTCATGCACATTGATTGGGACTCAACATTAGGGCTGCAGAGTGCACATTTTTGTATGCAGTTTCTCATTTATTGTGCCATGTAAGCCTTTTGTTGAGTGGCAATGTTGTGCTGCTGAACCAAGACACCAAATGTGCAACCAATGCACAACACAATATAAACTACACATCCATGCACAGTGTGCAACAAGCATCCATGTCCAATTGCAAAATACCCATAACTCTACATCCATACACTTGAAATGAACTTAGCCCTTCTACATTGGACAAAAATGTCCAAATACTTTCACTAGGGGAACCTATGTGAGTGTAAGAAACCAACATGATTTTGACTACAATCTCACCAGTCCTTAAAACAACTCATAAATCTGTAACACTTACCCTTAGGAGAGAGGTGATAGCTTGACTAAAACCACCTAAGAATCACAAGGGAGAAGTGATATTTGCAATTCAGTCATTTAGGACAATGCTGGACATAAATTACATGAATAGTTGCAGCAAGTGTTATTTTCTCATCCTCACAAGGTGGAACGTGGTCACACAGTGTGGAGGAAGTCAGCTACCTGTACCCAGACACTTCAGAATTCCTTCCAGATTGTGGTTAGAGTCACTGGCAATGCTGAGAGTAGCATGAGGTATTTTATTTTATTTTATTTTATTTTATTTGCAGAGGTTAGAATTCTCTACTAACCTTGCATAATGACTGAGCTCCCCAAATCTTGCTATAGCTGCTACAGCCTCTCCAAAATGCCAGTTCACCAGTCAGGAGAATGGCAGAGCACTGTCCAGGTACATTCCTATAGGGGACACACAACATTAATCTCATCCCCCAAGACTTCCAGAAGATCCTCAGGAAGTACCAGAGGATGTCTCACTGCTGTGTATCTAGTTATAGGAACATAGTTGGATACTCTTCCACCATTCTTCTACCTTCCACCAGCCTGGCACTGGGCAGAAGCTGCAGCAGCTAAAACAAGGGTTTCAGGAGGTTGAGAGCAGAGACATTTCATATTTCTATTCATGTAGAACTTTAGTCTGCGACTCCAAATGGAAGATATTGCCCATTGGTTTGCCCAATCCAATTTCTCTTGTACCAACAGGAACCTTTCCTGGTGCACTACATTTGTAACTTTTCTTTAAAAATGGCCATTAAAGGCTCAGTCACTTTCTCAGAGATTTTCCAATCTCTTCTGCCATCAACTCAAGGATATTAAATAGAGATAATGAGCCCGTGAGTCTATGTGAGTCCCTCATTAGGTCTTTCATTCCTCTCTTGGTTCTGCTTCTGGAGAAACAGGTAAACTTGGAAATTGGAGAAAGCTATTAATAACTGTGAGATTAACATTCTATACAGTAACATCCCAGCTGTAAACTACAAGGACTTTTCTGTATTTAATTATTAAATGCCAATAATTTGAACATTCATATTTTATACCTTAATTCTGAAGACTTATAATTGAGTTCAGTGTGTGCATAAGCATGCAGATGATGAAGATTTAGATGTTCTTCCAAAGCATCTGTTCACTAATCCCCAGAACATGGAAATTGTGTATGTGACTGATGGTCCATAATCACTTTTTCACTCATCCTCAGAAATCTCTTGGGATAATTCTACATCTGTGCTAATCAACAGAGATTAGAAAAGTCAATTTTGGGGAGTACAACTCCCAGCCCTTGCCCTGGCTGGACAGATTGGGGGAGTAAGCAGCTCAAAAAGTAAGTTGTATGAATTCTGCTAATAAGTGATGTCTGGCTTATCCAGTCCTAAGATTATCATGTAAACAAGATGCATTTCCTGGGAACTGGCTCCCTCTCTTTAAAGATATCTCCAGTTCTCTTCTGGAGTCATTGGCTGAGATCCACCATTGCTTTGTTTTCCTCCCCTCCCATCTGCAGCCTGCAGATACCCAGTATCTGGCTCTGGATGGTTTCCTGTTCCCTCAACCTTAGTAGGTTTTTGGGGCGAACAGAGGGGGCTGCACTATGGAGGGAAGGTTTTGTTATTAACTGTTGTCAAGTTGGCTTTGACTTATGGCAACTCTATGAATGAGAGACCACCAGGTCACACTGTCATCAATAGCCCTGCTCAGGTCTTGCAGACTCAGGATGTGGCTCCCTTGTCTATCCATCTATAATGAGATTTTCTTCATTTCCTGCTGCCTTCTACTTTACCAGGTATTGTTGTCTTTTTTTAGTGAATCATACCTTCTCATGACATGTCCAAAGGATGACAGCTTTTCCTTGGGGACTTGAACAAGGCTTGAGGGCCATTTTGCTAGCCTGATAGGGAATAAGAACTAAGCCAATGTTAGTCCTTCTCTGTGGCAGGTAGGTTTGGGGCAGGGGAGAAACTAACAGCTCTGTGAACACCTATGGCACCATTTTGATGAAGGACAGGTCTCTGGAGATGCCCCTACATGTCCTAGTTGGAGAAGGAGGCTATCCTTGGGGTGGACCTGAGGGTTTTGCCCTCATGTCTAGTCCTGCAACAAGGAGGGATACATCCTTGTACCCACCTTCCAGAAAATGGTTGGCAAGGATAGCAACCCAACCACCTGGGTTTGCCTTGGGACTTTGGTGTCTCTTCTCTTCTCTTCTCTTCTCTTCTCTTTCCTTCATGTAAACTGATACTCTCAGGGTGATTTTGCTGCCTTCCTCCTCAGCCTCTAATCTAGCCTCTCACTGAAGGATGTGAGGTAGGAGTAGCTTCCCAAATTCCTCTTCCCGTTTCTAGATCAAGGTGAGAATCATGCAGCCCTCTAGATGTTGTTGAATCCCAGTAGCTCTAGCCAGTCTAAGTAATGGTGCAAAATGCTAGGAGCTGCATTTCTACAATATCTGCCTCATTTCCACCCCTGTTTTAGTTGAATTTTGTATAATGCAGGCTCCTTTCCTTTTACTCTTGCTATTTATTCTGAGCACCTCTCTATTAGTGATGGATGGTTCCTAGATCAGTAGCATATCCTCCAAATGTCTCTATTTGGCAGGGACAATCCTGATTAATCCTCTGTCGTCCCAATTTTTCAGCTGCTTTTAAAATGTCCCAGTTTTTGTTCCCTCTTCCTACTCCCCCCCTTGTCCTCAGTTTAGTTCACTTGTTGCAATCTGAGTTCAAAGGGCAAAAATGGCTTGCATTCTATTAACCCAGAAGAAAGGGGAGGAGAGGACAGGTGGAATCTTGCCCTTCCCTGCAGGCTCAGTCAAAAGCAAACTGCTGCAGAACTTCCTAGTCTGCATGTTTTTCCTTATTAATAACTTTTCTCATCTTGAATACACTCTGATGTTGTTTGGCCACATTTGTCCCAGTTTTCATCTGTGAAATGTTGAAGGATATGCAGTTGAGTGGTAAAGCTGCTCAGGATTTTCATCCAGACTTTAAGGGAGTTGGGGAGAGGGTTCAAAACCTCAAATATCTTATGTAGACTTCAACCTGGAGCAGATTCACTGCTCTACTGGCAAGCAGAAACCCAACTGCCACACATATCCTCTGGTCCTGTGCATAGGAATTTGGGCAGATCTGGGTTTTAATGCACCTCCCCAGTATTACTTCAGATACACCAATATTTCCTAGTCTTAGTTCTTCTTCAGTATTAGAAAACAAAGTTAGTGAAGCAGTTTGCAGATTAACAAGGCCCATGAGTAACTGACTGTCCTTATTTGCTGTAACCTTGTTGAAACCATCAGCTAATGTCTGCCTTTTGCTGTAGGAACTTTCATTGTTATCGCTTGAGTGTTTGCCGTGTCTTGTTTAAAGCAGAAGGGAGAAAGGGGATGAAAAACAAAAAGTAAACAAACCCCGAGCTTTCTAAAGGAAAAAAAAAACCTTGTTGAATGTTAAATAAAAAAACAAAAATGTGTTGCCGCTTAGATTTGCCTTCAGAATTCAGAGCCCGGCCACCCCCTCTTTTGCTTTGTACCTCGAAGGTTTCGTACTGTTCTCATCTGAAAGTCTTGAATTAAGGGGGTCGAGCAGAAAGCCAACCCTATATGCTAACCTTTCCCACATTTAGCACTTGAGATGTGAAACTGAAAACAAAACTCTAGCAATTTGAAGACCTTATAGAGCCATGGGACAAAAGCAAGCAGGGAACAAAACTCAATAGCAGAGGCTGTTTAGATGAAGGACAATGAAAAGGGATCTTTTGAGGGAGCTTGCAGGTTAGCGATAGGTTGGTGCAAGTTTTCATGCTGACATATGAGAGAGAAAACTCTTTGAGCAACCACCGCTGTAACAAAAATAAATAAATATAGAGCATAATCAGGAACAAAAAGCCATCTTTTCTGAGCAACTAAATAAGGACAGCTTGCTCAAAATAGCAGGAGTCTGGAAATTATACAATTTCCAGGTTACTTCAATTTGAGATGGAAATATTAGTGAAAGAATTCAAATCGTTCAGATCATACAGTCCTCAACATGCAGGCATCAACAGCTAGTTTTATATGGCACTGACCCATGCCAGATCCACAGCATCCGAAAGGCACTTCTTTTCATACAGGCTCCATAGGACAGTTTCTTCATAGCCATCACAAAAAAGATATGATGGTGGTGTGGACTCTTGGTGCATTAGGCCTTGGATCAAATGGGATTAACATTTGGCCTGATCCGTGTAGCTCTTTTTCTGCTCCTATATTCACTACTCTTATCAAAATGTTGGGCTTCCTTTTTTTAAAAAAAGTGTCATTTATTTCAGGATAGATTGCCAACTGCTTTATGGGCCTAGTTCAAGTTGTTGATGATAACCTCCAAACTCCCAAAAGGTTTGGGGCCTGGCTGTCTAAAGGATTGCCTGTCTTATTGTGCATTGATTTAGATGTCAGATATTCAGGAGAGGGCCTATTGAAAAAAGAGATTGTGAGTAGCTCTGTTTATCCCACTACTATCAGCATGACTTGTAGGGATCCTTTACTTAATCCCACTGCCACACTTTGTAGCATTTACTGACTTTTTTTGTGTGGATATTTTTTTTTTGACAAGTATAATTCTTTGATGGGTTCATTGCATTTTTAACATTTGTATGTTGTGAATTTTTAATTATGCTTAACTGCTATTAGTTCTCTTGAGCCCCAAATTGGGAAAAAGGATAACACCACCATCATAGTGGGGCATTTCTAAATGACTTTGTGGTCCCTGTGCGGGAAACTTGATACTGTTGGGTTAGACTGAAATATCAACCTAACTGCACCTTCCCAGGTGAAGCATGGAGCTAGATTGGGCCCTGAACCAGCTTAGGAAGGAGGCACATAAAAAATTATTTTGATCAAGAGTGAACATCTTTTCAGACTCTGCTCTCATGAGAGTCTGATCAGATGGACAAACTTTGTTTGAAACATCAGCATATTTATAGAACTTTTTGTGTTACATGAACAGAGAGAAAATGCACATAAGAGTTGCTCATCTAACATATGTGTCATTCTTCCTATAAAGAGATGCTCTTAGACAGTTATCGAATTGTTCCCACTCCCTTATCTTATTGGCTTTTGTCACAGTCCTTTGCAGTTAGCAAAGAAGCGAGTGAGCCAGAATGGATCAAAATGTATTCAAAAGATCTTTAACCCATGGAGTGGTTTGTTTAGAATTGCTTAGGAGCTCAGAAATAAAAGACTAAATACTTGGAAATATATTTGTACCCAACAATACCTCCACTTCCACTGCTGGACACTACTTGTAATTGACTACCTGTCAGTCAGGCTGCTACTGCATTTGCTTGCATTTACTGACTCTTTTGTGTGGGTTTCTGTAATCTAACACATCAATCAATCAATCAATCAATCAATCATTTTATTATGGTCTTAGACCAGCATGAATCTAACACACCACCAATCACCAAATATGCCAAGTAGTCTTACAGGTACATTTGGTGGAAACATTGGGGAAGGCCTTTTCAGCGGCTGCTGCCAAGTTCTAGAACTCCCTTCTCAGGCCATTTCCGCACTATATTGTTATAGCACTATTATTCCACTTGCAACATCCTATGGAATCCTGGGGTTTGCAGTTTCGGGAGGGGCCAGCCGGCCCCTCCCGAAACGGCAAACCCCAGGATTCCATAGGATGTTGCAAGTGGAATAATAGCGCTATAACAATCTAGTGCGGAAATGGCCTCAGAGAGGCCAGACTGGCACCCCTCTCACTATCTTTCAGCAAGCATATGAATTTTTTTGTATTCCATTAGGCCCTTGAGAACTGATTTTTCAGGGAAACTGGCCCTATGCAATGTGCTGAACTTTTAATGGTGGATGATTTTTTGTTTTAACATGTTTCACATTTTATGATGGTTTAATTGCTTTTTAACTTTTGCATGCTGTTAATTTTTAACTATGACTATTGTGATTACCACAATCAAATACCCACTGCCACACCAGACAGCTGATGTCTGACTTATCACCACCCCATCATACTATAGCAGTGTTCCAAGAGAGATGTGTGTATACTACAAAATATTTATGAAAGAAAATACATAAAAAAAGTCAAGATTACTTATGCCATTTCTGCACTATACTCTTATAGTGCACGATTATTCCACTTTCAACATCCTATGGATCCTGGGGTTTGCAGTTTTGGGAGAGGCTGACTGATCCCTCTCGAAACTGCAAACCCCAGGATTCCATAGGATGTTGAAAGTGGAATAATCACACTATAAGAGTGTAGTGTGGAAATGGCCTTAGTGCGTTGAAGCATGCGGTTACCAAGTGCAGTGGTTTAGTTGTTACTGTTAATTATTTGATGTATTAATCTTCATCAATCACACATCATACCACTCTCTTTTCTGACTTCTGCCATTTCTGCATTATACTGTTATGGTGCTATTATTCCACTTTCAACATCCTGTGGAATTCTGGTGTTTGTAGTTTACTGAGGCCCAAGAACTCTCTGGTTGAGAATTCTAAATGCCCCTCTCTAAACTGCAAACCCCAGGATTTCATAGACTGTTGCAAGTGGAATAATAACACTATAACAGTATAGTGTGGAAATGGCCTAAAATTAAGATGGCTAAAAACCTGATGGCTAAACCTGTGCTCTTTTGTCTCTCACTGTCTAACTTCATTAACTAGCTCTGGCTGCCTGCTCACCTCTAATTGTTTCTGTAAAAAATATGTTTTTTATTTAATCTACTTCTATTTGATTACAATTGTTTTGTTGCTGTTCATTTATAATAATTGTCAATAAAATTAAAAACACTGCCTGTCACCTTTTCAAATCACATTCAGACTCACAACTCATCACTAGTCACCTCTAACATCCCAAGTTCCTAGTCCTTCCAACAGACTGCTTCTCTTAAGATCTCTAATATATATTCAGTAACGTATACACAGACATCTAGAACACCACAGCCATCACTCCAGAGTCCTCCTGGATGGGCATTGGGAGAGAACTCATCCTCCACAACACCCTGAACACACCAATCTCACCTCATTTTGGAAAATAAGCTGGGTAGGGCTAGTCAATACCAGGTAATACTAGGAAGAGTCAGAGGCTCTTTCTGCAGCTTACCTTTTTTCAGCGGGGATTGTGCAAGCAGCCTCCAGAGAGAGGCTATCGTGTCCCCACTGATTCAGCTCTGCACAAGCTCCCTGCTCCTGACCAGGTAGTGCGAGAGCCCTGCCTCTTCCTTCCGCAGTGCAGCCTGGGAGTTTCCCAGGCTGAGCTGGGGCACGAAGCATGACCGCCATGGCTCCGGAGGCTCTGCATGCACGGCAAGTGTGCGTGGGGCCCTGGAGCAATGTGTGATCACGCACAAAATGAAAAAGTGCACGAGCGGCGCCTGCCCTATCCAGAAGCATCGCACGATTATGAGTGAGTCATGCAGATCGTTCCTCACAATCACGCGACACTCCCAGCGCCCTTTCGCATGGCAAATGCAGTGCAAAAAGGGCCAGGGTTAAGAAAGAATTCTGTCTGAAACAGCTGCCAGAGTTAACAATATTAGGCTAGACAGACCAATGATGCAGTTCAATTTAAGGCAGCTTTCAGTGTTCTGTTTTGCTGCCAGACTGTAAAATGTATTCCCATCAGAGCTGCAATCAACTCCTAAGTCTTGCTGCTTTTGGGAAGGGTGTGAGATATGCATCTCTTCTAATTAGGGTTGCCAGATATCCCTTAGTATAAATCATGTCCCTTATCTCACTGTCAGAAAACTTCTCCCTTATAGGAATGGGAAGTGTCCTTTGTTATAAGGGGATGTCACATATTTGAGGGTTGGAAAGCTTTTCCTTTTATATAGACTGATCAAGATGCTTGACCACCGCCACCACCCCTTTTTGAGGCATGGGTTCTTCTTAAAGACAGAAATGTGTGCATCATGTAGTTTATGCATGTGGATAATACGTTAATTTTACAGAGGAACACATACCTAAGTTAACTGAAATCAATACAGTTATTTAGTATTTAGGTAGAACACAACTTGCTTCCTGGCTATCAACCTTGCATGTTGTGAATTTTGACAATTCCTGATTGCTACCTGGAAACACTCTTTCAAATTAGTCTATTACACTTATTAAATACTTATTGATTATTGTGATGTTTTTCCTGGTTCTGTTGATTAACTTGTTTTTCATTAAGGATGGTTGCTTCCTTGAGTGCTATTTTTTTAATGCAAAGGTAGGTTGAAAGTAAAATAAACAAAGCGTAGAGAGGCATCCTACACAAAGATGTTTTGTCTAGTGCTAGTAGACCACTTTCTGTTCTCTTTGTTAACCCCTATTTGCTTTGAAATTTTGATTTTAGTAAAATTCTGTTGTCAGCTACAATCTATTCCTATGGTCAGGAGCTTCTGGTGAGTTGGAGGTATATACCCCACACACTGGACAGGATGTAGGATTTGCATACTCTTGCTTTTGATGCTCAGCATCAGCTAGCATCCTTGCACAGCTGCTAAGCTCTCTCTCTCACCACTGCGGACACTCCCCACTGTTGACACCTTTCCCTGGCCACTGTTTTCTTTTCACTACAGGCTGTTGGTCTAAGCAGAACCAGCTGGTTGAGTTTAGCTGCCTTGTTTATTTGCCCCAATACAACATTGCTCTAGAGCAGAGATGGACAAGATCCAGAGCTCCAGGGGTCAGTTTATCTCTGTGTCTACCATGGGATGCAGTCTCCCAATCTGGAAGCCACAGGAAGTCTACTTTCAGTTTCCTAAAAACTTTTTGGGAAGCCAAAACAGAACGTAGGGATCCTGAGCCTTATTAAAAGGGAGAATCACACAAAAGACTTCATCTTTTAAAATACTTTTTGCTTTGATGGGGGGGGGGTTCCTCTGAGGGCTGCAAAACTGGGACCTCATATGGTCCATAGGCTGCATCTGATCTACCTCTGCTCCAGAGCATTCTGGGAAATACAAATGACAAGCCTTATCTACCTTATACTGCTCTGAATGCTGTTGCCTATTTCTGTCAAGCAAGTCTTCTAGGGCCCATCAACAGAGAAAGAAGGCTAGCAAAGTATCTTTGACTGGAGCTGGCTTTGCATCCTTTCACGCCATACAGTTACAGTACTATAATAACATTTTACCTCCCATGGCTGCAGCCTATGGAATTCTGAGATCCGCAGTTTAGGGAGGGTATATAGAATTCTTAGCCAGAGAACTCTAGTGCTTGCAAATCTTTCCCTGAAAACAGAATCACAGAACTGGAAGAAGCCACAATGGCCATCAAGTCCAACCCCTTGCCATGCAGGAATACACAATCAAAGTGTTCCTGACAGATGGCCATTCAGCCCCTCTTTAAAAACCTCCAAAGAAGGCGTATTCCACTGTTGAACTGCATTTACTGCCATCAAGTTCTTAGGTGGGATCTCTTCTTGAAGTTTGAAGCCATTACTCTGTATTCTAGTCTCTGCAACAGCAGAAAACAAGCTTGCTCTATCTTCCACATGACATCTTTTCAAATATAGCTATAATGCCGCCTGTTAACCTTCTCCTCTCAGGCTGAACATACCCAGCGCCCCAAGCTGCTCCTCGTAGGACGTGCTTTCCAGGCCTTTTACCATTTTGTTCACCCTCTTCTGGACACATTCCAGCTTTTCAATATCCTTCCTGAACTGTGGTGCCAGAACTGGACAGTATTCCAGGTAAGGTCTGACCAAAGCAGACACAATCATTTTCCCTAGATAGAAAAATCCATCAGTCAGACTGGATATAAGATTTTCTACCCAGCCACAATGTGTGCCCAGATGGTAGTACAAACAGGACCTAAGAGACTGTTTGACCTAGCTCATGGATTTCTTGTTTTTAAATAGTCTGTTGGTTAAAATTTCCCACACGAATAGAACAATTTGTACAGTTTGTTCAAAAGTAGGGGAAGGGGAAAAAAAAAAGAAAAGAAAAAAAAGGTTATTCAATTAACAATGTGCACAAACAGTTCGGGAGCCAATAGGAAATAGAATATCCAGCTTCTGTTATTTTACAAATTTCTTACATGCCTTTATTTCACAAATTAAATTAAGCTTCTGTCTGCACAGTACTTGACAAAATTCAGCTAAAATATTAGGAGAAAGAATGCTTACTTATGGCCCTTCATCACTTCATGATCTCTCCATGCCTTCCCATAACTATTTTTTCCCTCTTTAGGGAAGCAATTCAGGTGCTTTTGGGGGTGGGGTGGGGGAATAACACAAGGTAATAAATGATTGTGGACAAGTTAATGGGAAACAGGAATAGAATTGGTACTCCTTTCCCTACGTTGATTTATACAGTGGCCCTTCCACATCTGTGAGGGTTCAGAGCACAGAACCCTCATAAAGGTGGAAAAACTGTGACTAACTCCCCACCCTGCGATACTCCTCCTACTCCCCTCTGGAGCTTCCCCCTCCCATTCATTTGCCTCTGGCCTCAGTGTTCCCGGAGGCGGGGGGAGAAAAAAGACAAGCTAAAAGGCTTACCAGTACTTTCTCCTCAGACAAAGAAGGGTGGATTTCTGGGGTTTTACTATTTCCAGTTGCCATCTTGAGAAAGGAGGAATAGGAGCAAAAAGAGTACCTGGCCAGTCAGCAGACATTATATAGTAGAATGTGTAACCATGGAACAGAAAAGACACACCTCTAGCAGTTGGGGGAGGCTTTCCTCATCTAAAAGGGGAAAAAAATCAATTTTAATCACAAGTCTCACAATCCTGGGGTGAGGAATGCAAGGGAATGGGAGGAGGAAAATGGGACAGGAGGCAAGCGTATGCCTTGCAAAGAATCAAATTTGTGAAGATCAAACCTACAAATGTGAAGAGAGGACTGTAATAATAAACACTGGAGTCCTGTGCAAAAATTCTATAGTTTTTGCAATTTTAAAATTCTACACACCTCTTCATTCCAGAGAGAAGTGACTAGTGGGGTGCCACAAGGTTCCATTCTGGGCTATTTAACATCTTATCTTTATCAGTGATTTGGATGAAGGAATAGAGGGCATTCTTATCAGATTTGCAGATGACACCAAATGAGAGGTAGCCAGCTCCCCAGAGGACAAAGATCAGAATTCAAATTGATTTTAACAGATTAGAGAGTTTGGCCAAAACTAGTAAAATGAATTTCAGCAGGGAGAAGTATAAGGTACTACATTTGGGCAGAAAAAAATGAAATGCACAGATATGAGATGGGTGACACCGGGCTTGACCACAGTACGTGTGAAAAGGATCTAGCAGTCTTAGTAGGTCACAAGGTGAACATGAGTCAGCAGTGTGATAAGGCAGCTAAAAAAGCCAATGTGATTCTGGGCTGTCAATGGGAGGATGGTGTGCAGGTTGAGGGAAGTGATGGTGCCACTCTATTCTGCTTTGGTCAAGCCACACCTGGAATACTGTATCCAGTTTTGCACATCACAGTTCAGAAAGGATTTCGACAAGCTGGAATGTGTCCAGAAGATGGCTTCAAACTTGAGGAAAAGAGATTTCAGCTAAACCTCAGGAAGAACTTCCTCATGGTAAGAGCGGTTTGACAGTGAAATACGCTGCCTCAGAATGTGATGGAGTCTCCATCTTTGGAGGTTTTTAAACAGAGACCGGATGGCCATGTGTTGGGAATGCTTTGATGGTGTATTCCTGCATGGCAGGGGGCTGGACTTGATGGCCTTAGTGGTCTCTTCCAGATCTATGATTCTATGATCAAGAGGAATGTGTATTCCCTCCAATTGACCTCTTTATTCTCCTTTAATGCTACATTTTCAGTTTAGAGCCTCAGCAGTCAGATTTGCAAAACAATCTGTGTTTAATTTCTGAGGAGCAATTTTTTTTTAAAAAAAGCATACACTAAATGTAAGATATGGAAGTGAGGAAAAGCATCTCCTAGGAGAAACAGATATCTTTCACCATACATGTGAGAGAGTAGCTCATCTAAACATGAGTTCAATGGATCATGCAGTTTGACATAAAGCTTCCTTCTGTCTGATCAACCACTAACGTTCTGTTTCTTCATTGGTCATCTACACCCCATTGGCAAGAAACCTGGAAGGTTTCATGTTTAGGACAGGTTCAATTTTTATTAAGAGAATGGATAAAAAATTGGCCACATATTTTGTTCTGTTATATCTGGAACAACAAGGGCTAGAAACTTTCTAGCCAATTTCCTGAAGGGGCACTGGATGGGTTACTTAAAATATGGACAGAATCTTTGGGCAGCACAGCAACTCTCCTTCTACCAACACATGACAAAGTCATCATAAAAAGGCAAAGTTACAGCACTGTCATTAAACAGAGTATTTGGGGCAAGATAAATGCATGGCTTCTTTCAACATGACAGCGTAGACTGCCTTTGCTGTTGAGGTTGTGGGGAAGACAAATGTTCTTTGCTGTGGAAAATGTGACTGAATGCCTTTAAGGGCTACAGAGTGTTAAATGACCTTTGATCATTTTAAACACTTCGGGAATTTTTTAAATGAAGGTCATAAGACTAGAAAAATACCACGAGAGACAGTACAAGTATGCAATGTCTCCCCAACTGTTACAAACTTTTCTGGGTAGGAGAATTCCTTTAAAAAATGTTCTTTATGGCCAGTAGCTTCTATTCCTCTTTTTATAGGCGAGGTTTACCTTTTACTGTGAAAGGCTAGCGCAACAGCATGCGTCAACAGAACCCATAGATATGAAATGATCAAGAGAGGAACATTCTTTTAATGTGCAGGCTGCAAGGAAAGGATATAATTTTCAAGACTGTATTATGTAGCTCAGTTGAATCATGACCTTAAAGCTACACTTAGTACATTATGTAGCTTGGTTGAATCATGACCTTAAAGCTACACTTAGTACATTAAAAAAGAAGCCACTGTCAGATTTACTGGGGCTTTTAAAGGTTGTTCATGTCCTTTAGAAGATATGCGACTGAAAGGCAATGAATACTGGAGTGTTACGAAGCAGCAAGGTGTGACTTTTATTTGAAAGGTGAAGAGGTCAGCAACTGAAATCTGTGGGGTATTCCTGGACATACATGAGGTCGTCTCATTCCTGTGCTTGCCTGGAGACCATAGCTCCTTGTCCTAACACATACACAGCAAGCTTTTCTTACAGGATGGGACATCATTTAGCCACAGATGGCATGGTTTGTATGTGTAAAAATTCATGCCCAAATCCAGAGCTTAGAAAAATCAATTTTCTGGACCCCACTTTCAGAGTTTCCCCTCCCAGTTCTTATTGAGAGGTAGTGACTTCTGTCTTTAGAGTTGTGTGTGTGTTTGTGGGGGGGGGAGCAAATTCCAGGAATCCAGGGATCAAATTTCATCTCCTTGTATTCACCAGAGGGCATACTGGCCCCACCACAAATAAACCTTCCACCTGTCCCAATTTGGCATTAATAGTCCTGATTATTCCTATGTCATCCCACTTTTTCTGCTTCTAAAATGTCCCAGTTTCAGTTTTCCCTTCCTACTTTCCACCTGTAAACTGAATTCAAAGTGCAAAAATGGTTTGCACTCCATTAACTCAGCAGGGAGAAGAGAAGAGGAGCAGAAAGAATTTTGTCTTTCCCAACAGGCTTAGACGAAAGGAAAGTCCTGCATCCTCTCCTAGCTTGTGGGTTCTTCTCACTAAATGCTTTTGCTATTTTGACCATACTCTGATGTTGCTTGGCCATATGTGCCCCAATTTTGATCTGTGCAATGTTAGAGGTTATACCCAACTCGAAACAAGTAACAGTTAACTTCCATCTGTCCCCTTTTTGGGAAGGGACATGAGATGGGGTAGAATAAGATTCAGAGTCTCCCTCGAGGACTTCAGCAACAGGAATTATCTGAGTAGAGCCCTCAGAATTCCCACTGCTGCCTAGGTAGTATGAGTTTTCTGTGTATTTCAGCTTTCCTTTTATTCCATGATTCAACTCATGGGCTGATAATTGCGTTAGGCACTGGTGAGCATTTGACATCGTAGAATCAAGTGGTCTAGACGAATATGGGCTGCCATGTAGGAATGAAAATATTTGCTAATTCCCTTTTCTCTTGCATTCAGCTTTCTAAATCTCAAGTTCCTCCAATCACAAAGAGATGATATGTGAATGTTGGCAAATTCTTGAAAAGCAAAGTTAAATAAGAGTCTTCCTTATTTGCACTAACCAAATCGAATAGGTGCAGCTTGTTCCAAAATATGGAGAATCATGTATCTATCTTTCATGTGCATTGGGGGAGGGATCATTTGGTCCTCTAAATGCCCAGATGCAAGTTCCAGCAGCCCTAGTGAGGATAGTTGATGGTGTGAAATACTGGGTAAGGCAATCCAACTGCATGTGAAAGGCTGTGTGACTTCCATTCCTGATCTAGGAGTTGAAGGCTCCTTAGGAAGTTCTGAGGAAAAAAGGGATAGCAATCAAGTTTCACCAGTAACATAGTCAAATATACAGAGATTCAAACCAGACTTCTAGGATTCAAGGCCCTTGGCATGGATGATGAATCAATTAGTTTAAAGTTTTCCCATATTTATAAATTGCTTTTTTTAAAAAACAAACAAACTGAAATGGAATGTTTGCTTATCTTCATACTAGGGATGGGCAACCAAATCCTTGAATCCTCGAATCTTTGGCAGGGATTCGAGATTCGGGAATCCGAATCCTTGTGCCAAAATAGGCAAACGGAATCTTTTGAATCCACCACTCAAACAGTTTGTTGGAGACTGGGATGGCTGAAGACCTGGGCGACCGGGATGCCTGAAAACCCGGGAGGCCAGGATGCCTGAAAACCTGGGAGACTGGGACACCTGAAAACTTGAGACCAGGACGGGATCCTGCTCCTCACATGTTTCTCCACCCAACGTGGGCACAGGTGATTGGCCGGCAGACTGGCATAAAGACTCACACACACTGGAGGCCACTATTTCTCCCTCCTGCTGCCTTTGCCCCTAGTGCTGCCTCTCCCTGCTGCTGCTTCCCTCTGCAAGGTCATTTTGGGATAGAGATTGAGAGGTGAGGGACAGAGGAGCAAAACTGAGTTGGGGGGCTAGGAACTTGTGGGAATGTCCCAGGAGGTTCAAAAGACTGCAAAAAGGGGTTCAGGGGTTCCATGCAAACCATGCCAGCTATACTTTACCCTTCACTAGCTTTCTTTGATCAGTTCTGGGACTAAGATTGTCATGATGCCACTTCCTCTCTTAGGCCCTTTCTGCACGAGGCGAGGGAATCGCTCCATGCCGTTACCTAGCACTTCTTCTGGGGTCCAAAGCAACGCGGACTGTCCCTGATGCCCTTCCGCAGGGCTCCTCCTTGGTCCAGGGTGAATTGGAGCAGTGTGAGGTCTATAGATCTGCACTGCTCCGGCTTCCAAAATGGCGGCTTCCGGCTTCCAAAATGGTGGCTTTCAGCTTCCAAAATGGCGGCTTCCAGCTTCCAAAATGGTAGTTTCCAGCTTCCAAAATTGTGGCTCCGGTTGGTCGTGGGTCCCGACCAACCACTGGAGCTCGCCGTGCCTAAAGCCCACCCTCTGCAGATCACAGGCTCGCATTGGTGCGAGCCTGCGAATCTGCACGAGGGAGCAGAAATGCAATGGCACGTTCTGGGAAAATAAAGACCTGTTTTTTGCAGTCTTTGGAAAATACGCTGGGGGACCACTTGGGGTCGTTTTTGGAGTGGACTTAGGTGCGGATCTCCGGTAAGTAGTCCACTCCTAGTCTGCTCCAAGGTGCAGACAACCTTCGTGAGAGGGTGCACTGCCCCGTTCTAATTGCCCGATGCAGAAAGGGCCTTAGTTTCTGTATCTTGAGTACATGAATACTTCAGTTAACCCATTTTGAAGCTCCCTTTTAGAAAGTCTTTTTATGCTTCTCAACTCCTTTTCCTCTTTTTTCTCTGTCTAGATGCAAGTTTATAAGCAGCATTGCCGTTGGAAGGGCTGCAAAGGAAAGCTGGAGAAACACAGACTTTTGGTCTTGTGTTGCAGCAGCATGTCTGTGGTAAAGAATGAATGCCAAAAAAACCTGAGCTGGGAAAGAATGGGATTCTACTCTAGCTGATTCTATAGGAGGAGTGTGTTTTGCCTGCAACAAACAAGGTGAACAGTAGCTGCCTCCAGAATCATTTATTGAACATGTATTAATCTGTATTATTTTTTGATTTTAGAGTGGAGGATAGAGATTGGGAATTGTTGAGACAGGCCTAGAGATTTGCCTTGAATGTCCCTTGCAGGACTTGAGGGTAGAGAATTGACTGGACTAGAGGCTTGTGTGTGTGTGTGTGTGTGTGTGCTTTCTTTGTTGCAGGACTTGAGACTTGGGTCTTGAGACTGCAGGGGGCAGAATTGAGATTGGACTAGAGGCTGGTTGTTTGTTTGTGTGTTTTAGGTGCCTTCCTTGTTGCGGGACTTGAGACTTGACTGGAAGGTCGGGATTGATTTGAGGGTGTTCCTGCATGGCAGGGGGTTGGACTGGATGGCCTGTGTGGTCTCTTCCAACTCTGAATTTCTATGATTCTATGATTCTTCTTGAGATTTCAAGGACAGCTGAACTTTTCTTTGCATCGCTCCCTTGCAAAGCTTTTTCAGACACAATTCTGGGGTTTGTAGTTTTACAAGGGGTCACAGCCTTTTCTGCCAAAGGGTGCTGGTGCATCATTAAACTACAAACTCCAGGATGCCAAAAGGAGCTATGCAATGAAAAGCTAGTTTTGACCTGGGTTATCTGTGTACTGTAATATGTGGCCCTGTTTACACAGGCAGGAAAATGTGGGATTAACCCACATTTTCCTGCCTATGTAGAAAGGGCCTTCATGTCATTTTCAATCTGGGGAGATCCTGAGGCAAAACTATGATTGTCCTGGTGAGATTTCTTCAGAGGGAGGTTTGCCTTTGCCTAGGCTTTTGCTAAGGCTAAGAGAGTGCGTCTTGCCCAAAATTATCCTTCTTTCCCTTGCTTTTTAAACCCTTTTTAAAAAAAGGATTCAAAATATTCGAGATTTGTAGATTCCCAGAAGCTTCCAGGGATTTGGATCTGGAAAATTCCGGATTCGTCCATCTCTACTTCATACTGTTGTGGTTAGGCATTGGATGTGTGTTTGTAGGAAAGCCACAGCCCCTGTCCCTGTGATCTAGTTTTGTAATTACAATAATAACTATGTTTATTTAGTGGTGTTGTGAATCAAATGCTGAAGCTCCAGCACTTTTAAATTAGCAGGGATTGTGACATTATTTGCCTGCACCTTCAGACTCCCCTCTAAATTATACATTGTTTTGAACTATTTGTGTTGTAATCCAAATCATTTTTGGGTGGCTTGTTCTTGAGTGGGCAAGATGCATAAGCTATACAAAAGACCTGCTCCTGATATACCGTTGTCCGTGTCTTGTTCTGAGTTTGTGAATCAGATAGAAAACAGAGCATTACATGCATTAAAAATAACAATGGAACCCTTTACCACCTTGTTTGAATGGCAAGGGATATGAAATGTTGATGTATTTGGTCATTCAAATCTTAGCAAACTTACTTTATTTCATCTGCCAGTTCTCTGATGGGAAAGCACAGCTATTTCTTTTCTTTTTCTTTTCCCTCTTCAGTGAGGCTCCAGCATATTTCCAACCCAGCAGAAAAGGAAGAAAAAGGAAGAGATATCTGCCTCTATTTATTATTTCTTTACATGTTCACCAGGGAGCTGGCGGTTTGTTATTCAGATGCATCGCTATATTATTATGCTGTATGATGCAATGCAATGAAGTGATCGGTCTTAAAAGATGAAAATGTGTCTCCCTGGGACAATCATTCTCAGAAGTGTTCGTCTATCAGTTTGCATAGTGGTTTTCTAAGCCAAATCAGAGCTGCAGAAAAAACCCAACATCTGTGTCGCCTGCTCTTACTTTTCACAAATCAAATATCAACACAAACAGTGGGAGGCTGGCTCCTAGGATGAAATATATAAAAGTCTTGTGTTGGTGCCATTAATATTCTCTGTCTCTCAACACATTTCTGACTAGCATTGTCTGGCACTTGGCAATCTTACTTCTAATGGGATTCTTGCAAAGATTTCCTTTGGCTTCTCATGTGGGCAGATCCCTTCACCCCTTCCCAGTCCCATTTTTCTTCTAATAGAGGAATGGGAAACACAATACAGAAAAGCTCTGTTTCTTCCAAATTTTGATGGCAATCAGACCTTATGACATTTTACTGATGTATTTAAAGCATTTTTATTCCACTCCTAAGTCAAAGGATTTCCCAGAGTGACTTATGAGACATCAAGGACAATCCATGCCTACAAATTTCCAGTTTAAAAAGACATGGTACAAAGGAGGAAAATGGGTGGGAAGGAAAAAGGGGTGGGTGGAAGCAAGTGGTCTTTCACCAGAATTGCTGGGATGGCCCTGCTTCCCTTCTCATTTCCCCCCTTCTTTGTTAGAGGATTTCTCTTTATATGAATTTGTACGTCTGCTGGGAGGATTGCAGCTCAGAGGAAACAGAGGAACTTGAAGTGAGTGGTTAATAATATAACCATCCCTACTAATCTAAAAATCCCAATGTTTTGTCCCTGCAGGTCTCGATTCTAGTAAAAAGATGGGTGCTTTGGTGTGTGGACAGTGTCACTATATTGTTTAGTCCGCAGGTACCACTGGACCTGGCTATTTACAGATGGAATGAACAGTTTCCTTTTCTTGTTGGAAGGAAACCAACAGGACTGTTGTTCCCTAGCTTCCTGATTGGTGCGTCCTCTTATCAATGCAATCATAATCCAAAATGCCCATGAACCATCTGACTTAAAACTAGTCAAGATAAAGCTGAATCCAACCACCTTGAGCCTGCAGGTGCTAGAAATTATGTAGGACTTATGTAGGACTATCCCACCTTTGACAGCCAGTGTGATGTAGTGGTTTAAACTTTGGACTACAACCCTGGAGGACCAGGGTTCGATTCCCTGCTCAGCCATGGAAATCCACTGGATGAACTTGGGCACATCACACACACTCATCCCCAGAAAAATTCCATTATAGTGTCACCATAAGTCAGAAATGACTTGAAGACACACTGTCGTGCCCCCATTCCAGGACCAAGACAGGATCTTTCCCAACAGCCACAACACAAACACATGAAAGGAACAATATTTATTATTATTATTATTTATTTATTTGTATCCCGCCTCTCCATATGGATCGCGGCGGTGAACAACTTACAAATAGCATGTATTTCGAAACATTTCTATACATAAACTTATGGCAGCTTGCATAGATGAAAAAGAGCGACCCCAGGAGACATGGAGCATTTTACACAGTAAAGAAGCATCAATTAGGCAAGCAGCTGGGGGAGGCAGCTGCAAAAGGATGGGAGAAAGCCAATACAGACAACTGATCTTATCAATAGAAGCAGCACACCTCACATTCGGATCTCTTGCTCATGTTCTTGGAAACCTTGAAGCCTTGTGTATGGATTTCACGACTAGACTGTTGCTCTGAATTTACTGTGGACTCAGGCTGCAAAACAACAACCAATAACTGGCTAACAAATAGTTAATAAACCTTGCTTGTGGCTGCTGATAAAAGACTCTAATTAGAGAGCTGTAAATCTCTAATTAGAGAGCTGTAAATCTTGCTGGCACAGGACACACACAATAACAACAAAAACAACAAAAACAACAAAAAATCCCACCCTGGCCTGATCTTCTGCCAGCGTTGTAGTCATATCCCTAGGTTTGGGTCCGGCATAATTTGGCTCCTCCCTTGCCCCACTCCATCTCTATCCTCTTTTCAACTTTTCTGAGAGGCTATCTTAGATAGCAGAACCATTCGCCTGTCTTTGAGATCAAGCTAGCAGAAGTGGGTTCTGGGAGTAGAAGGGCATTTCTGCTGGCAGAAGAAACTTGTGCCTAATTTTAACCTACTACAGCTGGTACATCCTTTGAACAAGGATCACACTGCCCTTCACATTTTCTATCTCTGATTTTCCCACATTGTCTATACTGTATCACATCTTCCATACAATTTGGCACACAGATACAAGAAAATCTGTTGTTACAACTTGGCCAAAGTATGGGATGAGCTGAAGGTGAAGTGCAGAGGTAGGCTGTTACCCTGACAGGTGAGTGACTCAGGGGTCCATCAGCAATGCCAATGCCTCCATGGAAAGGTGGGGAATTGTAGCTCAGAAAAGGAGGCCTGCAAGAGGTTGTGGTAACTTTGCGATTTTTTAAATCTGTGCATACCGATACAAATGCAGAGACACCAGTTTTGACCAGTGGAGGTCAAAAGAATGTTTTATTGGGGGAAAAATCACAAACACACACAAGATTCAAGCAGTCTCACAACCATACAAGGCTAATAGAAAGGAGGAAAAAATGGATAGTGATGAGTTAGGATTAAGTGGGTGATATTTACCAATGCCAAAGAGAAGAAAGTTGCAGTGAAATGGCTCAAACATGAGAGTTTGAGGGCAGCATAGAGGAACAAGACTCTGGGGTGCAGAGTGACACTCAAGTGCTAGCATATTGTATACTGCAAGAATTCCTTGGGCTGAAGCTAGGATTTAAATATCCTTTTTCTGCCCTGAAGGTAAAGATGTTAATGGTTCTCTGGCTGAGCAAACAAAGGAGTCTGGAGCTGGCTAATGGTCTCAGCATTAGGTGACAAAGCATTGATGGGAGTCTTAATGTTTGGGCAGGTAAGGAAACAAAAGAGGAAGTTCAGCAGGAAGGAGGCTGCAGGATGTTGGTCATTGTTACTTTGTTTTGGAGTTTCAGTGGCTATTTTTTTCTAGGTTTGGGCCATTGAGAGGATCATCTTCTCCAACTAATCCTCAGTGAACTTATGATCTTGGCCATGCCTTGAGGTCTCCTCTGACCTAATTTTGCATGTGTACAGCCAGGCCTCTTTGCCAGCATGGCTTTTCAGCCATAAATGTGTGATTTATATTTTGTGTCAATTAAATAATGTTCATTGCCAGTTGTATTGCATCATGAGTGGGTGTGTACGGCATGATAACAAGACAGATGAGTATCAGAAGGGCAATGTATTAGTGGTTGACTGGAGGGTAGGCATTGAATTGAAGGACAGAAGGATGTGCAGAGTCACATCCCAGACAGAATGTGGAGGTCCAAGGTAGCAATGGAGGGTTGATGAAAGATCAAGTGAAAAGCAACAGGCATCACAATCCAAGGCAGTAATTGGGGGATGAACCAAGATCGACAGAAAAGAGAGTAGAAATAACTTATTATAACTCATTCTTGTGTTTCATTTTCCCAGGAATCATGATATAACTATGAGTAAGTAGTTATTGGTATACTTCCAATCTCTGATCTTGTTCTGTTTTGCTGACATCAGTCAATCCTTCCCTAAAACAATTTGTATTATGTTTGTGATCTGGTCTGAAGTTGGTTTTGGGATCTATCTATCTATCTATCTATCTATCTATCTATCTATCTATCTATCTATCTAGTTAAGAATACCATGGTGTAAAAGCATACAGGTGTCTTCACACAGATTTGATCTTCTGATTTTCAGAGTTCCTTGATTGTTCTCTCTGGCTGAGGGCAGCAAGGCTACTCATGTTCAGAGCACTGTGTTCATCTCTAGGCTCCACATTTAATGCTGACAAGCTGGAAAGTATCCAGTTATGCTCAGCATGAGAATTTTACAAAGGAGCTCTTAAACAATTGCAAGTGATTTGCACATGGAAAATGGCTTCCTGGCAGAAAAAGATTGATTAGCCTGTGGGGAAAGCTGCCATCTGTAATGTAATGAACTTGGCTGCTAAGATGACTGCTCGTGCCACTGTTTCAGTGGTGCTCCAGAAGTGAAACACACAAAATCTCTGCAACATCAGTTAAAAAGTTGAATGTAATATAACAGACTTGCATGCTAATGATATATAGCGAGTATAAATTGGCATGGTCCAGATTTATTGATCTGGATGTTTCTGTGTAGATAAAGGATGAATACAGTATCCCAAGGTCCCAAGATCACAGCATGTACGTAACTGAATCTAACTTTGCATACAGAGGTCACAGTTTTAATCTCCAAAATCTCCTCTTAAAGTGTTTTAGCCTGTAGGCCTCAAACTGACCTCCATATTGCAAAGGTTGCTGTAAGTCAGAACAGAAAGCTGATTTGAGTGGACTAATTCAATTGAAGGCAGCTTTGTATATTTTGCTGAGTGGATAGGCAAACCGTAGACTGTAGAACCTATCTCTTCTAGAAGCATGTATGCGCAATGTTCATAGCTGTAAAGTCCACAATCATAGATTTCCTCTTTTTCCCATCTTTGTATCTGGTCTGTATTGGTTCTCTTGGTTTTATTTTTTTCTGTTTTAACTTATCAAAACTATTCCTTTTCAGAATTTTTAAACTGTGTGCATTTTGTGTGCATTTACCAAATTGCCTATATTGTTTAAATCAACCTCACTTTGACTGAATCAACTTAAGATGTGTTCATTTTTCCATATATGTCCACACATAAACATGAAGATACTGGGGCACAAAGTGCATCTGACCCACAGACAATCTCACTGTTACAAACTGGGCACAATCTGCCCCAAACATTTGCTAGACCAGGCTCCTTGTGCATTCCAAGTATAAATATATTATCTGTTTGTATTAGGAAAGGAAAGAATATTCAAAAATATTTGAAAAATGATTCCAAAATATGTTCCTTGAGTTTGGGATTTATTCTACACAAAACTTGCACAATTTTTTCCCACAGAGAAATACAGAAATATTCACTTGAATGCTGCATGTGCTACAGTGGCGGAGCTTGGAGTGTATGGAGGGGAGGCCGGGAGGGGGGTGGGGCTATGGCACAAGGGGTGTGGTCACAGTGCATGGGGGCATGACTGCAGTGCATGGGGGCGTGGCCAGGGGGACATGGCCAGGGTTCGTGGAGGCATGGCTATGGGCCGGGACACTCCAAAAGCATTGCTGCTTGGGATGAATTGCCCCCCCCGCCCCATCCCTACATGACTGATGTGCCACTTGGTTATGTAACAACCATAGTTACATAGCTAAGTAGCATCTCTTGGACCATCCCCCAGCCTACTTTACTGGCCATCAGCTGTACAGAGAGAAGGGAGTCTGTTCCACTGGTGATTGAGTTTGAGCAGCTGATGTTTCCACTTCTCTCCACCCAGCCAGCAAAGTGACAAAAAGGAAATGTGTGGGAAAGGAGTGGGGAGGAAACACAATCTACCTGCACCCTAATTACCACCATTTCAATCATTTTGTCATTTTTTTTTCAGATATATTTTCTATTTCTAATAAACCCACTTCTTCAGCTGCATTACCAAATGATATTAAAGCCTCATGTACTCGGCCTGGAGACCGAGATTCAGTTCTCTGCTCAGCCATGGAAACCCACTGGGTGACCTGTGGTATTGCTCAAACCCTTAATCACTTTGGTTGGGCATTTCTGGAACTTTATTAGAGATGGCAGGGCCTTCTTTATTCATAGTATTTCTAATGTGGCCGCATTGTTCATATATAAAATGGCTTTAAGATTGTGGCCATTTTTGGCCATTTCCGCACTAGAGGGGAGGAGTGGTTCAGTGCATGTCAAGAGCAGTGTTTTTATACTCTGATTCAGAAACTGAATTCAGAAAATCAGAAACTGTGCTGGCTGCACATCCTCCCCCCATTTACATCGTACTACTGCAGAGAACAGCGGTTGCTGCATCTGCAACATCAAGTCCCTGGCCATTCCCATTTGCCTCCCTCACCTTGCCCCGCCATCGCTGATTGGTCTGTTTTTTTAAAAAACACACACACATTTTTAACACATTTCTGCATTGCTACGTTTGTGCATAGGCATGTATGTTTGTTGATATGTGGAATAAACACCTCTTAACAGTCCACTACCAGATCCACTCACTTTCCACTGTCTGTTTAATGCATGAAGACAATAATGATGGCAGCCTGTCCTTTGATGGACAGAGAGAAATAGGGACGGAAATGATGGAAGGGACAGCCTGGGAACACCCATAGCAGGCCACTTCTACAATGTAAATTGATGCTACGCTTCTACATGTAATCGAAAACCAAAGCAGAACTGGAAATTTACATGAGAGTTTTTCCATTTTTCACATATAGCAGTTTCTCATCATTGTGAACTGCAGTGAACCGTTCTAGAAGCTGAAAACGTGCAGAACCATGAGGAAAACTATGAAGCTAAAATGGTTCAATGTGCAGACAGGAGGGTAAGAATACGAGGTGGCTATGATGTATTGACCTCATGCAGAAATGGCCTTTAATTTAAGCTCACTTTCCTCCTAATGGAATTTGCCCCTTTCAGTGCTCCTGCATGCTGAGTTGATATTTCTTCTGAGTTATCACTATGACCCAAGTTGTCTCTACACAAACTATGTGACCTGAAGTTGGGATTTTTCCCAACCAAATGTGCCCTGCTTTCTACTTAATTGTATTGAGTATCATTTGGCATTTTATTGCCCAGTCAACCACTGTTCAGAGAATCCCCTTGGGAGCTTTATATAGTCCAAATTTCACCATCTTGTGTAACTGGGTGGTTATTCACATAACCAGTTCAAACAAATCATTTCAAGGGCTTGGAAGAACTTACTTTTTTAAGCTTACAACTCCCAGACTCTTTCCAAAAAGATGGCCACTGAGAATTGTAGTCTTTAAAAAGTAACTTTTCAAGGTCCAGAGAGAGAAAACTATCTGTCCATCTTGTGTCTTTAATCAATTGCAATACATTTAGTCAGACGTCTCGTTGTCTTATTCTGTGATTTGTTGCTGTTGTTACTGGTTTTTAAGTTGACTCTGACTTACAGAAACTCTATCCTTGGGTTTTCTTGGCAAGATTTATTCAGAGGAGGTGTATCATTGCCTTCCTCCATGGCTGAGAGGGTGTGACTTGCCCACAGTCACTCAGTGGGTTTCCATGTCTGAGCAGGGGGATATTTCAAAACCCTGGTCTTTCAGAGTCCTAATCAAACACTGAGATCATCTTTTGTGTTTTGAGGAGGTTTGGGGGGCTCTAGGGAGTCAAGGGAAGCAAACTGCTCTAGTTCGGGCACAGTTTGGGCAAGTTTGGGGCACAAAAATCCTGAAAATCGGTCTGAATTTTTATTTTTTTTAAGTCCAGGGGTTTGGGACAGCTTCTGGAAGGAGCTTCAGAGGCTGCATTTGGGGGTCTTATGAGCCACACTCTTCTCAATCTTAGTTTACATCTACTGGTTTCCTCAATTACCTGCTTGATATATCCCTCAAAGAATTCTAAAATCTTGGTGAGGCAGAAACTTCCTTTTGCTTTTTCTTCCTTAGCAGGGCTTATTCTTTAATAATTCTGTCTGTCATAATGCCTTCCAATAACTGACTTGCTAAAAAGACCTGTAATTTTCCAGTTCCAGCCTGAATTCTTTAAAAACTGAGTTTAATTAATTACTTTCCAGTCTTCTGGGAAGAAGGATGATTTAGGCCCTTTTCACACTTTACCTTTTTTCAGCGTCGGCGCCAGGGGATCATGCGAGAAGCCTCTTGTGAGAGGCACTCAGTGTCAGGAATCTCTCTCTGCCGAGCCGCAGCCAGCAAGGGAGGAAGGAGATCAGGAATACTTTCAGGGAGAGTCCGAATATACCAAACACAAGGAAAATGCAAGCCATGCCAAGTCAAGGTCCAGTTCAAAAGTTCAGGAGACAGAGATCCGTCTGGAGAGTTTCAGGGAGAAGGAGACATGAAAGTCGTGAGGGCTTGCTAGTAATTTGCTGCAAGCAAAGAGCAGCCACGCCGGCAGACTTAAATAGCCACTGTGAGCAGGTGCTGCTTGTTATTGTTTCCTCAACCTAGTCCATGCAGTCTCCCTCTGAGCAGCCCGTTTCAGCCTTCTTCGTGATTGCGGGTCGATGGGCACAGGTAGCTGCCACTCCTTTGCATCACTGCTGGTTCCCTCTCCGTCATGAGCTGGCTCAGGCAACTCTGTCTCTGTTTGACCTTCCAGTGCAGGGGATGTTTGCAGGTTGATTTGCTTACTCACTGGCCCAGTCCTTGGCACAGTCAGTTGCTCCTCAATCTCAGAGGCATCATCTATCCCACTCACTGGCTCAGTCCCAGGCACAATCAGTTGCTTCTCAATCACAGAAGCATCATGTATCACACCGAGGTCCCCTCTGCTTCTCCTCTGCACCAGCTCCTTACTGGCCGGAAAGAAGTGTGAGCGCTTTGCCCCTTCCTTCTGCAGCACAGCCGGGTACTTTCCCAGCCTGCGCTGGGGGAGGAAGCATGATGGCTGTGTGTCGGGACGCTCTGCACAGAAGATAAGTGCGTGTGGGGCCTGAGAGGGATGCACAATCGCATATCATTTTCAGCAATAAGCTGAAAATGATATAATACATGATCGCCGCCTACTGGCCTTGGGAGCATCGCACGATTGTGAGGACGTCATGTGAAACGGTCATCACAATCGCGCGATGCTCCCAAGGCCATTTCGCAACAGGACTGACATGCAAAAAGGGCCGTAAAAGTATTATTCTGTCAACAATTTTGCATTTAATCTGGGTTCTTTAAAAAAACTTCTGGATGTATGTTATCTGGGTCTGGTGATCTTTAGATTTTAAATTTATCAGCATCTTCATTTATTGCCACCTCTTTTTGGCCTGCTTTCAGACTTTTATCAAATGCTCCCAACATTATTCTGGAAGATTACCTGGATTTAAATACTTTTAAACATTGTTTAGAGAGGTCTGTGATCCTTTCCGCATCTCACTCATTTTCGGTGCTGGGGTGCGGTGCTCGCGGGGCCCCAGAACGATGCACGACCGTGCAGCATTTTCAGCTTCAAGCTGAAAATGAAAAAATGCATGCGCAGTCTGTGTCAGACCCTGGAGCATCGCACAAATGTGAGCGTGCACAAATGTGAGTGCATCGTGTGGACTGCTCCTCACATTTGCGTGACGCTCAAGGGGCCCTTTCGCGTTGGAAATGCCGTGTGAAAAGGGCCTATGTTTTTATGTTGGAGGGAGGCAGTAGATTCAGACTGACCACAGTGTTTTTTGATGTGGCCTCAGTTCGATCCATAGACACCCAAGGACAAAAGTGGGCAATCTTTGGTGAATTCTTCAATAATTCTAATCTCTTTCCAAACCCAACTGTTTCCCCCCTCACTGGCTTTCAATTAATAAATAGTACACAGTGAAGATCTCCTGCTACACTTTTATTTTTAAGCTCTGCTTGGCTCTTACCCCATGATGATTTCAGTGACTTATGGAGGAATGAAGCTTTAATGTTGTCACTTGTTTATGAGTTGCTGCCATTATTGCTTTGTGCCAGCGAGCACCACACAAACTATTTGTATTTACAGGTGCGTTTATACTACCAAAACAGGGTTCCAGGAAATCAATACAACCTTCCAGAAGTAATGTTTCATTTCCTGCTAAAATGATGATGAATCATGAAAACAAAATATATGAAAGCACTACCTTTTCTCCTTTTCTCTGAACAAAAAAGAAGCCAATGTGCCCCCTGCCCAACATAGAAATAGCACTTTTAGACTGGGGAAAGGAAACTGAGAAAGGGGAGAAGAACAGGAAGAGGAGGAAAATGGTGGTGATGAATTGACTGTATCTATTACTTTGAGGCATAGCACATCCAAAAATGATGATGATGGTGATATCAATAGCATTTTGTATCACTTTTTGTTTTTAAAATCTCAGAGCGGTTTACAACAAATATAATAATGCCAAGAGCTACAGATAATACAACAACAAAACAGT
This sequence comes from Ctenosaura bakeri, assembly GCA_948474755.1. NCBI lineage: Eukaryota > Metazoa > Chordata > Lepidosauria > Squamata > Iguanidae > Ctenosaura > Ctenosaura bakeri. The sequence goes on from CAOLHI010001415.1 coordinate 188,690, forward strand.
AAAAACAACTGTCTTGAATCCTAGTTTTGGGGAAAAAGAGAGTTGTAGGGAAAAGAGGGATATAGATGACATTAGAAAGCCAGCGTGATGTATTGGTTTGTTCATTGGACTATGACCTAGGAGACCAGGGTCTGACTCCCTGCTGAGCCATGGAAACCCACTGGGTGACCTTGGCCATGTCACTCATTCTCAGCCCCAGAAAACCCTGTGATAGGTCCACCTTAGAGTTGCCATAAACTGGAAATAACTTGAAGGCAGACAACAACAAGTGAGGGTCCCACCAACAAAAGAACACTTTCAGATATAACACAAGAAGCAATCTAGTGCTTCCTTGTGCAACAGCTTTTCTCCAGCTGCACACTTGCAGTTTGCTAGCACTGGGCACAACCTCACAGCCAAACTAAACCACAGTAGTGGGAATCATGAGAGCCATGGGTCACATGTTGTCCCAAAGCTTTTTTTTTTTGTGGTCCCCCAAGCCCTCTTGGTTCTTCTGCTAGACCCTTACCCCAACATTTTTTGCTAAGAAAAAAAAAAAAAATTTCTGCTCTTAGATACTTCCAGAAGCAGCAATTCTCCTTTTTCAAGATGTATCCTCCACTACTTTATTCTTATTTTTTTTCCTCATTAAAATTTGGGTGCTTTCCCCCCAAAACCACAAATGATCTTTCAATTATTCCCGAGGTATATGGTATGATAAGGCCCCTAAGGGTCCCTAGGACAAGAAAAAACTATCTGTAGACTCCTGGATTTTGGCTGCTCTGCAAAATATCTATCTGTCTGTCTGTCTGTCTGTCTGTCTGTCTGTCTGTCTTCTATCTATCTATCTATCTATCTATCTATCTATCTATCTATCTATCTATCTATCTATCTATCTATCTATCAGGCTACTGCCTTTCTCAAGGACCCAAGGTGGTTTACAAAGGCTAAAAACAAGATTAATACTTTTAAAAAGTTAAAACACAGTCAAACAAATATCACAGTAAAACACCATTACTTTTTAAAAAGTATAAAATCAAATGTATATACCATTGCTGTATTACCATTGTGCGCTCTCTCTCTCTCTCTTTCCATATCTATCTATCTATCTATCTATCTATCTATCTATCTATCTATCTATCTATCTTTAGAGAGAATGAAGTTAAAACTAACCATAGCATTCCCCATAAAAGACTTTTTGCCACCATTTCTGAATGAAAAGGGAACAGAAAGGGGGCCAATCTAGATTCCCATGAATAGGAATTCCACAGTCTGGGAGAAGCCCCCTGTGACCTCACCAGATGGGGCTGTGATGTTGGTGGAACTGCGAAAAAGCCCTCCCACAAAGATCTTAAGACTTTGGAAAGCTTGTATATTAAAATTGTTATTGCAAACCAGGTGGACTGACCAAAACCTCCTGGAGAACTTGGATAACCAAGTGCTGTGAGTTGGTGTACTTTCTCAGAAATAAGAGTACATAAACCATAAACTATTTCCAAATAAACTATTGATGGAGAATATTGCTTCTTGGCGTCAGACTGTTTGCCATGCCTCAAATATGCCATATGTGGATTGGAACTACTGTGCTGATATTGCCATAAATGCGTCACCATTACCACTTCCTATGTGTGGGAAGGAGATGAATGGGAACTGGGAAAAAGACATCTGTCTCACAGTGCAGAGGATGGTTGATGGTGTGTGTATGTGTGTATAAAACAAATGAAGCAAGGTTTGCAAAAGACCTAAAGTCTGACATGAGGTGGAAGAAGGGAGAGAGAGAAAGAGACTGGAGGTTTTCTGTCTCTGGAAACCTGAAGTTTCCTCTGGTGTTTGGCCCTGATTATGTTCAACTTGACTATCTGTTAATAAATCCAAATTACATACAAATGCCATATGTCTTCAAGGACCTGTTCTCCAAAAGAAAAAAAAAACTATATAAGGGCTGCTGAATGCCTGGTGAAATAGGACATGTATAACACTGCAGAGCTCAGAAAAATTACTTTTTTTTTTTTAACTTCCCCACTGGCCAGGCTGGCTGGGGAATTGTGGAATATCAGGCCAAACAGTAACTTTTCCAAGCTGTGTCTGGCTGTACTGTTTTGCTACAGTGACATTGATTAAAATGGCTTCCAACCAATTAAGCAAGAGCAACGAGCACCATGGGCGGTTTTCGTTGCTCTCATGCGCCTTTCTCAGCAGCTGCTGCCTTACAAATGCACGGGTGACACTGTCTATATTGACACAAGTGGACACAGATCAAGGCAACTTCAGGACTTGGACACTGTGTGTCTTTCATTTTCTCTTCCTCCTAGACTATCACTTGTGATGGAGATATGGGCAATGAGGCATCTATCCAGTGATCTATTTTGAAAGGTTTTTCTTTTTTTCTTTTTCTTTTTTTTGAGGGAGGGGGGATTCTTTTACCTCTTTCCTGTTACTATTGCTATCCCTTGCCATGTTCTCATTAAAACAATCCCCTGTGAGGCCCTTCCTTGAAGACCTAATGAGAAGTGAACAGTTTGAAGTATTTGATGTGTCTCCCACCTGCTCTAGGCAGGCAGGAATAGCTAAGGGTGGCTTCTAAAATAGCAGTGCTCGTGTACTGTTTGTGTCACCCACATGGGCCTTTCATACATCACCATTTCACCCAAAGAAAAGAAGATCAAAGGGTATACTGCTCAGTGTTCTCCACATTATTATTCAAGAAGAGTTTGGAAAATGTACTTTCTAGGACTACCCCCACTCCCAGAATTCCAGTGACAATGTTGCTGGGGAGTTTTGGGAGTTGTAATCCAAAAAGGTAACTCTTCAAAGCTCTCTATACAATTTGTAACAGTGAATTAGCTTTGTGCTGAGTGATGACCATGGATTAAGAGGACGGGTCAGAAGGCTTTGTCCTGCTGGATGCTCTTGGACAAGAATCATATCATCCCTAAATATTCACCTCCCTAAATACTTACCTGCTTCTCCCCATAGATCCCTTCACTGGCTACTAGTTTGGGACTGGGCCTGTTTCAAACTTTTGGTTCTGGTATTCAAGGCTTTCCATTCTAACTTCCCTCATTACCTTGCAGCTTGGCTAGTATGGTATACTCCATGCAGGAATTTGTTTCACCAATGTTCACAGCAATGCCTTCTCCCAGCCCCACTGTAATGCTCCACAACCCTTATCCTTCTGATGTCAGATCTCCAGTGCTGGTAGGGGATGTTCCCTGGCACACCTGGCCACATAATGCTGATAGTGTATTTTGGTCCATAGCTTGGAATGACTTTTTTGGATTACACCTCCTAGATTCCCACAGATGGCATGGGGCCTGGCTCCAGTGACTGGGGGATTCTGAAAGCTATTGTCCAGAAAACCCTTTCTCAAGCTTTGCCACCCACTCTTTGACAATTAAAGAATGGAAATACTTAAAGAGGACTCCAAAAAGAAGGAAAAAACATGTGTTCCTTCCTCTTTTCAGCCTTGCCAGCACAAATCTGGCAAGGCTTAGGATTCCAGCACTGGAACAATTCCCCAAGCTTGTAGAATTGTTCTGTAAACATTTGTTTGGATTGTTATCTTGCCTATTTGTTGATTGAATACTTTTTATGCCTGTTGTAAATTTATTGCTATTATATTCTATTTCTTTCTTTAATTTTAAGTACACCTTATATTTAGGTAAACCTTTCTTGTACTTTGTACCACATCCCTTGGAGAAGGTGAGGTAGTTTTTAATTAAAAAAAAAAAGTCAACAAGCCAAGAGACAAATTAGCTGTTTTGCTGAATTCAAGATAAAAATGTATGTGAAATAAAGAATATAGGCACAACAGCTTATTAATATTTTCAATCCCTGTTCTCCATTTCTTATCCAGAGCGCTTGATTCAGATCTACCAAGTGAGATTTGAAATATTATCAGGAGTTGAACTGTGCAAGAAGGAGTTGGCATCTTTTACATTCATATGGAGTGGGGAATCAGAGAGAAATCCCATTTCCTTGTCTTGCCCAAAGCAAATAAGAATTTATGCCCCCCATCCTCTTTTCTTTCTTGGCCTCCACCTCCATTAGATGGGTTATTAGCTGACAAAAGCTGAATAGTGATCCAAAATGTATGTGAAGTCAGAGGAAGCTGGAGACCAGCCAGAGTCATCAAAGTGTGTGACCAAAAGGTTGTGTTCCTATTCCACACCCTCCCCCAGTTCCCCCCACCCCATGCTGTAACAACTCCTCGAGTTCTGTACAGTGCCAAGCAAAAGCAAGGGAGGCAGATGGCCTGTTTTCATGCTGGGAATCTGTCTATTTTAGGTCTGTCTTCAAAATGAGGCTCAAAACTGTCAGGAACAGCAAGACTTGAACATTCACCAACGGGAACTATGTACAGCTGATGAGTCTGTGGAGCTTTCCAGAGAACAGCAGGTGGTTATGATCTGCAATGCTTTGGGGGCGGGGAAACACTTCCAGGAAACTGGTGGATCATCGACTTCTGTGAAGGGAAGCTATCTCCTCCTGGTTTGACCCATGCATTACTGGTTATTATTTTTCTCCCTGTTTCTCATATGCTTGGAAGAACACATGCTTGTCCCAAGACCGAGGCCTGCTGGATGGGCACGCCTCTGTGTCCCACCACTGGAAGTAATACACTGGAGGAAGATATGGGAGAAAACTTTCTTTCTTGTAGCACCCTGGCTGTGGAATGTCCTCCCTCTGGAGGCCTGATTGGAAGCCATGCTGGCATCATTTCAGTCCCAAGTAAAAGCATGGCTGTTTATTAACATCTTTGAAATTTAACTGATTTTCTCTAAAATGCCTACGAGCATGATTTAAAATAAGTTTAATCTTTTAAACCTTAAAAAAAACCTTGTTAAATGGCAAATTTAGTGTTGTGGTTCACTTATCCAGCACTGCCATTCAACACAATGGTTGGTTAGCACAATCAATGCATAATTCCACATGCAGAGATTTATGCTATGCAACTGTGATGTAAGATCTTGACCATAACTTCCTTGTACTTACTTGGACTCATGCATTGACTAGAGATCCCTTGAAGTTGTGTGAAGAATGTACTATATGAAGCAGGAGTACATGTGTACACATTTCCATGCTCTTACGGCTATCAAGAAGTATCAAAATCAGGCCCCCTTGATCATGGGAATGGCTCACTAACAGTTTGTGTCAGTTTAGGCTTGTGATCAGTTTATATCTTACATGAGCCATGCAATCTTACATGTAGGTGTTGTGTACACTAGACACAGGGACTTCAAATGACTATGTGGAAATACAAGCAACGCAAACAGGTGAGCTATCAATAAATAAGTGGGCTTTTAGGTAGATTTTGTAGAGATGTTTTTCTGGGTATTATAAATAAAGAATTGGATGATAAATATGGATTCCTTCTTCAATATGATGATAACAGTAGCAAGAACACTGTTTGCTCAAACCTGGAAATGGACCAGAACTCCGATGGTAGAAGAATGGATGGTTAAGGTTGCAGAGTTAGCTCAAATTACCAAACTAAGGTGGATTTTAAAGGATATGTCAACTGAAGGGGTTTATTTTTTTTTAAAAAGACTAGAAAACATTTATGGACTTTTTCAGCAATAAAAAATCTAATGATGCAATAAATTGTGCCTAGGGTTTCTAGTAATTCTAGAGGGGCTATTCGTTAGACCTGTAATGGTAAACAAACATATTTTTTATTTTTCAACTTTTTTCTTTCACTATAATTTGGCTGGGGGAGTCAAAGTCCTTTTGTGTTCTAGTAAGTTAATGTTTAGTGTTTTTGTTACTGTATTTTTATATAGTGTTTAATATTGTGTTTTAGTTTAATTTTCTTTCTTTCTTTACTTTCTTTGCTTCTTTCTGCTTTTTCTTTCCTTTCTGAATTTGAATGTGAATTAGATTATCGATATGTTAAAATAAATAAGTAAATAAATAAATAAATAAAATTTAAAAAAGAATGAATAAGCATTTTTTTAAAAAAACAAAAAGCATCTGGAGAGATGGGTAATTTATTTCTTATACATGCTGTCTGTATAACAATGGCCCCGTGGTTAATAAGAAACCAAGAATTTGCTTTCCTATGTTTATGTTATCTGTGAACTAACACTATAAGGGAAACGAAATCTGTCAGTGATGACTGTAGCAAGGATCATTTTTATTTTGTAAAAAGAAGGAGTTCAAATCATTCATTTCCCAGGCAGGAAAAACATTTCATTCATGAGCTGATGGTTTTCCTTGCAACCTTCACTACTTTGATTTTTTTTTTTTTTTACTTTCTGTAAAACTAATTTGTTTCCTTCCACAAATCAAGTACATTTTGAAGAGATTTTGCATAGAGAAAAAAATGGTTTAAGGATAAAAGATATTGCTCTGTGAATGTTCATGATTTTGGGTATAGAGTATAAGAAGACAGCTTATTAAAAATGGAGGTTTAAGCAAAGAAATTAGTCAAAGCTGGTTTTGGACAATCTGATAGGATAAGTCAGAGAGACTAATGGAGCATCAATTGTCACACACTGAACAAGTACTTTTGCAGAAGGTCTTTCCCTTAATATTACCTATAAGAGGTCCCACCTTTGTTCATGGAAATGAACCCTTCACCCAGCTATTAAAGCAGCTATTGAGATGTTATGGTACATTTGTACAGCTAAAACTAGTGTGTCAGCTGTACCTGTTCCCTGAGATGAGAGTTCAGGCCATGGTAATTCATGCTTTGATTACATACTGGTTGGATTACTGTAATCCTGTCTACATAAGGCTGTCCTTGGAAACTCTTCAGAAGCTTCAGCAGATCTAAAATGCTGCGGTCCAGCGGCAGACTGGAGCTGGTTACTGGGAAAATATAACCCCACTGTTGAAACAGCTTCACTGACCACCAGTCTATTTTTGGGCAGAATTCAAAGTGCTGGTTATGGCCTTTAAAGACCTAAATGGCTTGGATCCAAACTATCTGAAAGACTTGATTTCCCTGTATGAGCCTGACCAAGTTTTAAGATCTTCAAGGCGGGGGGGCTTCTGTTTGGTCCCACCTCCATCACAAGCATGTTTGGTGAGGATACAGGAAGGGTCTTCTCAGTAGCTGCTCTCAGGTTTTGGAATTCCCTTCTGTAAGTGATTTGTTTGCATCCCCCTTTCCTTTTGGCAATAGGCAAAGACCACTTTAATCAAGCAGGCCTTTGGCTTATAACTTATGTGGCAAAAAGAGCTTTTAATAAGGTGGTGTTTATTTGTTTTTATCTTTCTTAAAAACTTGCTTTAATTGTGTACTACATTGTTTTAACCTTCTGTTTTTAAACTGAACTGTTGTTTAATTCCTTTAGTGATTGTTCATGAAACTGTCTACCACTTGGAGAAATGCAGAGTTACAGAATCTGTATACTTTATTTTGAGGTTACAATGTTCTAATGAATCGAGGAAATGGCTAAACAATTCACTAGCTTCCTTGTTCTCCTTGCCATTTTTACAAAGATAACAAAGGGGGAAAGATACCATCAATTATAAATGAAAAAGTTGATGAGAGGGTTAATAATGGAAATGTAATTAAGAGTGTTTTCATGCCCAAGTGGAAGGATGAAAGTTAATACCTTTCAATCTTGTATAACATGTACGTTTAAGCTAGGTTTTCAGTTTTGTTTAGTGTATATGTATGTTTCTTTTTGTGAATCTAAGGCCCATTTCACACAATAGAGGTTTACTTTTTGTGTAGACTTGTGTAGGATTGTGCTGACGATATGCTTTACAGATGCCACAAAATCAATGCCTTTATTGACAAGGAAACACAGCATCCGACATTTAAATTGAACTAAATTGATAAAGATGGCCTGTGGAAACAAACAGGCTGCCCTCCTAGCTTAATTGACTTTGCTTAACGCCTTTTAAGTAACTATTAATATTGATTGGTTTTTGTTTTTGATTTGACATTGACACAAAGGGCTGCTTCATTTTGGTAAAGCAGCTTGAGGTCAACCAGGGAAAATACGTTGTGTTGACAAACTTTCAGAGATGGCCAATGGCTATGAAGAAAAACTGCAAATCGATACTCACTAAAAAGATGGGAGATGCCTGAAAGGGAATGATGGTGCTGAACCCCTACTGCTTAGTTAGGGGAGCTTTGTAGGAGCTTGATTTTACTACAATGCACCCACCGTGTATGCAGGGTTTCATTCCAAGAACCCCAGCATAACACAAAAATCATGAAGCATTGTATCCCATTATAGTCAGTGCATGCAGCATGCATGCACTTGCAGCAGTGATGGTGCTCACTCAACATGTCCCCTGACTATAATGGGACATGACATTTTGTGTGACCTCACATTTGTGCATCTGGAGGTTGTATGAGAGGAGGGCTCACTGTATTGGCATTAGCCAAGGATGGGCTTGAAACATGCTCAAGAAACAAGAACTTTTAAGTAGCATTGGTTGATGAATACAAAAGATGAGATTAGTGATGACTTGTGGCTCTCATGTCATGGCAGTGGTGAATCCATTTCAAGTTTTAGACCAAGCTTTGAAGGGCTATGCAAGATCCTGAACCTGCTTTGGTTTGAGTATCTTGGTTAGCTCCTTTAAAGTTCAAATTAAAACGCATAGTGGATTCATCACCTCACAGACATGGAAATCACCAGCCATGATTGGATGAGATCCTATGGCTGGAATGTGGCTGACTTTTACAAAATTGTGGTGCTTGAGGGCAAGATTGAATAACAGGTAGCTTGATGAAATACTAGGCTGAGTTGTATACTGTGGGTGAAATGTGGCCTAGTGTAGTGAAATAGGGGCCCTTCCTTCTGTAGCTTCCAAACTAAGCCTCTTTTCCATGCATTTCTCATGGACTGAGTAGCTTCTTCTCCTCATTTTGGGGTGAGGTGACATCCCCCTAGTGTATCAGCTGCACCATTCTTTCCTATCAGCATCACTGATATAAGTTTTTAGGAGGAGTAATGATAGCAATCTCCCAAGCATATGATACAAGGTGCCTGTGATAGATGACAGCTCAGAGGTCGATGAGAAATTGATTGTGCCAGAAACAGAGCCAGTGATAGACCAAACTACCTTGCCAATACTCCTATCAGCTGAAAGACAAGCTGAGATGTTGTTGTTGCAACCAGTGCCAGAGGGAGAAGAGACCGGTGATGGTTTAGAGGAATTAGATCCATGTCCCCCCACCCTCCCCCCCCAATCATGGAAGAGACAAAAACGAGCAGCTCAGAGGGAAGCTGTTGGTGAGATTGAGAAAACAGAACAATGGTGAGCAACATCTGTTTCCTTTGGCTATATAAGTCTCTCGGTGTGACCTGCTGTTTGTTTGTAGTAAATCACTACCCAAGCCCTCACAACCCTTGTGTTCGGGCTCTCTTGACCCCTTTTGGATGAACGTTCGGCATTCTGGACCTTTTGGATTTGACCTTGACTTTGGTTTGGCTCAGCCTTTCTACTTGATTGTTAGCACTGGACACTCCCTACTGCCTCCTCCTCTTGGGTAACTACTATCACCTTCCTTCCCTTGTTGGCAGAGAGGCATGGGCTGGGAGTTGAACTCTGACAGTGCCAAAGTGAAAGCCAGCGTACTGTAGTGGTTTGGGTGTTGGGCTGGGGTCCAAGTTCAAGTCTACAGTTAGTCATGCAGTTCATGAAGTGACCAGGGGCCAGCTGTATGATACAAATTGCCTTGGAAGGTGTTACATTCAGCTAGGTTAAAGATGTCTAAATGGGCATTAGATGGCCACATCTCTGAGATGCTTTAGCAGTAGAATTCTGGACTGGCAGGAGACTGGATTCAAACTTCAAGCTTTAGTTTTTTTTTACAGGACTCCTGATACACGAACACATATCAGTATATCAAGTAGATAATCAGTTGGTACATAACTGGGGCCATGTGAAGCTGGATCGTCCCCATGTGCTGCTGGGGCGTATATTCCAGCCTGTTATGAATTTTAGCTATTAATCTTCACTGCCACCACCCATTGAATTATGAATTCCTGGAAAGTACAATGGGACTCTATCCAGAACCTGTCAATCCCTAAGCTTAAGGATCTTCCTTTTTCCCCAGTCTACCTAGCTTGGCGTGGGAAGGAGAGAAACAGGGTATTTTACAGAAAGTATTTATTAAAGGTAGGTAAATAAACAAGGCAAATTACCACACATGGGAAGCTCCCTCCTCCCAGGCACGCTTAGTTACAAGTAGTTACAAAAAGAACAGATATGGAAGCACAGACACATTCTTTAGATCAGCCAGCTCCAAAATAACAGAAAAGTCCCTAACACAACTAGATAACTATTTCTAATTGCTCACAGTTGTTCCTAGGCTTAGATGTTCTAAAAGGAAGGGCCAGGAGGCAAGGCCTATGGCCTGCGGCCTGCTACTGGCACAGAACCCCCCTCCAGAAGGTTCCTTGGTTGTTATCCCTTTGTTATCTCTCTCGGCCACATGGCCTTGCAAGAAGTTTTATAACTTCTCCTTGGAAGCATCCTGAAGATGCTCACTTCTTTCCTTTTTGATTGGTCAGTTCTCACCCTATGACCTGTGATGCTGACCCACATGACCTATGATGCTGACCCACATGACCTATGATGCTGACCACATACTAAAATGTAATCTAATCCCAACACCTTATTAACCCTTGGTTTACCTGAAGAGGGAACTGTCCCCCTTTTAGCTAAGTCTAGATAATGGGAAGCCCCATTATCACAGGCCATTTCTGCACTAGAGTGTTATAGCACTATTATTCCACTTGCAATGTCCTATGGAATCCTGGGGTTTGCAGTTTCAGGAGGGGCTGGCGTTGAAAGTGAAATGGTCGCGCTATAACACTCTAGTGCGGAAATGGTTTAAGTTATGTATGTGATATATAGTATATGTTATAAGGGAAGCTAATCTGTTAGTTGCTGAGAGCATGCAATGTAGGGGATGATTGGTGAATGGCTGTGCATTTGTAGTGATATTTCAGAAAGGCTGGTGTGTATGACCATTAGTTTGTGAGAGGTATGAGTCAGTCAGAGATAAGAATTAATTAGACTTGCACATATGAGTTAGGTTTAGTTAGAGAAGAAGTAGAGAAGAGTGGAGCAAGAAATGGGACAGTGAAGAGATGGAGTTTGTATTTTGGATCAGTTAGGGCAGTCATTAGGGTTCAGTTGGATTATAACAAAAGAGTGAAAGAGTTAGTGAGATGTATGAGCATCAATTAGGATTTAGACACATTAAATAAGTAACAATAAGCCTTGAAATTCAGTAACCATAAGCTTTGGTATATAAAGTAATCTTCAATTGAATGTTGAAGTTCCGTTTAATAAATCATTATCGTAATATACACATATGCTTCTGAGAACTGCACAGGAGTGCGTTACGAGTGGTTAATTTCAGACACCCAGTGTTTGTGGTGACAGCAGTTGTCCACTAGTGTTGGTAATGTTGATCCCAGAGCTGTGGGATATGGTCTTTCTGGTAGTCTGGAGCCAAGTCACATAGAGCTTTATAGGTCATAACCAGAAATTTAAATTGCACATGGAAATGGGCCAGTAGCCAGAGGATGTGCTGCAACAGGGAAGTGATACGCTCCCTGTAATAAGCTCTAACCAACAGTCTGGCTGCATGCAGCATTTTGGACAAGTTGACATTTCTAAGCATTCTTCATTGCTGCCCAATCCACGAAATGAAGAGACCACACATGGGGCTTGGGTTGAACTAGGGCGATTTATTAATGTATGTTTAATTAACATAAAATTAGTAGTGAACTTGAACTTAAAAACTTGGGGGTTGAATTTGAACTTGAACTTGAACTTGATTTTGACCTTGTGACTAAGAAAGGGGGCGTCGACAGAATGGGGAGGCTAAAGCACAGGTCACCTCCAGACCTCTTTCCCAGCCCCCTTGGTTGAGGTACTGGGTCCCGAAACCAACTCATAAGGCTGGGTTCTAACTTTGGCTGGCTCTTATTTGGAAGATGAGCCCCCCCACACTGAACCCCCCCATCTTGTGACCCCGCACTAGAAGCCAGCTGTGGGCCTGCCCCAAGGACAGCTTTTATCCTACACTGCAGGGTGCCATTGGTACTTACCAAAACCCTCAGACCCCCTCCCCCTACCAGCCATGGAAACTTATTTAATAGCCTAGTTAAGATGCCACCCTGTGAAGTCAATTGCCCAATCCCTTGGAGCAGTGTAGGGTAGGTGAAACCCCCCGCCCCAATGGGAGGAAAAATTCCTACCTGGCCTTGAAGCAACCAGTAATCTTACACTGAAAACATAGGGAGGGAGGGTGGGTCGCCAGCAAACAAAGGGGGCGACATGGCCCTGAAAGGGGGCTGCTGGCTCTGCCCCTTCCCTGTCTCACTGTACAACCCTTGTCGCATGGTGATTGCATCTTCTCCCCTCATGGGAGGCCAGCAAAAGCACCCCCCACCATGCATGATCATGTGGGTGAGGGGAGACAAAAAAGCAGTTCCATGTAAAAGTAATCTGAACAGTATGTAACTAAGGCATGAGCATCTGTTACCCTAATTTTCTGGGGGTCCTGGGGGTCCTGGGAGTCCCGGTCACCAGATTAATTATTTTGAGTCGGGGAGGTCCCTGTCACCTGATTCAGGGAGCTCCCTGTCACTGCCAGAGCTCCCTGGGATCCGTCAAAGGACACCTAGTCCGATCTCGATTTTAAGGGGGTTTCTAAGTTGCACTAAGCATATACCCAGCACACACGAGAGGTAGGGTAACACTGCAGGATCTCAAAACCCAGTGTATACCAGGTCAGGTCAGATCGAAAACCAAGCTAAAGGTATACTAAATGATTTCTTTTATTTATTTATTTTTAATAAAATGTAAGTCACTATGCACTCACTCATGTTAGCAATCACACACACACAGAGAGCCTAAAAAACAAAAAACAAAAGGGAGGAAAATTGATAGGGGGGTGTTACCCTGTTTACTGGGGGTCCCGGGAGGGACACCTATATGCGCTCTCAGTTAACTAAGTTTGGGGAAATTAGCTAAAAGCACAGGTTAGCAATGCGAGAGGCAGGGCAACGCAGCAGAATCTTTTACCCAATGGCTACGGGGTCAGGTCAAGTCAAGAAGGAAACCGGAGTTTAAGAATAATTGAGATTTTATTAAATACAGACACACAGTGTATGCAACACACACAATCACACAAGTAACTAAGGAAAGTAAAGGTTGGAGTGGTATAGAGGGATTTTGAGAGGGATTGTTGAATTGGGTGATATGAAGCCTGTCCTGAAGCTTGGAAGAATAGAGAGCGATGCTGGGGTTCGATGTGGCTCAGCAAGTGTAGCTGAGGGGAAGCTCGTCAAGCAAAGCGGCAGCAAGATGGTCTGGAACTTGGGAGCAATCCAAGGAAGGACTCAGAATCAGGGGGTTTTTATAGGGAGAAATGTAACTGCAGTCTATTCCATACTTGGGGAAAAAATGAGTTTCGGGTGCGAGACAAAGCTTTGGAAAGGTCACAATTTAGCATGATTGAGTTAGGTCCGAATTGACAAAGAGGTAGACAGTATGCAAATACTCAGTGCTTGGCAATTGAGTATTCAGCTTGCCAAGTTGCCTGCTCGGGGCAGGGAGTCCTTTGTAAACAGCGCGCATACATAATGAGGGTGTTTGCAGAGAGGTCTCCTAAAGCAGTGATCTGGCTATTTCTGGCCTGCCTGTGTTGTCTTGGGATATTGAAGCATTTGATGGCCGAGCCTAGTTCTGTGCTTGTCCAGGGGCCTCACAAACACGTGGAGAGGGGTGGTGGAAGAGAGCCAAATTATTGATATCAAAATGATATCTTTATGCTATCTCCAAGGAGGCCTAACCTGCAGTAACGGGGTTTTATAGAGAGGGATTTTTAGGGTAATACTCCACCTGATCCTGACGCCCAGGAAGCCAAAGTTGAAACAGAGGACTGAGAGCGGTGAAACTCAGCACAGGGGAGGGGGCTGAGGGGAACGCTTAGCAAACAGAGTGACAGCAATTCGGGAGGAAAGCGAACCCCTGAACAGCTAAAAACATGGGGTTTTTATAGAAAAAATATACCTGGAAGGCTAGTTCTCTCCCAGGGAGAACAATAGCAAGGAGGGCTAGCTCAAAAGCCCTCAACGGCAAACATCTCTGGCTGAATGTTCCTCAGTGTCATGTGAATGACTCTGCCTGAGTGAGACAAAGGCATAAGTAGAGTGGAAATTGCCCTCACTTGGCAGGCTGATTGTGATTCTACCGAGCTGCCATACCAGTACGAAGGGCCCTTTGTCTGTTTAATGGTCAGAATGTCTAGAGGGGTCCCTGGCTACGTGACAGATTGAGTCACTGGCTTGACCAGAATTTTTTTCTAACTTCGGCCTTTCAGCCGTTCCTGCCTACGTGCACTTACAGTGACCCTGTCAGACACATGGAATGATTTTTAATATTAGCCACATGGAGATATCAATTTGATGTGGTGAATTAATAAATTGTAAACCCTGGGAGAGAGCTATTGGCCATAGTAACACCACTGTGGCCAGATCTGTCTCTTTCAGGAAGACTACTAGTACACTAGATTTGATTTTGATTTTGCAAATACAGTTGTTCCTCCACATTCACATGTTTAACTTTTGTGGACTTGATTACTTGCAGGTTATTTGCCACTGCCTCCAGTGCTGCCCTGCGCCATTCTTGACAGTCTCACCTTGCATCTGCATTCTCTCTTTAAACCTTGAGAGACTGAGAGAGACTACGAATATGAGGTGATGTTTCTAAGTCCCTATTAAAAATGGTGCAGGCGGTGGCAAGCCCCACCAGCCACTTGCTTCTGTCTTGCACGGGCACCCCACCACCTCTAAGACAGAACCAAGCAGCTGGCATGCTCCCCACCATGGATTCAAATGTGTTGTGTACAGTATATTTGAAACTGTGATGGGCTGAATCTGCGGATTGTACTTTTGTGTGTGTGTTAAATATGGTTTGGGGGGCTAGAGATATTTAAAGTGTTTCCACTTTGATGGGGATCCTGTGCCCCTGAATCCCATGAATGTGGAGGGATGACTATACACTCTGTCACGATATCTAAAGGGTTAATCTTACTTGATGCTGCGCTGCTTCTTCTGACCTTGCCCTTTAAGCTCAAGGTGTAGACTGAAATAAGGCTACGCAGCTGTATGTTAATTTATGTGTTTGACTAAGGCACTTGTAGAGTACCTAATAATATACAGCTGCGTGGAGTGTATATAAGCTGTTTGGAAAAGCATTCTTTCTCCCCCTTTTCTCTTGTCTCCTTGCTGTACTGGTTTGTATGTTACTCTGCTGTTTTACTCTTTAACTTTATGATGGGTTTTTGCTAAATGCCTTAATTTGTTACCTGCAATAAACCGTTTGTATTTTTCCTTATTGAGGTCTGAAGTGGCTGTTTTTCCTCTAGGCTGTAGTTTATGCCAGAGATTCTTTGGAGGTCCTTGTCTGCTTAAACAAGTACCCCAGTTTTCAGGCTTGCTAGGCAGGCAGCTGACACACTCTTAGGCCATTTCCACACTACACTTATAGTGCTATTATTCCACTTTCAACATTCTGTGGAATTCTGGGGTTTGTAATTTACTGAGGCCAAAGAGCTCTCTGGTTGAGGATTCCAAATGCCCCTTCCTAAATTGCAAACACCAGGATTCCATAGGATGTTGAAAGTGGAATAATAGCACTATAACAGTGTAGTGTGGAAATGTCCTTAGTCATCATAGAAACCTGGGAATCCACTTGTAGAATTCAACCTGCATCTTGAAGGTGAGTGCAGCCTTCTTCAATACAGGTGGAATTCCTATTCCGTTAGTGGCCTTTTGACTGCCAAGAAGTACCCTGTCAGTTTTTTTTGTTACTTATTACTGACACCACACTAAAGGTTCAGAACTGAAACAGCTTTCTTGGATTTAGAGAGAAGGGAGAAATAGAGCTGGAAGTCATCAGTGTACCCCAATGTGTTGCTTCTTTTCCTTTTTGTAGGGTGGATTTGCTGTGCAGGACTGAGGTGTGCACCTGCCTTTATTTTCTCAATAAAACTCTATCCCAAACCATTTCCTCTAACATGAAGGCTGGGATCCTGTTGGTTAGTTCCAGCTAGAATAGACTCATTGGATCTGTTGTTGGATGGTGTAGGCAAATCCATTTGGTTCACTGCGTCTACTCCACCAAAGACAAACAATAGGATTTGGGCCAAAGTGTTCCACCTATACTACTGGACTGTCTAGAACTCCATGAATGGGGAAAATGGTGAAAGGGGAAGAATTTGGAAAAGTTACTTTTGGGGAATTACATCTTCCAAAATCTCACAGCCAGCAGGGCTGTTAGTTGACTGTGAGTTCTTAGAAGCTGCAGTCTCAAAAAGTAATTTATCCAAAATGTAAGGAGGCAGGAACTGGTGTAGAAAGGTGGAACAGGGATATCTTTGTACACATTGTCCAAAACCAGAGGACATGAATCACCAAAAGAGAGAAAGTGATCAAAAGAAAAAAAGGGAACACAAATTGGCATAAAACTGTGTATGCTTTGCAAATGTAACTGTATTAATAACACCACTTAAGACTTTAAATAGAAACAAAATACATGCCCCGCCCCCAGTGGGATTTGGCTTAGAGGGACAAACTGGATGCTTGCTTAGCCTGCTGAGGGCAACACAAAAGACCTTGCTCTTTTTTTCTTATGGTCCTCTATCTTTAAGCTGAAGTTGGATGAGGCAGCCCCAGAGAGAGAATCTCTTCAAACAGATCAGGGTCCTCAGTGAAGTAGGAAAAGTGGCCAGTGGCAATGTGGGAGTGGTGAATCTGCTTTGGATCATAGTCTGAACTTTAAAGGTATTATCCAAGGTACTAAACCCAATTCCCCTAATTGTTTCAGTATCTTAGATAGCTGCTTTAAAGTCTAGATACAAAACTGGAATGGATCTACCATACTGATATGAAAGCCACCCTAGCAGACAGGAGAAACAACATGGAAAACCACTGAGTAAAGAATGAGTTAAGAACGCCCTCCTCCCTGAGCCGCAGTTCTGCAACCAAATGTGTTTGTTTTCTTTGTCCATCACCTGGATCTTAAACCACGCAATAATTCTTCATAAATTGCTTCTTCTTCTTTTTTTAAATTGTATCGCTCTGTTTCTCTCAGTCTTTTTGTCCTCTTAAGATTACCCAGACAATACAAACAGAAGATAACCACGAGAAGTAAAACCTGGTTTGCAACAACTCTCTCTTATTTTTTCCATTACCAAATTGTTGCTCTGTTACATAAAATACCTTGCCCGAACTTTTCTCAGTAAAGGCCAGGTTTCTCATTCTCTTCATGAGTTTTTTCCCTATGGAAGCGGCAGCAACTTTGACGCACCTTCGTATCCAAACAAATGCAATCCATTTCATACTTGCACAATCGGTATCATCTTTGCATTTTCAATAACCTGTATAACCTTCAAGGCCAAAGGAGTCCATTTAAGATGTAAGCAATGGAAAGAGGTCATTGTTTGAACATTTCCCTCTGGGATGAGGCTTGTACCATACATATTGAATCTAAATATTAAACAAACAAATTATTTAAGCCAGAAATGGAAAGAATAGTTCTCCCTCAATGCATTTATGCTAGACCTTGGGATTCCATTGTTTCAACAATGTCCCATTTCAGTAACCTTCTGTTCTTAGAGATATTTGTACCTTCTTCATGCTTTCTGCTCCCCTCTGTCACATTTTGGAACAGCCTTCAAGGGGCTGAATTTTGTTTTTGAAAGGGAAAGAGAGAGGGGGATGTTCCTGTTCTAAAGTAGCACAGAAAATGAAAAATATGTTGTGAAGGATACGTGAACAACATACACTGTTGAATTCATTTCTTTTTTGGAAAAAATCCTAAAATTATTTCAGTTACTGATTAATCTAGCTTGTGACTTGGGATCCAAGTGACACAAGTAGTTCCTCCAGCCACATAGACGGTAACTCAGGGGTGGGAATCATGAAGTCTTCTACAGGATGCTGAACTACAGCTCCCAGCAGCTCTAGCCAGCATAGCTAATGGTAAGGAATGCTAACAGCTTGACAATATCTAAAGGGCTTCATTCCCCTCTCTGAGTTATGGTCTACATTTCTGGAAGAACTACTTGAATGCTTAGCAACTTTTCCATGTGGAATTGTGTTCATAGTTGCTATGGCTAATTCATCACTTGTCTGAGGATAAGCTGTTTTCTGCTTAGTCCTAGGACAGCTCCACTGGCATAGATTTCAAGATCTCAAGGTCACACCATGATGAGGCAGCAGAGCCAAACTTTGTAGAGAAACATGTAATATCAATACCTTATACAAAACTCTTGCATCTGTTCTGCAGATCCATACCTATCTTTACCAAAGTTTATTTCCCTCCTTAAATACATATAAAAAGACACAAGAAATCACTTCAGCCACAAGTTTTGGTCTGAATCCTATTTTTAGTCCTCCTTGAAGTAGATGCACTGCGTCACTAAAATTTTCCTACAAATTAGCTCAACATTCAACAATTGATTTGATGGGTCTGTTCTAGTAGGGACTAACCAATAGGGCTGAGGACTTTGTCTTTTTTTCTGGGTTTTCCCTCAATTTTCCATTATTCTTTTATAAAACCCAATTGTATTTCTCTGTCTCAGGTCTACCCACCTCTTTATTTAGTTCGGTAAATTTCTATTTTGCTTTTCCATCTAAAAATTGTTGTGGTTGTTAACTGTTGTCAAGTTAATTTTGACTTACAGTAACCCTATGAATGAGAGAGATCTATAAATTATCTTATCATCAACAGTGCCATTCAGGTGTTGCAGACTCAGGGTTGTAGCTTTCTTGACTGAGTCTAACCATATATAATACGGTCTTCCTCTTTTCCTACCACCTTCTACCCTGTTGTTGTTGTTCTTCAAGTTGTTTCCAACTTATGGCAACCCTAAGGTGACTCTATTACAGGGTTTTTCTGGGGTGAGAGTGTGTGACATGCAATGGGTTTCATGGCCCAGTAGGGAATCAAACCTTGGTCTCCAAGGTCACAGTCCAACACTCAGGCCCTTTCCGCACCTTACCGTCTTCCGGCGCTGGGGTGCAGGGAATGTGCAAGCAGCCTCCAGTGGGAGGCTCTTGCATCCGGGGGCCTTCGGCTCTGCATGAGCCGCCTGTTTGTATGAGAGCCCCGCCTCTTCCTTCCGCAGAGCATCCTGGGAGTTTCCCAGGGTGTGCTGGGGCAGGAAGTGTGACTGGCGTGGCTCCGGAGGTTCCACACGCCAGGTAAGTGTGCGTGGGGCCCAGAAGCAATGGGCAATCGTGCACCATTTTTGGCTTCTAGACGAAAATGAAAAGGTGCGTGATTGGTGCCTGCCGGTCCCTGGAGCATCGCACGATTGTGAGTGCATCGTGCAGATCGCTCCTCAGAATCGCGCGATGCTCCGGGCCCTCTTTCGCATGGAAAATGCCGTGTGAAAAGGGCCTCAGAATACTATACCATGTTGGATCTTGTTTTCTATCTTACAAAGAATTGTTGTCTTTTCTAGTGAGTCATATCTTCTCATGATATGGCCAAAGCACAACAGTATCAGTTTAGTCATCTTGGCTTCCTGGGACAGCTCAGGCTTGATTTGCTTTAATATCCATTTACTTGTCTTTTTAGTAGTCCTTGTTATCCATAGAACTCTTCTCCAGCACCACATTTCAAATGAGTTACTTTTTCTTCTGTTAGTTTTCTTCACTGCCCAGCTTTCACAACAATACATATTGTAAACATGATGGCATGGACAATCCTAACTTTAGTATCCAGTGATGTATCATTACGATTCAGGATCTTGTCTAGTTCCTTCATAGCTCCCCTTCCAAATCCTAGTCATAGCCCGATTTCTTGACTGCAGTCTCCATTCTGATTGATGAATAAGGCAAGGTATGGAAAATCTTTCATTATTTCGATGTCTTCATTATTCGCTTTAAATTTATGTAAGTCATCTGTGGACATTTTTTGTTTTTTTTAGGGATGGGACAAATCCAGAATTTTCCAAATCCGGATCTGAATCTCTGGAAGGTTCTGGAAATCCATGAATCTCACGAATCTTGAATCTTTCAAATCCTTTTTAAAAAAAGAATTTAAAAAGCAAGGGAAAGAAGGATAATCTTGGACAAGACACACTCACTCAGCCTTAACAAAAGCCTAGGCAAAGGTAAACCTCCCTCTCAAGAAATCTGGCCAAGACTATTGTCATAACTTTGTTTCAGGATCTCCCCAGATTGAAAATGACATGAAGGCCCTTTGTACACAGGCAGGAAAATGTGGATTAATCCCACATTTTCCTGCTTGTGTAAAAAGGGCCACATACTATGGTCCAGAGATAATCCAGGTCAAAACTAGCTTTTCTTTGCATAGCTCGTTCTTGGCATCCTGGAGTTTGTAGTTTGATGATGCACCAGCACACTTTGGCAGAGAAGGCCGTGACACCTTCTAAAACTACAAACCCCAGAATTGTGCCTGAAAGAGCTTTGCAAGGGAGCTATGCAAAGGAATCTTTCAGTTGTCCTTGAAATCTCAAGCCTGTACTTTCTATTCAAGTGCTGAACTTAAATATGAAATGTTCAATTTAAATATCTTAGAATACAACCCCAGATGTAATTTCTGAAATTGTTAGCACAGACCATTATTACTTCCAGGGAAAAACTCACCTGCTTGCCATCTCCCCTTGTGTGTCTGGTCTAAGGCCCTTTCCGCAACTCACCTTTTCTTGGCACTGGGGTGCGGGGATTGCGTGAGCAGCCTCCAGTGAGAGGCTCTCATGTCCTGGTTCCTTCAGCTCCGCAGCTGCCGGCTGCTTGCGTGAGAGCCCCACCTCTTCCTTCCTGGGGCAGAAAGCGCGACTGCTGCGGCTCCAGAGCTCTGCACGCGGGGCAGATGCATGCGGGGCCCCAGAGTGATGTGTGATCATGCACCATTTTCGGCTTAAAGCTGAAAATGAAAAAGTGCATGAGTGGCACCTGCCAGACCCTGGAGCATCACACAATTGTGAGTGCATCATGTGGACTGCTCCTCACATTTGCACGACACTCGAGGGGCCCTTTCACATGGCAAATGCTGTGTGAAAAAGGCCTAAGTTTTCAGGTCTCCCGGTCTCCCAGGTTTTCAAGTGTCCCGGTGTCCAACAAACTATTTGGTTGGTGGATTTGAAAGATTTGGTTTGCCTATTTTGGCACAGGGATTCGGATTCGCGAAACTCAAATCCTTCCCCAGGATTCAAGGATTCGAGGATTCGGTTGGCCCATCCCTAGTTTTCTTCATGTTCTACTGTAAACTTATCTTTTAACTTTCTTCCTTGACTGTCTTCTATAATAATTCAAAGTCTTTGCTATTTTCTGCTAATAGTATGGTGCCATCTGCCCTGAATGTAGCTTCCACTTCACTTTCTAAAATATAGGTTCATCTTTACATGGTTCTTCTTGAATTAATCTGTCATCCTTTCATCTGCCCACTGCTTTTCTCTCGAAGACAGTTACATTTTGTTGCAGAATATATGATAGGAGCTTCAGACAGGGATTGCTGATGTGTTAGGTAATACATAAGATATTCTTTCCAGGCCTGATCTAGAAAGATGGATTGTTGTTGTTGTTCTGTGCCTTTAAGTCATTTCAGACTTATGGCGACCCTAATGTGAATCTATCACGGGGTTTTCTGGGGCTATAAGTGTGTGATGCACCCAAGGTCACTCAGTGGGCTTCCATGACTGAACAAGAATCCAGTCCAACACTCAAATGACTACACCATGCTGGCTCTCAGAAATATAGATACATATGTAGAAATACTATGCAAAGGGACCTTTGAGATGAATGGAGAGAAAGAAGTTTGGTCCCATAAGCTTTCATAGACTAAATCTGCTTCATTAGATGCATGAAGTGCCTTAAGACAGATATTTACACCCATGAATGAGCAAGTTGAGTATGTGTGAACAGCAACAGAAATGCAAAACTTGTGGGTATGGTGATAAGGTGATAAGTTCAGTTTTAATGATGGTCATTGGTAGAAAAAGGTGAGAGGAAAGATATTTCCCAAAGCCAAGGTGACTGGTTAACTATATGAAGGTGGAGGGAATTATTGGAATGTAGTATGATGCTGGCTGGGAACTAGAAAGTTGATGTGATAAATTGGGCAAGAGACCCTTCGTGAGGCTGGGGAGTTAACTAGTGTTATAACATGTGTGGCATGCCAGGAAATCATTTCCTGTATTCAACCCACAACTAGAGTTTGTGGATATATTCCAGTTCTGCTCTTTCTCTTTCCAATCTTCTTTTGGAGTGTTGTTGTTGTTGTTGTTGTTGAAGGACTGCCGTTCCAAAGTCAGGGAGACTGAAGTACTCTGAAATTAGATTTTATGTATTTGAATTCTTAATGCCTGATTTATGCCTGTTCATCCTTCGGTGCAGAAACTGGCCTGTTTGTCCAATGTAGGGTGCTGAAGGACATTGTTGACAGAGGATGGCATATATCAGAGAATGGGCAAGTGAAAATACCTCTAATATTGTGGGTGATGTGATTAGGTCCTGTGATGATGTTTCTTAAGTAGATGTGTGGGCAGGGTTGGCATCTAGGTCTATGGCATGTAGAAACACTTCCATGCATGACTCCCAGAAGAGAGTAGGCAACATTGTGTGAAATCTTATATCAAATAAGAGGAGTCTAACACCCTGGCTGTGCAGTTCTATATCCTTTCCTCGTCCAAGCTGCTGCTGTGTACTAGTGGGCAGGGGACGGAGGAGGAAATTAAGATGATGAAGAAGGGGTTGGTCTTGGCTAGGCAAGGGGAAGAAATAAGAGTGCCCATACAGGTGGAAAGCACCCTCCTTTTCCTTTCTCTTGGAGACCAAACCAATAGCTTCTTCCACCTCTGAACTGCTTCTCCCCTTCCTCCTTTTCCCATTGGTAAGCACCACCATCATCACTCCTGGGGTTTGGTAGCTGTTGTGGTGGGAGGTTTGGATGAGGCACAAGGGGCTAGAGAATAACCCAATGTGCTCCATCTAAAAAGAGAAATATGCTACTAACAGGATGTTGCACTGTATGCACAGACTAGATGCAGATGGTCATCCCAGAAAATGGTTTGGAAAAATAATTTTTTGGACTAAAATTAACATATTTCCACCTGCCAGCATGATCCAGAAGCACTTGTGTCTGGTGAATGTGAAATCAAATGCAAGATGTTGTGGGTCCCCTGTTCATGTCATACAATGTGGTATGGGTGGGAGTACATGTATCCTTCTGCACTGCTATGAAGTTCATTCTATCAACTCTTGCCAGGACTTGTTTTATCACCAGAAGCAAAGCATAGTACCAAAAAAAAAAAAAAAAAGACTTTATAGCAGAATTGCCAGTTGTTGGGGATGCAGTATTTTGTTCCATGGATACATGGAATATAACAGATGTGCCCTGAATTTTACAAATGATGATTGTGGTTCTGTATAGCAGTCTATGTCACATAACTTTAACCATACTTACCTACATAGCAGAGTTGCTAAGGATCCTTCCTAGTGAATTGTGAAGATGCATGTCAGTGCACTGGCAAGAGCATCCTGAGGCACACTGGGCTGTACTGATGTGCACCGACCCTCCTTTGCTGATGCCCTGTTCTGCATTGGTTCTGTTGTGCATCAATTACTTTGCTGGCTCCCCTACATAGTATCATAACTGCAGCCTTTTGCTAAATATGGACTTTGTGAAACTGCTCAATTCAGTTTCCTATGGACATAAGACCACGTACAAAGATGTGAGTCTGGGCTGCATCAATAGAAGTATAGTGTCTAGGTCAAGGGAAGTGATGGTGCCATTCTATTCTGCTTTGGTTAGGCCTCTCCTAGAATACTGTGTCCAGTTCTGGGCGCCACAGTTCAGGCTGGATATTGATAAGCTGGAACATGTCCAGAAGAGGCAACCAAAATGGCATAAGGCCTGGAAACCTTGCCCTATGGGGAGATGCTTAGGGAGGTGGGTATGTTTAGCCTGGCAAGAAGAAGGTTAGGAGGCAACATGATAGCTATGTTTAAGAAGGGATGTCATATAGAGGATGGAACAAGGCTGTTTTCTGCTGCTCCAGAGATTAGGACATGGAGCAATGGCTTCAAACTTTGGGAAAAGAGATTTCATTTAATCATTAGGAAGAACTTCTGGTAAGAACAGTTCAACAATAAAATACATTGCTTCAGAGTGTGGTGGTGTCTCCTTCTTTGGAGGTTTGCAGATAGAGGCTAGATGGCCATCTCTCAGGAATGCTTTGATGGTGTACTCCTGCATGGCAGGGAGCTGGACTTGATGTTCCTTGTGGTCTCTTTCAACTGTATGGTCTCTGATTCCATGTAAGTCCTTTACTGAATTCCAGCCCCTGTTTCTAAATTCCTCCTTAGCTGCCATCTTCTGGATGCATTCCAGCTTGTCAATATCCTTCTTGAACCATGGTGCCCAGAACTGGACACGGTATGCCAGGTGAGAATGGTGTTATTACTTCCCTATATCTCAACACTATATTCCTATTGATGTAGCCTAGGAGAATAGTGTTGTGATCAAGAGAAGTAATATGATACAGAGTTATGCATTTATAACAATGTCTGTGATGTAGGATCTTGGCCACTGTTTTGATTTTTACAATATTATTTTAATTTGGGTTGGGAGCTCCTCTGATTTCTTTTGAAGAAGAAATTGGTATCAGTATTTTACAAAATAAACAGCATGGGAAGCAGATGCATAGAGAAGTGGAGAGGATAGACCCTTATCAATAGTACCAGTGCAGTCTGGGAGTCATTCATATTGTTCACATGGGGTTTTCGCTTATATTAAAAAGCTCTCTTGCAAGCAGAAGACATATGAAGGAAAAAAAACTGAAAATAGAATGGGACAAAGTGCCATGTTTTCACCTTAGTCACTGTCTGTCTTGCACACTTCAACTTCAAGGGCAGTGGTCATTAATGTTGGTTCTCCAGATGTTGGATATAACATGCTAGCTGGGGCTTTTGGGAGCTAAAGTCCAATGAAATCAACAAATTGGGAAGTATTTTTCTAGCACTCATATGTCTAAAGTCCAGAACTTTCATGCACGGTCTTCCCTTCATGTTTTCGAGGTTGACCTTCACAAATTTGATTATTCACAAGGCATGCACATGCCTTCCCCTCCCTGTTCTTCTCCCATTCCCTTGAATTTTACTGGGTGCAGAAAAGGAAGGCAACTCAACCAGACAAAAGGCAAAGAAGTGGGAAGGGAGACACACATGCACCTTCCTTTCCGCCTCTAGAGCTCCCCCTCCCCTTACTTCTGGCCCCAGTGCGGAGAACTTATGCCAAGGCAAAAGGCAAAGTAACGGTGGGGAGGAAGGCCCATGTGATCCTTCTTTTTCCCCTCTGGAGCTCCCTGATCCCATTCCCGTGCATTTTGCCCCAGCATGCAGAATTTGCGCTGAGGCAAAATGAAAAGGAATGGGGTGAAGGGATGGCTTGTATGACGGCTCGTTTTCCTCCCTGGAGCTCTTCCCTTCCCATGCATTTTGCCCTGGTGCTGAGAATGTAAGTCAAGGCAAAATGTAGGATAATGGGTCAGGAGCCCCAGAAGAGAAGGGGAGGGATAGCTAGGGGGCGGTATTCATGGTTTTTCAACTTTTGTGAGGGTTGGGTGCCTCAAACCCTCATAAAAGGGGAGGAGCCACCATATTCACTGAGACGAAATCTGAAATTTCATTCTGGCCAACTTTCCTGACCCCCACGCATTTTCCATGAAGCCATCTCTCCAGGTTTGCCAAGTATATATGCACTGAATAGTAGAGGATGTTAAAAACTTCTCCTCCTCCTCCTCTTCCTCCTCCTCCTTAATTTATTACTTCACTTGTAGAATATTCATGATAGAATTTGCATAGTTTTAGCCCAAGTTGTACTCATTCATGTCTTTTTAGATATTCTGCTGTTTTAAGTATCTACAATTGGATCATTTCACTGTGATTTACTGCTAAATGAAGTGGGCAGTTAATAGGTAATGATCACAGTTGCCCTTCATCCCAAAGTCCTTGAAAGGGGAAAGCCTGTATCTAGGAAGCTTTACAAGTAGCCCAATAAATCTCTGAGGTGATGCATAAAAGCAGAGCGCTAATGCACCCCCACCAACCTCATGAAAGAATATTATGTATTGATCTTTATGCAGGTATAAATGTCTGTGCCATCCATAGATTAGTTCTGCCTTCCATCCACGGCACTGATTTTTTAGTAGGCTGCATAAAATCCAGATTCCGTTAACATGTATTAAGCATGAAATTATGAGCTGAAAGCTATGCCTTTAAAGTGCACCCTTAGAGTTTATTGCCGTGTAGCTGCTTCCCAGAACTTAAAACGCTGCCAGATGTTCTTACACTCCAGATATTCTGGATATCAGCACTGTGGTTTGGATCAGGATTGTGTTTGAGAAATGTCACTGGGCTTAAATTATCTGAAGTATTTACTTCTTGCTAGAAGAATAGTCCTAGAAGAAGAGGGGCCCATGTCAGAGAATTGCATCATGATTGTCACGTAGGTTAGGAGCCCTGACAGATATTTAGCCCAGAGGTCTTACGGAGAGTATCATTGCCATCACCACTAGAAACTTTTTTCAAACAGCCATACTTTCAGACACCCACTCATGAGACAAAGATTGAAAGATCCAGACATAGGCCATTTCTGCACTAGACTGTTATAGCGCTATTATTCCACTTTCAACATCCTAAGGAATCCTGGGGTTTGCAGTTTCGGGAGGAGCTGGCTGGCTCCTCCCGAAACTTCAAACCCCAGGATTCCATAGGATATTGAAAGTGGAATAATAGTGCTATAACAGTCTAGTGCGGAAATGGTGATAGATATGTTCTCAGAGTCAGACTGTGCAACCTGAACACAAGGTAGTGCAGTCATTCAAGAGGTTGCTTTGGGTGACATAAGACACTTGTCAAATTCTTAAGTTCTTTGGGCCAGAAACCTTGTTGTCTTACACGTGAATAAGTTCCTGTAAGGAACATAATCAGAAGAATACAACAAAATCCAAAATCCACAAAACAGCAATATTTTTTTGGGGCAGCCAACTAAAAACCACAAAACACATCTTGCAAACTTTTGAATTTCCACTGGCTTCTTAGTTGGCAAAAGATATTTTTAAAAAATCATACAGGAGAAGAAAAGTGATGACATTAGAGTCACAGGCCAATATTTTGTATCAGAAGTTGTTTCTGTGGTAGTTAAGTTGATCCAGAGGATCTCAATGCAGGCAGAGGCCATGCCCCTTCTTGGGCATGTGGACACTGAGACAAAGAACAGTGAAATTTAAACCCCATTCGCAGCAATAAAATGACCTGTCTACGGATCCAGGTTGTTTCTGTCATTTGTGAGGTCACAGGACCCTTTCTTGGGCAAAAAACATTGGATTTCTTAAGAGGTCTGTGTAATGTTACATCTGGAAAAGCATTTAGGTGCTGTATAGATTTTGTTGTTGTGTGCCTTTCTGATTTTTGGCAACCCTTAGGCAGCCCCATCACAGGTTTTCTTGTTGTCCCAGGTCACCCAGTGAGTTTCCAGGGTTAAGCAAGGAATCAAATCCTGGTTTCCAGCATTGTAGTCCAACTCAAAAACTACTAAACTATGCTGACTCTCTGCTGTATAGGTAAAACTTGCCAATTATAGTTCAAATGAAAAGGTTTTACCTTTGTTGGAGGCTGAAACCTCCGAGTTAAGATCCAGTCCTTAGCTCCCTTCTGTTTAGGATTCCCCATGTTGCAGCTAAATTTAGGCCCTTTCTGCACCAGGCTCATGAATCGGTTCGTGCTGTTTCTTATCGGATTTTCTGGGCTCGAAACAAGGCGGACTTTCCCCCATTTCCTTCCACACAGCTACTGCGTATGTTCCATTCTGATTCGGAGGAGTGCGATTTCATGAATCCACACTGCCTCTGCCGTGGCCACTCCTGCTACTCCCCTCACCCTGCCCCATTGACTGTGATTGGCCCCCCCTTTTTTTGGCATGGTTTAGTATGTCATTGCGTATGCGCGTAAGTCCATACTACTCCTTCCCATGAGCCCTCCCCTGACCACCAATTTGCATTGGAGCGAATGTACATGTCTGCACATTGTGAACGTACGAATCGGATCGAACTGGAAAATTGGAATACCGATTTCTTCCAGTTTTCAAATAGTGCGCTTTACCGCCACATGGTGGCGCATTTAGTCGGAATTACGTGCTTAAAGAAGGTAAATAAACCGAACCTAGTCCGCTCCAATGTGCAGAAGACATCCGTGGCAAGACGCATTGGTCCGCCTTAATAACTGCGTGTGGAAAGGGCCTTAGTATCTTCAAATCTAGGAAACACATTCCAGGGTAACCATGTTGGCCATTCAACAAAATATGACAAAATCCAAAAGCCACAAAGAGGAAGAAAAAAAGTAATAATATTAGAGTCAAGGGCCTACATTTTGTATCAGATGTTGTTTCTGCTGTAGTTCAGTTGGGTCACTGAGGAATCTCAGTGCAAGTCTCCTTCTTGGCTATGTGGGGAATGAGACAAATTAAATTTTCCCCTATGAAAGTGATCAGACATTTTAATCTGACATGGAATGTTGGCATGCTGTTCAAAGCTCTAGAAAAAGACTTGTGCTTGTGGTGCTGTTCTGAGTATGGATGCACATTTAGTTGTGAATTTAATGGTGCACTTGGTTGCATATTCAATTTTGCATTTAGTTATTGAGTCAGTTTTGCATTCTTTTGTACGATGCTGTCATTCAACACACAAGCTGTGTAGCACAATCACGCTGAGATACTACATTAGAATTGCTATATATTGTACTTTCCCCAAATGTGTTCTTTCTTTCAGAGCTAAATTTCTTTCTGGATGGATTTTTAAAATGTCTGGGGATTGTTAAAATTTTCACTGCTCCTTCACCTTCTGCCTGCTGATGCCACATCCTCATCGCAATCTTGCTGGCTTCATTGGGAGCTCCACTAAGAACAGGGATGCAGGTTGTCCTGGTGGAGCATTCAGAGTGAGAGGAGAGGGAAAGAAAGAGCAACTCAGAGGTGATGGAGAAGATAGACAGCCCTGGAGGGGAAAGTGAGCTAGCAAAGTGAGGTGGCTGAGAGAGCCTCTGGTCATGAGGAGTCAATGAAACAGGGCAGCTTAATGGAGTAGGTGAGGAAATGGTCAGAAGAGATGGGGAAAGGGAAGGCAAAAGTGTTGTTATTTAAATATAATGAAGGTTAAGAATATTTCTAATAATAGACTTCACAGTTGATATATTAGGGGCATTTGAGAATGAGAGTCATCATACTAATCAATGATGTAAAACAGTCAGCTGGTAAACGTGCTCTCAAAGGCCATTTCCGCATGGGGCGAGGGAATTGCCCCGTGCCGCTACTTACCGGACGTCTTAGCTCCCTGGTCCGGTCCACGCTGCTCCAGAGCAGTGCGTGCTCATTGCACCGCACTGTTCTGGTGACGAAAACGGCGGCTTCCAGTTGGTCGAAAATGGCAGCTTCCAGAGGGTCTCGACCAACTGCTGAAGCTCGCCAGCCTAAAGCCCACCCCGGGCAGATCGCAGGCTCGTACTGGTGTGAGCCTGCAAATCTGCACCAGAGAGCGGACACAGAATGGTGCACTCCATGCTTTTGAAAGACCTGTTTTAAGTGGTCTTTCAAAAGTATGCTGGACGACCACTTGGGGTTGTTCCGGAGCGGGCTGTGGTGCGGATCTACATTAAGTAGGTCCAACCCAGTCCGCTCCCAGGTGCAGACGTCCTCCCTGGAGGATGCTCTGCACTGTTTCTATTAGCCCATGCGGAAATGGCCTTTCTTGCTTTCTCAAAATGTGGTATCCCTATCTTCCATGGTTGAGCATAGGATTCTGCATGCTATGGCTCCCCTGTCACCACCCCTAGGACTCACGTACTGCAGTAGCAATTCCTCCCCACCAGCCATTCCACTGCTGATAGAGAGTGGAGAGGATCAGAGAAGCAGCTGGCTGTGTCCCCATAGCAGTGGCGCAGTGGTTAAATGCCAGTACTGCAAGCCACAAGGTTGTGAGTTCGATCCTGCCCGGCTCCAAGGTTGACTCAGCCTTCCATCCTTTCGCAGGTCGGTAAAATGAGTACCCAGCTTGTTGGGGGCATGTATAGAAATGTTTCAAAATACATGCAAAGTTGTTCGCCGCCTCGATCCATATGGAGAGGCGGGATACAAATAAATAATAGTAAAAAAAGCCAAATGAGGACATCCTTCAGTGAGATCTGCTGTGCTCCTCCTTGCCTGATATCCTTGCAACCAGACACTTCTTGAATCCCTTCTGCTTTCCAACAATAATGCAATAGCCATGGGGGGTGGGAGGGTAATGCAGCACAACAGTGAGTTGTTGGGTTAGGGGGCTTTGAACATTGCACAGGAAGAAAGAAATTGCCAACCTCCACAACAACAACAGAAAGAAAGAAAAAGAAAAGAAAAGAAAAGAAAAAGGGGAAAAAAAAACAGTGCAAACATAAGGTTGGATTATGCTTGCATAGTCATTTATAGGATGTCAGTTTTGGTGTATAAAGGCAGTACTTTATGCTAGGCAAACCCAAATATGGAATCATGGCTGTTACTTGTTACTTGCTGGCACAAACCAATCTCTGCACTCATGTACATACCATAGCGTGGAAGTTATTTTTTAGACAACAACTCCCTGAGCACCCCACTCAGCAACTTGTAAAAAATATATTGTGAAAAGAAACTTTTCCAAAGCCTTAGTAGCTACAATTCCAGGCTAGTTCCAAATCCCTTTCCCCAAATTGCCATCCAGTGAGCTTACTGGCTGTGAGTGTACCATGGTGGCCAACAGCAATGCAACAATGGCCCTTTCCGCATGAGGCAAGGGAATCGCTCCGTGCCGTTACCTGCCGCTTCTTCTGGGGTCTGAAGCAATGTGGACTGTCCCTGAAGCCCTTCTGCAGGGCTCCTCCTTGGTCCAGGGCGAATCGGAGCAGTGTGAGGTCTGTAGATCCGCACTGCTCCGGCTTCCAAAATGGCGGCTTCCAAAATGGCAGCTTCCAGCTTCCAAAATGGCAGCTCCGGCTTCCAAAATGGTGGCTTCCGGCTTCCAAAATGGTGGCTTCCGGCTTCCAAAATGGCGGCTTCTGGTTGGTCGTGGGTCCCGACCAACCGCTGAAGCTGGCCACACCTAAAGCCCACCCTCCGCAGATCACAGGCTCACATTGGTGCGAGCCTGCAAGTCTGCACAAGGGAATAGGAACGCAATGGCGTGTTCCATGAAAATAAAGACCTGTTTTTTCCGGTCTTTCAAAAACACGCTGGAGGACCACATGGGGTTGTTTTGGAGCGGACTGAGGTGCAGATCTCCGGTAAGTAGTCCGCTCCTAGTCCACTCCAAGGTGCAGACGACCTCCCTGCGAGGACGCACTGCCCCGTTCTAATTGCCTGGTGCAGAAAGGGCCAATGTGTAACGAGCAGCTGTGAGCCATCTGCCATGTTGATATTCAGTTATGGGGCCCTGACATACCATCACTTCAGGGCATTGTGAATGCATCCACAATGCCCTTATTAAGGTCTAGCCTGGAAAAAATAGTGTGTGTGTGTGTGGGGGGGGGTCAATAAAAGAGAAGATCTATATGGTGGGCCAGTAGGACAGCATTTTTCCTTCCCAGACACCAGTGTTCACTGGATTAGCTCCTTTTAAAGGCACAACTGGGGCCAGTTAAGCAAGACTGAAGATTAACATTGAAGGGATAGAGAAAGGGTAGGACAGCATTTTCACTCCCAGCCCTTTGACTCCTGGATCAGACTCTGTGATTTCAGAGTCTGTTTTACTTATATCTGATATTTTTGCTTGCATTTGGTGTTTCCAAATCTAATACAGACAAGCCAGTGTTTATTTCCTTATAGCTTGTATTTCAAAGCCCAGGCAAAAATAGGTTCAGCTTTGCAGTGCTACTTATTTCATCTAGAACAATTCAGGAGATATGTATGTATGTATGTATGTATGTATGTATGTATGTATGTATATGTGTATATATATATATATATATATATATATATATGGGGATGGACCAACCGAATCCTTGAATCCTCGAATCTTTGGCAGGGATTCGAGATTTGGGAATCTGCTCCCTGTGCCAAAATAGGCAAACGGATTCTTTTGAATCTGCCACTCAAACAGTTTCTTGGAGACCAGGATGCCTGAAAACCTGGGAGACCAGGACACTTGAAAATTTGGGACCAGGATGGGATCCCGCTCCTCATGTGTTTCCCCACCCAACATGGGCACAGGTGATTGGCCGGCAGACTGCAATTAAAGACTTGCACGCACTGGAGGCCACTATTTCTCCCACCTGCTGCCTGTGCCCTTAGTGCTGCCTCTCCCTGCGGCTGCCTCCCTCTGCAAGGTCATTTTGGGATAGAGATTGGGAGGTGAGGGACAGAGGAGGAAAACTGAGCTTGTGAGGGGGGTGTCTAGGAACTTGTGCGAATGTCCCGGGGGTTCCAAAGACTGCAAAAAGGGGTTCAGGGGTTCCATGCAAGCCATGACAGCCATACTTTACCCTTCACCAGCTTTCTTTGGTCAGTTCTGGTACTGAGATTGTCATGATGCCACTTCCTCTCTTAGTTTCTGTGTCCTGAATACATGAATATTTCAGTTAACCTGTTTTGAAGCTCCCTTTTAGAAAGTCTTTTTATGCTTCTCAACCCCTTTCCCTCTTTTTCCTCTGTCTAGCTGCAAGTTTATAAGCAACATTGCCATTGGAAGGGTTGCAAAGGAGAGCTGGAGAAACACAGACTTTTGGTCTTGTGTTGCAGCAGCATGTCTGTGGTAAAGAATGAATGCAAAAAAACCTGAGCTGGGAAAGAATGGGATTCTACTCTAGCTGATTCTATAGGAGGAGTGTGTTTTGCCTGCAACAAACAAGGTGAACAGTAGCTGCCTCCAGAATCGTTTACTGAGCATGCATTAATCTGTATTATTTTTTGATTTGAGAGTGAGGGGTAGGGATTGGGAATTGTTGAGACAGGCCTAGAGATTTGACTTGAGTGTCCCTTGCAGGACTTGTGGGTAGAGAATTGACTGGACTAGAGGCTTGTGTGTGTGTGTAAGTGCTTTCTTTGTTGCAGGACTTGAGACTTGGGTCCTGAGACTGCAGAGAGCAGAATTGAGATTGGACTAGAGGCTGTTAGGTTGTTTGTGTGTTTTAGGTGCCTTCCTTGTTGCAGGACTTGAGACTTGACTGGAAGGTACAGTCTTCTTGAGATTTCAAGGACAGCTGAACATTTCTTTGCATCGCTCCCTTGCAAAGCTCTTTCAGACACAATTCTGGGGTTTGTAGTTTTACAAGGGGTCACAGCCTTCTCTGCCAAAGTATGCTGGTGTATCATCAGACTACAAACCCCAGGATGCCAGAAGAAACTATACAAAGAAAAGCTAATTTTGACCTGGATTATCTCTGTACTGTAATATGTGGCCCTGTTTACACTGGCAGGAAAATGTGGCATTAATCCATATTTTGCTCCCTGTATACAAAGGGCTTTCATGTCATTTTCAATCTGGGGAGATCCTGAGGCAAAACTGTGACAATTGTCCTAGCCAGATTCCTTCAGAGGGAGGTTTGCCTTTGCCTAGGCTTTACCTAGGCTGAGAGAGTGTGTCTCGCCCAGGATTATCCTTCTTTCCCTTGCTTTTTAAACCCTTTTTTAAAAAAGGATTTGAAAGATTCAAGATTCGTGACATTCCCAGAACCTTCCAGGGATTTGGATCCAGAAAATTCTGGATTCGTCTCATCCCTATATATATATAATGAGAGCTGAGATGTCTTTCTTTCTCTTGGTTGTAGATAATCCCTCATCACTAATCCAAAGGCCAGCTAAAATGGTTCAAGCCAGTTTCAATGAATCCTAGTTCACTCAAGGTAGGGAGAACGCACTTTTCCACATATGTTTACCACAAATTCTTCTTCCACTTGTGCCATATGGTATTCAGACCCAGCTCCAGTTCATTCATGTAGAAGGGGCAGGTGATTGATGATGACTTTCCTGAGTAGACAGCCCTTCCGATTGTTGGTGGAGACTGGCATGCATTTATGCTTCCCGTAGATGCCATACCTCATTGCATATAGAAATCTAGCAGAATGCTTCAGTATTACACTGGCTGTATGGCTCTAACTGGAATAGAAGTATAAGGCTAAAGCCAGTTACTAATCCCAGCTAGATTAGACCTGTTGAATTAATGTAACATTTATTAGTGTTGTCCAGCTCCATTCAGGTCAATGATTCTACTCTATTTGCGTTGACTAGTAATTGGATTTAATCTTTAATTCCATATTAGTCATATCTAGTCCAGGCAAACAATCCATGTTTTTTGAGAGATAAGAGGACAGCATACATGTTAACAAAGTGGGAGGGGAAGGGAAGAAGAGAGAAACAGATCAATAAAGAAATTTAACTGATAGGTTGTTGGGTGTCATGCTTTAGAAGAGTTTATCTCAACCTATCAGTTGCGAAATGCTTCGGATCACTCGAAAGGCACAGAACAACAGCAAATCCTCCAAACCTCAGCTAGCAATTGAATTGTGGGGTTTGTGTTACAAATCATCTGGAAACTGCCAAGTTGAGACAGCAACTTAGAAGTACCCCCCCCCCAAAAAAAAAGTTTAAGCAAGCAATAATAAATTGGGCTACTAAGGGACAACAGTATCAACCACAGTGGCATATATCGTGTTCTCCTAAAACTTTTTCCAAACTGAAAAGTCCCACATCCTAATAATGAATTTAATGGAATAGAGGAAATTCCCCACTAATAATAACTTATGCTGAATTAGGTTTTGACATCCTCTAAGTAAAATTTTAACGAATTAGACCTCTTATACTAATGTTCCAAGCTCTGTGTGTGACATCTGTACAACAGCAGTGATGGGTCTGAAGTTAAGAAATGACAACACCTTAATGGCTAAGATATTTATTATGTCATAACCTTTCATGACTCAGAAAGCACTTCATTAGACACATGAAAAGTTTTCCCCACTACCAGGTATATATACCACAGAGGAAAATGAATGGCAAATGGTGGGGTTAGATGGCAATGAAATGTAAATGAAGTGACAATTCAACTGGAGCTTAAATAAATGAAAAATGTGCAGAATGACTATTTACAAGAAGAGTAATTGGTGAAAACAGAATCATTTTAGCATAGCCAATTAGATTATCAGCTGTTGTGGAACAGGAAACCTTTGTCTTTATTCAGACCCAGGAAGTGAAATCAAACAGTAGTCCCAAGTCAGCTATTTCAGGATAAAATGTCTCTTTGAAGTTACTCTGTTAGATCAACAGAGAGAAGGAAATTTTTCTTCTGGTTTCTGAGCATTGCCTTTACTGAAGTTATAAGACATTCACCTAATTGTGTTGGTTAGACCCAACAACAGTAAACTCATTGAATCAGCTATTGAATGGGGAGACTACTATATTGTTTTTTCCTTCTTTGTTTCTTTTCCTATTATACCTTGATCATTTTTAGAAAAATGGGATCCAAGTTTACTAAACTAAATAAAGAAGTGGGTGAACCTGGGATACAGAAATACATGTGTGCATTGTAAAAGAGTAAAGAAAATTGAAAAAGAAAAAGAGAAAGAAATAAAAGTTTGAATCCTATTAGACCCACTGAATCAATTGCTGAATGTTGCGTCAACTTGTAGGTATATTCAGTCACGTAAGGACAGAGGGCAGCACAGGCAGTTCGCCCCAGGTGGCAGTGTTTTTGGGGTGTCCAGGCCCATAGCCACGTGCCCTGGCCACGGCCCCCACATCCTGGCCACACCCACACCCCACAGCCACGCCCCCATGCACAGTGGCCACCAGCCCCTCATGTCGTAGTCCCCCCCCACTCCAAGCTCCACCACTGTGTATATTCCCTACTGATGCAATGTATAGCTGTAGTGGGAGACTAATAATAGGATTCTGGATGGTTTGTCTTTCTTTCAGAACTTGGACAGTACATTCTTTGCACTGAGGATGCTTTTACATGGTTAAAAATAGTACTCAAAAAGAAGAAGACTGTTGTTGCTATGTGCCTTCAAGTTGATTCTGACTTGTGATGACCCTTTTGTAGGGTTTTCTTGGAAAGACTTATTCAGAGGATGTTTACCATTGTCTCCTTCTGAGTATAGCCTGCAACACTTGGTATTCCCTGTCAGTCTCCCATCTCATTACTAACCAGGGCAGACCCTGCTTAGCTTCCAAGATCAGATAGAATGTACAACTGCCAATATACTTGTTCTATAAATGTTCTTGTCCTCATTTTTAAAGATACTTCATGTAGCGATGATGTAAGTGGAAAGATCTTTGGCTGGCAAGTGATTTATGGATTCGTTGTGAAAACAACAGTGCGCAGAAGAAAGAGCTACAAAATGGATTTTTCTGTTTGTGCTGTATTGATATGGAATCATGATATCATTATGAATAATTTGCTGGGCCTGTATGGTTATGAATAAGAATACCGAGATGAAGCTGGAAGAGATGGGTTGCAAACACTCAACTTGAGCTTGATCTATAGTCTAGACATGTCATTGGGCATCATGTAATAAACACCATCTCATAGAGCAGTTGGCAACAGTACTGGGCACTGATTCTATGTGTTTTGGTCCTTCCATTTTTTCCCTCCCAGATATTATATATCAGTAATCCTTGAAAAAACTGTGATGCAGAATAGAATTGTTGTTGAGATATATAAGATTCTTCAGGGAGAGAAAGGAAGTATAGAGTCATATTTCCTATGATGGGTATACAATATACCAATGTCAACTTGTGGTTTCTCTGTCAGTGGAGCAGTGAGTCCACTCGAGGTTGTAGTCTAAAGGTGGTATTTTAGGAGCTCAGTCTCACCCTCCAAATAGGTTCACACTTTGAATGGCAATTTGAAAGTTCAAAATAACCAAAGTAGAGTCACTGAGCCACTGACATGAAAGACACCAGCCAACACTGCAGTATAAATACTATGCAATAGGCAGGGTGAGTATTTAACAATTCAAATGCAATTGTAAAATATTTATCAATAATTTATAATTAATTGAATTTTGTAACAACAAAAGTATTACTTAAGTGATGTTATGATTGTAATTTAATAATGCATAACATCATCCCTTTTGCAATATAACTGTAATTTGTTAAGTTACTTTTGGAGTTACAAGGGTATGGCCTCGGTAAACAGTGGTGGACCAATTTAACACGGTTCAGCTGCTATGTCTACCTGCTGATTTGTGTTCTCTTATGGGTGTTGAGGAGATGGTGAAGTGGATGGGAGGAAAGTGTTTTGTAGCACAGACTAGTGACAGGTAGCATTTAGGTTTCAAAGTAGCAATTACTTTTTATTAGCAAGAAAGTAAAGAGATACATTTTAAAAACTGTAGCATTGGCAACCTTGACTCTATAATGATAACTGATTTTTTTTAAAGTAACTTTATAAACTCTCATACTTTACAAACTCTCATGCCCAGCCAATACCTCTGAACGGTCTGTCCTCTGTATGTTTGGCTTTCTTCCAGGCATCTGGAAATGACTACAGTGGCCCCTCAGTATCTATAGGGTTTAGTTCCAGGACCCCCTCATGGATACCAAAATCTGTGGATGCTCAAGTCCCATTATGTGCAGTGATGTAGTAAGATGGCATCCCTTATATAAAATGGCAAAACCAAAGTTTGCTTTTTGGAATTATTTTCTTGGAATATTTTCAAGCCATAGTTGGTGGAATCCATGCTTGAACCCACAGATATGGAGGGTTGACTGTATGCTATATTGCATAGAGGGAATTGAGGCTGAGAGAGAGCTGACGTTTAAAAGCACCCAGTAAGTTCATGGCTGAAACAAAATGGCTTCTTGACTTAAAGCTTGTGTTCTTTGCAATTGTGTCTGCTATTAACAGGTTGACTGGGGAGATATTTCAGATGTCTAGGAGCAAGTCCTATATACAATGGGTGGGTGGAAGGTGAACATTTTTAGATGCCAGCATCCAATCTTTGTTTTCCAGACTTAGCTATATGTTTTTCTTAAAAGCTAATAGAAATGCTTGCTTTACTGCAGACTGATCTATTTGCGTTTGACATATGCCATAACTTTCTAGTGCAGATTATTAAGAAATTGGCTTATAAGCGTGTAGAAAAGAATGAACTGATGGTTCCTAAGAGGCAGCATGAATTTATCAATTATAAATCATAGCAAAGCAATCATATCTAATTTTTTTTGACAGAACAACTAGTTTGGTGGAACATATAAATGGTGATAGATTTGGTGTATTTTATCAGGAATGTGAAAATCTCTGTCTCAATTCTCATAGAGTTGGAAGAGACCACAGGGATCATCCAGTTCAATTTTTCTAACTCCTACCTCCACCTTCTTCCCATCTTCATTTAGTGTAACTTTACAAGACTTTTTTTTTTAATTCCTGCATGGAAACGGGTGGATAATTTTGGCACATATGCATTTTTCTTAACTTATGCACATTTTTCAAATATAGACATTTTTACCTGTGTACATTTACTTGTGTGTCATTCAAAAAGGCAGGGAGGAAGGCAAAAATCCCTTGATGCTCACTGTTCCCTTCTGTTGACAGGAAACTAAAATGTATTGTGCAGATTTTTGTTAATAATCATAGACCATGAAATGAATGAATTTGAGGGGAAGAAGATATTTTCAATCTCTGATTGATTGTAGCAAAACATTTCTCAGTCTGGTATCCTTGTTCACAGATAAGTAAATGAAGACCGGATACAGTAGCATAGGGATGGGGGGGTGAGGGGGGCAATGCGTCCTGGGTGGCACTTTTTTGGGGGGGTGCCTCCACTCCTTGCCTGCCCCCCCACCTCTCCACCCCTGCCTGCCCCCCCTGTTCATGCCAAGCTATGCCACTGACTAGCTAATACTACTGCTAGTTTACTGCTAGTTATCCATATGCAATTATATGTAACCATAGCATACACACAAGGTTTACATGTATACTGCATTTTCAGTTGTGCTTTTAGTCCAGGTGGCTACTTATAGTTTAAACAATGCCCAATGAGTATTAGTGCGTGACTCTGTATCAGCCTGGAGAGAGGTCTCAAACAGAGTGCCACAGCTATCCTTTTAGGCTCTGTGCTATTCAACACATTTATAAATCATCTGGTCCTGTTTCCTCTAGCCTTCCTCCACTGAACCACCATGTTCCTATTCTGACTAGGACTGGACTTGCCAGGCTGAAGGGTTTCCTTGAGCAGACTCTGGCCAAGATCCTACATGTGCGCATAGCTTTGCATGCACAGTTCCACATCCCCACCCCCCCATCACCTGGCAACTGTTGTCTACCGGTGGTGATGGGAGGGAGAGGCAATTCAGACCATTGAGAAGCAGCTGTCTCAGCTCAGCCGGGGGAAAGCAATGAGGATGAACTCTCAAATGGAGTGCACCCAGCTTTTCCTTCCCCACTAGAGCTCTGAGCAAGGGATCTTCACAGTTAGATTCACCTCCTTCCTCCCTCCCCTTCTGTCTGGTAAGGAGGAGCAGCAGTTTCTCCTGGAGTTTGACATCTACCAAATACGAGTGGAATGCAACGGCAAGAGAATAACCCTCTGCACCCTACCCAAAAAGAGACTTACATGTACATTGCCTATACTTATGCACGTGTAAATCACTAACAGGATGCCAGGCCCTAAGTGTTCTGGTGCAATGTTTATTTGTGCTTTATCTTCCTGTTGTTCTTGTTATTTTGATGCTAGGTATTATTGAATATTTACTATGTTGGGAGATGCTCTGAGCATTCCTTTTAATGGAAGGGTAGGAGAAAAACATTTCAAGCAAGAAAATTAATAAATATTGGGTGGGTCCAGTTGACGAGAGAGTGAGTGAGTGAGATTGTTTATGTTATCAATAATTTGGCTGGCTTGCTAACTCATGAAAGAACTGCAGCTGTTTCTGCTGTCCCTTGACAAGCAGAGCATCTGAATGAATCTTGAAAGAGAGAAAAAGCAACAACAACAACCACAATCCTTTAGTGGCAATATGGTTTCAAGTTGCCTGGTATGAAGTGAGAGAGCTAAGCAATTTAAAAAAATATGTCAATAAAGTGATCGCAGAATTTGTTGGCATATATTTGGGTCCAGATGCGTGGTCTTTGATATTTCATTAAGAACAGGGCAACAAATAGTTCTTTGAGCCATCCAGGATTAGTGAGCAGGTTTAAAATACAAGTGCTGCTAAAACCACATTGATTAAAAGTGTCATTGGACTTATATGCAGTGGAGACTCATGGTTTCTATGTCAATGGGTTGGTAATCCCACTCCACATTTTAATTCAGGCTCAAAAGAAGTTAACTAAGGTGCTGAACCCTATTTAGGAATGGGCTTCAGCACCTTGGATAGCTCCTTTAACATCTTATTAAAACCTGGACTGGATTTACTGTCCCACTGACGTGGGAGCAGCCAGTGACCATTGCCTGTGTGATAATGCCCTTTCAAACTTCTTCACACAGTTTTTCAGAGTTGGTGCTTATTACAGCTTCTTTATTTCTTTTGTATAAGAGCTTTTGATTGGCATGAGAGTGTTAGCAGTCTGGCCACCATTTTGCAATGCCCCATATCTACTGTTGTTCTGTGGCACAGCTTGTAGTGGTGGGAGGTGGCTACCTCTCCAAAATGGTGGGAAAATTTGGGAAAAAATTGTAAAGTGGCTGTCTCTTTTTGAAGGGTAAGACAAAAGTTCTGTGACTTAGTTTTTCAGAAGAAAAATAAAACATTCTGAGAAATGTTGGCTCAACTCTAGCTGTCATTCTTTAGTGTTCACCTCCTACCCCTGAGTCTCCCAAATGTCAAACTTCTGAAGGGTGATTTTGAATGCATCCTGTCTCTGATGAAGACAATTATAATAGTATTCTACCCATAAACCCAGTAGTGTGTGTGTGTGTGTGGATAATGTTGCATGTAACCTTGAAGAAAGTTGGAATCAATGCTGTACCAAATTCTGTCTTCTAGTTTCCTGACACTTTTGTGTTTGTTTTTGGTATCCTACCCATTGTATTTTAGAACAGAGTGGGCAACTTTTGCCCCTCCAGATGTTGCTGGACATCATTTTCCATCATGCTTTGTCAGTAGAGTTGCCATATTCAAGTCCATCAAATCTGGGCAACATATTATGCATTATTAGAA
The DNA here is from genome assembly GCA_948474755.1 of Ctenosaura bakeri. Classification (NCBI taxonomy): domain Eukaryota; kingdom Metazoa; phylum Chordata; class Lepidosauria; order Squamata; family Iguanidae; genus Ctenosaura; species Ctenosaura bakeri. The sequence continues at coordinate 229,793 of CAOLHI010001415.1, forward strand.
ATATGCGTATTATTAATTTGCATTCTAATTATGTAAATTCAGAGCACGTTAATAGTTGCATTTGTTTCTATCACTGAGTTTTAGTCTTGGTAGTCTTGGTGTTTTAAACAGAAACTACTAACTAAGTAGAAGGTAACAATACAGTGGGCCCTCCACTTTTGCAGGTTCAGCACTCCCAGATTCATGGATGATTTCATTTTATTTATCTTATTTATATATTTTAAAAATTCTTATCCTGGTTGTCCCTGCCATGGGAAAAATAGGATTCTCTCAGGAATCTCTAGGTCCTCTAGTGCGATTCTATGGTCCAGTTCTGCTGGAACTGGACCATAGAGTCATTCTAAACAACCTAGAGATTACTACAGGGAACTCTTCTCTGGGCATTGCTAGGTCCTCCGGCATGACTCTATGGTGTACTTCTGCTGGAAGTTGACCACAGAATTGTGCTGGAGGACCTAGAGATTCCTAGGAAGTGTTCTCAGTTAAAAAAAGAAAATTAATAATAATAGCATTTGTGTTTTTTGTTTTTATTCACATTTTCCCACTTCTGTGAGGGTCTTCCACTCCCCAACCCCCACAAAAGTGGAGGGCTCATTGTAACGGGAATGGCTCTGTTTCTTCCACTTCAGGCAGTGGGAGAATCCTAAGTGCCTTTCTGAACATCTAACAAAGATGCATAATATTGCTGCTTGAAATGCATAATATTGTACATCAAGCAAGTCATGAAAAACAACAGGCTCCTTGGAAATTTAAATACTTATGGCTGTTTTGAAGATTTTACTCTGTTTTGTTGCTTCTTTCCTTCTTCACTGCAGTGCCTCCATTCCTTTTTGTGCAGTCTTTGCAGAGAGCTCTGCAAAACCCATTTCAGCTAGACTTTCCCTGAAAAGGGAGACTTCCTACAGAGTTGTAATGATGAACCAGGGAAAAGAATATTGGTATTAAGAGACAGTGGGTCATCTCTACCTTTACACCTGTTGTAACTCTATTGTAAAGGTCAGTATCAGTTTGAATGTTCAGTCCTTGGCTTAAACACACTCAGAAGCAGGGAGTAGGTTTGTTTCTGACAAAATAATTGGACAGAAGACTGACAACACACTCATAATTCCACTCCTACAAGAGCTAGAGTCTTTTTTCTTTTAATGATAGCTTGAAATCCAGCTCAGATAGTGGGTCCAAACAGGTACCAATGGCTTGCCTAGAATCCACTGCTGGCTCCCTTCAGAAAGAGCACACAGCCCCAAATAAACAAAAACACCTACACAAGCCTCCAAACAGTGCACTCAAATAATCAACCCAGATCCCCAAAACACAAGTTCAGTTTCTTCTGTCTCTTCATACAATATCATTTGATCCTAAAACCACTTTGCTTTCTTCTTAGAAATGTACTGTTAAAAAAGATCGATCGATAATTGTTCCTGGGATTGCTTAGACTTCCTTTTGGGAAGAAGAGGGTAGGTGTCATCTGTGTTAAATTAGTTGGTGAGAATCTTAGTGATTTCATTTCTGTAAAAGTTGATGCAGGTGACAAAGAATTATTCTGGAAGCAGAACACATCTATGGAGATATGAATAAAGCCTGTTTCCTATTGGAAGAACAGTTTCCAAGATAATCTCTTCCCTTATATGTTCTTCTGCTATAAATTTTCTTTATTGTAGCCTATTAAAAATTATTAAATAAAGAAAAAGAGAGAGAGAAAGAAATGGACAGGCATCATCCATCTCCTCTCACCTGTCATATTCTGCCTTATAGGCAGGATTATTAGGTATAATATACGGTTTTTATAGCTTGAAACATCTGCTTCATTCTCCTTTCCTCTATATTATTGCTTGATGATGTTCTTTTTAACAAGCCCGGGTGCCTTTCTGGGGTTCTAGCCAAAAGCTGAAATGTCAAGGAACCACAAGAAAGGCAAGTCTCATAAGGGAACATGCTGTCAACTCAGGAATGAAACCCATTGTGCAACCTTGGGTGAGAGTTCATAGAAAGTTCATGCTGGCCAGCCTTATAGCTACATATTCATACCCAAACTTCTGCCCTTTGGAAAGACTCCCACACACAGGGGCATCACAAAGGCAAGGCTTGTCCTGGAAAGTGCTGGTAGCAGCCAAAAGACAGAGGAGGGCCCTGTTTTCTGCATTTGGTGCATGCATCAAGGGACAAGACCTCATGTAAAAATGACTTAACCTAGAGAAGAAAAATAATTCTTTAATGGTAAGCCACTGAAATGTCCACATCTTGCTTGAATTTCAGCCTAAAACTCTTTCATCACATGTGAAAAATGTTACATGCCATTGTGAATGGTTCTGATGCTATACAAAAACACCATTTCTGCCCCACTACGGCTTGGATGTGTGTGGGTGGCTGCATAGCCCTCTAGCCTGGAGGAATGAAGAGCCACTTGTCCTGTTGGGCATCCTAATGTTGCATCATTGTACAGAGCTCTTGAATGACATAACACTGCTATAGAGCAGCGAAATGTTACTTTTCACAGAGTCATAGAATCAGAATCACAAGGGCCACAGAGTCCAAGTCCCTGTCATGTAGCAATATACCATCAAAGCATTCTCAACAGATGGCCCTCCAACTTCTGTTTAAAAACCTCCAGAAAAGGAGGCTCCACCACACTTTGAGGCAGAGTATTCCATGGTTGAACTGCTCTTACCGTAAGGAAGCTCTTCCTAATGTTTAGGTGGAGTCTTTTTTTCTGAAGTTTGAAACCATTGCTCCACATACTAGTCTCTGGAGCATCAGAAAACAGGCTTTCTCCATCCTTCATATGACATCCTTTCATATATTTAAACATGGCTATCATGCCATCTCTTAACCTTCTCTTCCCCAGGCTAAACATTCCCAGCATCCTAAGATGCTCCGCATAGTGCTTCATGGTGTTCAGGTCTTTTCGTATTATGGTTTGCAGAATAAGCATTTCTAACAAAAAAAACTTGATTAAAAAAAATGGAGATGCAAGCTTCAGGTCCCTAGAGGTTACACGTGACTCTTGGATCATCCATACTTTACCATTCCCATTTTGAACCAAATGACTCAGGGACTGCACATCTTGGCCTAAATCCCCCTCCCCTTCCTCCTCCTCTGCATTCTTTTGGTATTAACAATATTGTAAAGTGGACTTGCAATCTCCTAACTTTGGGGATGCACATTTATGGTCTTTAATGACTGAATGTAGCCCCCTCCCCCTGCAATCTACCTTGTAAGTGAGGCAGAGTCCCAACCAAAGGACTTCTGAGATGTTGATGACTAGGGCACTGGGAAATGATGACTGAAGCACTTTCTTGGTCATGGGTTGGGTTGAGAAAAATAGTTGCAGCAGGACCCCAGGGGATCACCAGCTGCCTGCACAATTTGTCCTGTGATTGGAAGAGCTTTGCAGATGTCATTTCTGATTTGCAGCTCTTCAAAAACTCTTCTGTTGGAATGCTGCCTGGCTTTCTAGATAGGTTTTCATGGGACAGAATCAGTAGAATTGGCTATGATGATGGAGCTCTTTGTAGCTACATCTGATGATACAGGATACAGACCTTTTAGGATTTAAGGCAGATTACAAATTAGAATGATTACAATATAGGTGAAAACATACAAAAGGTCAACATTAAAACAGATTTAAAGTATTAGTAATACTAAAACAATTTAAAACATAAACTTAGAATAAAAAACAATTAAAACAGTATCATTTAAAATAATACACTATCTTCTTACAGTTCTGTTCCTTAAAAGCCTTCAGTTTTGAAGGCCTGACTTTATAAAAAAACCTCTTCATTTACTAGTGGAAGGACAACAAAGAGAGGACTATTCTAGCCTCCCTACAGAGCAGGGTTGAAGTTTAGGGGAAGCCACTAAGAAAGCCCTATCTTGAAATCTCATCAACCATATGTGTGAAGGTGGTGGGATTGAAAGAAGGACATCTCTTGCTGACCTCAGGGTTTGGGCAGGCTCATAGAAGATACTGTCTGACAGATATCTGGATCCAAATCCAATTGCTTTTCACAATTTGAGATCTGAGGCCCTTTCCACATGGCATTTGTCATCTGAAAGGGCCTCTGGAGCGTAGCGCAATTGCGAGGAGCATTTCAGACAATGTCTTCGCAATCACGCAACGCTGCTGGGGCCAGCAGGCTCCAATCATGCACTATATCATTTTTGGCTTTTAGCCAAAAATGGTCCGTGATCATGCATCGCTCAGGGGCCTCACTTACCTTACATGCGGAGCCTCTAGAGCCATGACCCTCGCGCTTCCTCCTCCAGCACAGTCTGGGAAAATACCTGGCTGCGCTGTGGAAGGAAGAGATGGAGTTCTCGTGTTGCCTGCTGGCTGGCAGACAACTCCTGCAGAGCAGAAGCGGTGGGGACACGAGAGCCTCACAGAAGAGGCTGCTCGCATGATCCCCATACGACCGCACCGGATGCAGGTAAGTTGTGGAAAGGTGCTTAGTCTTGTGGGTTTTCACTTCTCATGCAAGAGAGAATAATTTCGTAGTTTTCTCTCATTGCAGGAGAAAACAAATACACCAGCCCTCCATATCCATGGATTCAACCATACATGACTTGAAAATATTTTTAAAAAATCCAAAAAGTAAACCTTTGAGTTGTTCACCATTTTATATAAGGTATGCCATTTTACTACACCATTGTATATAATAGGACTTGAGCATCTGTGGATTTTGGTATCCATGGGAGATCCTGGAACCAAAGCCTAGCAGATACTGTATGTATGAACAGTACATATTCACACATCCTAAAGCATTCTGGGGAATTATTCTACATGTGGTTATTCTGTGCAGAAATAAATGTGGTTTTGCTATGCTACATGCCACAGTTTTTGCACAGAAAACATGTTTTCTGTGCAAAAGAATGTGGAGTTTTACACAGAAAAACCACATGATTTTTACACATTAATAATTCCTTGGAACATTTCAGGATGCACAAACAGTAAGAGAAAATGGTGCACAGGTTTCACTGATGTGTTATTCTTCCCAACGGGATTTCTCAAGTGTCAGGAAATCCTTTTCTCAGATGGGGAAACAAATAATAACAGATATTCTCTCTATCCTAGTCCCAAAGAGAGAAGACTAATTGTATCGATTAAACTTATATTAAGTGTTGACTTAGCAAGTTCTTATTGATTCAGTGAGTCTGAGTTAACTACTAGTAGGAATTAACTAGAGGGTTTTGGCTCTTGTTTTCAAGTTGAATCAGGGCCTTAGGAGCTTTACAGAAAGCAGATTTGCCTTGAAAACAAGGTATATGCTTCATGCGTGCCTAGTTTTAATAAAGAACTGAACAAAGTGTTCAGTTAACATACATCTTTTAAAATGGTATTGTTTTGGTTTTCCATTGTAGCAGCATGTACATTAAAAACAACTCCTCCAAATACACACTTACTCACAGGCAGACAGTATATTCCCCGGCAGGATTTCAACATGCAGGATAAACTTCAGCAGGACCTACCAAGCCACCCTCTGACAGAACATTAAGTTAACCCATGTCCACCCTTGCAGCTGACAGAGTGAGTCACTGCTTCTGGCATTAGAAGCCAGACTTTGCGTGTCTGGGAAATAATGCCTAGTCAAGTGTGATTGCAAGCTATTATTAAGACTTTATTTGTGAAATTGACAGACGTGAGGTCAAACATCTTTCAATGAATTTGCCCGCAGTACTTTTAGAGAGCTTTTGAAGGCAATCTCATTACATCTTTACTCAAAAGATACTTTACCTCCTCTACAAATTGCTACTTAATTAACAAGCATTCCCCCCCCCATCCTGTGAGTACTTCTCCCACCTCTGTCTTTCCCTCTCTTTTTGCTTTTACATTTCAACTTTGCCTTTGAGTAAGACAGCAGGGTACAGAGCCAGGAACAACAGCAACTGCTAAACAAGAGGATGAATTCGTTCTTTCAAGAAGACAACACAGGTCTTAAAAAAACTGATGCGTGTGTGTGGAGTGGTGGTGCAAAGAACTGTAGTAACCCTTAACAAGTTTCTATTCAAGGTTTAAAATTATGAGATGTCACATGCTGGCTTGAAGCAGCACTTTTTTGAAATTCCAGGTCCAGTTATGCATAAATTTATATGTGCTTGTGATCTGTAAAGATTAGCTCACAGACTAAACCTAGAGGCAATGTTAGATCAGGCCTGGGATGAAATCCTGGAGATCAGATATAACAAAAGCAAGCTGCTCAGCAGAGTGTATAAACTTTAGGGTCAACAGCTATGGTTGCCCAAGGTTTCCTAGCAAAATTGAGACTGAGTCAGCCCCAGGTGATGTCATTAATACCAACCACAGTTGCTCCCAGCTTGTCACACACACACACACACACACACACACACACACACACACAGAGGCCCTTTCCGCAGGGCGGTGGTGTCCCTGCAGAGGGATGCTAGAAGAGCGGAACCGCATTGATGTTTCCACATGGCATCATTATTGCCCCGCCCTTCTTGTGTCACCAGCTGGTGCAATTGTGAGTATATCATTGACAGAAAAACTCCGCCAATGACCCCTGGTTGCATGAGCCTTCTATTGCAGTCCACCATGCAGAAGGGCTGGAAGCAAGATCACGTGCTTCCTTCCCCACTGCAGCATAGGAAGAAGGCTGACTGCACTGAAGAAAGAAGGAGCATGTCCCTCGTGTTCCCTTCTGCAGAAAGCCAATTGTGTGTGGAGAGGAGTGCTGGGGACATGCTCCCATTCCAGCACAGGTGCTGCCAGGATTGTGATGGGATGATGCACAAGAGTATTGTCCTGCGGAAAGGGCCACACCCCATATTTTCTTTTTTGGAAATTGAGTGAGCAGAAGTAAGGTGATCATTCCTTCCTACCTAGTTAGGGATAAAAGATAAGGACCTATAATATAGTCTTCTTGCTTCTAGCCAGAAGGTAGATAAAGATTAGAGTGGAGGGTGAATTTTGGCAATACAATGATTGGGAGAGAAGACAGAAACTAAGTCAATATGCAACTCCTCTGGGCAGTATCGGCAAGTTGCCTCAACAGATCAGTTAAATCTCAGAAACTATAGCAAGCTGATGCTCTACTAGCTGGAGACTTGCATATTTTTTCTTAGCTGTAGCTGAGTCACCAAGAGAGTTTGCAACCGTATCTCCTGCTTGAAGATGACCCTTGAAAACTGGAGAATCAGGGGCAGGCCCTGAGATCTGGCAAACCTAGCAACAGCTCTGCCCAGGATCTGAAGCCAGTGAGTCAGCCCAAGTATAGACCTTTGTGCGAAAGATGGCAGAGTAGAGTAGGGATGCAGAAACTCTGGTCCATACATTGGCTGGTGTTCTACTTTTTCCCCTCAAGCTTCCTTTGAGGAAGTGATTGATAATAAGAGGTTATTCAAAAGTACCTCGCATAGAAGTGAGACATGCTTTGCTGGCAGGAGAGCTGTTGTATAGAACTGAGCTGTGCTTTGTCAACCAGAAAGCAATAGGACAGAGGCTTATTCTTGATAGAGGAGCAAAATACTCCTAGAACTGAGCTGAGCTCTGCATTTTTGATGAAGAGTCACTGCCCGCTTTGGTCCGAGCTCATGCCTCCACGTGGAATAGAGTTCTCAAAATCCTTCCCTAAGTGGAATTAGCCTCCGGGCTGAGAAACATTTCTGATCCCAGAAGGAGTGGTCTCATCCAGAAAGAACTGTACAACTGAACTTCTTGATAGTTTGAAAGAAGAACTGGGAATATCGAGGAGGGCAGAGGGTATGCATGGCCACTCCTACTATTAGAGAGAAAGAGAGGCAGCCACAGCTGACAATATTCACTGGAAAATAACAGTGGCACCCCCCTATTCTTTCTGAGCCCCCAGCTGTTTCCACCCTCCTTAGCCAGCATCCCTGTGGTGGCAATGATTGTTTCCTGTTGGAAACAATCTCTTCTTCTCTCTTAATGTGTCTCAGATAGTGCCATTTGGAAAGACCCCTGACTGAGCAATTAGACAAAGGGAGCCAGCCCAGAGGCTGGAATACAGGTGTATGAATACAGATGTATTCTCACTTCCCCCATCTGCTCTTTTTCTGCCTGGTGGAAAAGACCTTTTTCATTTAGGCAAGTCTTTGACTCTTAACTTATTGTAGCATAAAGGTTTTTAATGGGGCATGTTGGGCTTTTACCCTTTTTACTATGTTCTAATGGGCCTTAAAACTATTTTAATTTAATGTTTTTAATAGAATTGTTTATTTAACAGTCTTTAAAACTTTTTGCATCCAAGAGGTTTTAGCTATATATGGCTTTAATTTGTTGTTAACACACTTTGGGTCCCATACCCATAACGTGGGATATAATTTAAGTCCCATAACATGGGATATAAATTAAATAAATAACAAATACACAAATTATACTGTCTTTTAACTATTTTGTCCTTTTTTCTGAGGATGAACAATTAACTTTTTTTTTTTTTTGCAAGAGAAAATAAATATCTCCCTGCAGTTTTCACCAGTATTTGCAGAACCTGAATTGTGTCAGGGCGTGGGTTGCACCCCCCCAAAAAACCCACAACAAAAACAAACAAACAGTTCCTGCCCCCCCCAAAAAAGACCACCACTGTTGCACCACCCCTGAAACGAGTGTTTCTTGAAACAGTGCCCAAGATTTGGTACAGCAGAACTCTATCCCTTGGTATGGCTGCCAGGATTTTAGGACTGGAGGACTGGTTTGGGGGATACTTCAGTATGGCAATGCTGCCATGGTCATAAATGTGAATACTGTCAGAACTCCACATTTGCAAATGTTAGGGGTGCAGGACCTCATGAAAGTGTAAAAATCGCAAATAGCAAAATGGGTGCATGTGTCTGTGGGAAGGGGGCTATGGCATGCTGGGGAGAATGGGCACCCAGTGTCCAAATCAGGTCAAGGAAAGAAGAGGGGAAAGGGGTGGGTTTGTATGGTAGTCCTATATTTCCTTGCTCTTGCCTATCTCCTTCCTTGGATGTGGAGGGAGGGGGCATTGGGAGAGAGTTTGTGGTGTTAAGAAATCAAGCTATGAGCTGCTCTTAGCTGGCCAGGCAGCAGCTGGTGAAGGAGGAAGAGGAGGACCAGAGGTGGGTTTTTAAAGGGTTGCATGGCCTGATCAGAGCTATGGAGAAGGAAAGTTCCCCCAGAAAAGAGGTGCTTGAGGTGGTGGTGGTGGGTTTGGACAACTCACAAATGATCAAATCAGTAAATCATACTTGCAAATGTGGAGGGCTGATGGTACTAAATGGGTAAAGGGTTTGAAGCCTAGCTTACAACACTATAACTGCCTAGTAAGATGCCATCTAGTTTTTCCCCCTGAAAAATTCTTGCTCTTGTGTTATTCTTTCCAAATTCCCAGCAATTTTTCAGCTTGGAAATAACTAATGACAAATGTTCTTTCCACCCTGAGCTTGGAAAAGCAAGCTGAGGGATTCTGGAAATTGTAGCTTCAAAAGTAGCTTTTTCCAAGCTCCTATACTGGGTGCACAAATGCAGAACACATTGTGCTTGCACATGCCTTGGACTGCATGTGCCAGTTCTGCTGCAGTGCAGTTTTTGTTACTGTGGGCAAGAAGGAGGCTTCCATGACTGAAGGTGAAAGGAAGAACTAAGAGAATACTGATGGGATTATAGAGTGTGTTTTTTTTGTTTTGTTTTTACTTGAGAGTAGTGAGCAAACAGAACAACCTGCTGTGCACTGTTATCTGCTATTAGCAAAATATATCACAATATAAGAGCCATCATGGTATAGTGGTTTGAGCATTGGACTATGCTTCTGGAGACCATGGTTTGAATTCCCACTCAGCCATGGAAACTTACTGGGTGACCTTGGACAAGTCACACTCTCTCAACCTCAGAGAAGAGCAAAGGTAAGTCCCCTCTGAACTAATCTTGGCAGGAAAACACTGTTTAGCTTCAGCCTAGGGTTGCCCTAGGTCAGAAATGACTTGAAGGCACACCAGAACAAGTTACAATATCAGAACACTTTTAAAATGCCATTAAATTGGTGGGTGGATTACAAAACCAGGGACCCTTTGACACGACACAATTATAGCAACTTAGGCCCTTTTCGCATGGGCTTTCTCTCGCGAAATAGTCCCGTGAGCCTCGTGGGAGTGGGAGCGTCGCTCTGCATGACGCACTCCCACTTCCGAGGCGCTCACGGGGCTGAAGCAGCGCAAGTGTGGATTTTTTTATTTTCGCCTTGAAGCGAAAATAAACGGCACTCGCGCAAGGCTCCTGGCGGCGTCCTGCACTTACCAGAGTGCGGAGCACCGTCGCAGGCGGGCCTGTCGCGCTTCCTCCCAACTTCCGCCCCCCGTGGCGCCTACAGCTCCCAGGGGGTGCTGCGGAAGCTGGAGGCGTGGCTGAAGAGCGCCCGTTGCGCAAGAAGACTCCACGTGCGGTAAGGAGGCGGGGGGAAGCAGCGGCTTTTCGGGAGAGGGTTCTCACGTGAGCCGCCCTCCTCCGTCGCGCAAGCGCCAGCGCTGCAAAAGGGGCCTATATTTCACTTTAATTACTGTGGTTCCATTCTATGGAATCCTGGGGCTTGCAGTTTGGTGAGGCACTGGAATGCTCTGGGTAAGAGTTGTAAATACCTCTACTTACCCTGCAAATCCCAGGATTCCACAGGGTGTTCACAAGGCAATTAAAGTGGAATCATAACATTATAATTGTGTAGTGTGAAAGGGTTCTGGGCTCTTGGTTTAGGGCCCCAGTAAGGCCATGATATATGATACCCAGAATGACAGACAGCTGACAGTAGCCTTGGTAAAGATGAGACAACAGTGCAAGACAAGCAGGGATGGGAAAATCTTACTCTTTTGCTTTCTTATGCACTTATTTTTTAAAATTTAGGTATTTTGTTATGTTTGTCACTATTTCTAAATAATTTATGAATTCTTTTAAAAATGTACTGGGACATAATTCTCCCCCAATTGCTCTGGCCAAATTCAATAGCTACAGATCTTCTCCATATTGGGAGGACAATCTTGTACCCACTGCTAAAAAGATGCCATAAAGATGTCAAAAACGAGGAGCTTCTCAGAAAATATAAAGAGATGGAAACTTATTGACCACTAAGGTAGGTAGAAGCACAGAGATTCAAATCCAAATTTTGAATAGTTAAGCATTCAAAGCCCTGTATCTGGAGGGATGAATCTAGAATCTTTCAGTTTTTGTTTGTGCCACATTCCTTTTTTAAAAAAAAATCAAGTTCTTTCCATCTTGAACATGAAGGAATGTTTTCATTTGGGTGAATTCTTTTCAAAAGAAAACTGAAACAATTTTTTGCCTATCTCTAACCACAGGTTTAGTGCTTTTCCTGCTATGTAGAAGTGGCAACCAATGAAACAAAGCAGATGTGACAAAATCCATGGTACTTATCTGGTTGTCTTGAAGCACTCTCCATTCTTGTTTTGCCTTGGCCTTGGACTGGCTCCATTTTGGACTCTTCTCCTTATTCTTTACTTGCTTATGTACCTGGACTTCTGATACAATTTTTAGATTGGCTAAAGACCACCCTTGTGCTTCTCCCTGCATTTTTCTCAGATAATCTGTGACTCACCTGGACTCACTCCTCACCTGCTCCTGCACCCGAGCTCCTACATGCCAGCTGCCATGGGGACTTCCTGATTTGTGTTCAGGATACCTAGTCCAACACAAAAACCTCTAAACCAGACTGGTTCCTTCCTGCCAAATCCTTGGTTTTACATCTCTTGACATTCCGGGAGAGTGAGAAGGGGAAGATATAGGACTGCTCTGTCCTTGACAACTGTGAACCAGCCGTAATTAGCTTAACCTTGTAACAGTATCCTAGCAATGCAAATACAGAAAAATCCATTAAATTGGATTAAAATCATACATCCATTAAAATGACAACCTAAAAACAAGCAACCAAATAATTGCTGTACCATACAATAAAACGCAAGCAGGAACAGCAGTAAGGGAAGGCAGTAAGACAAGAGGGAGACTGAACCATAAGTGGATTAATTCAATCAAGGAAGCCACAGCCCTGCTCAGGCCTGAGAAGGGCAGTTGATGACTGAAGATCTTAGATGCCTCTTATTTATGTGAGTGTATACACCTTCATGTTGCCTATCGATCATACATTTCAGAGCGTTTTCTAAGGCCGAAGACTATTTAGAGGTGGTTTGCCGTTGCTTCCTCTGAAATATATAGGGTCACCACAAATCGATGTCAGTTTGACAGGAAACAGTGACAACAGCAAAGAGCAACAGATTCAATAAAAGGGCCAGTATACGAATACCCCTCACCCTGGTGGGTCAGATGTCTGCTGGAATTGAAAGTATCTTTGCTAGATGGCACAAAATCACAAGGGATGACAAAACACAAGCACTGAAAAGCCCTATGTTATGTTCAAACCAGCTGTGCCTCTATCATGTTGAGGACCTGTGATGTGGAGACCCATAGGTCTCCATTGAATTCTTAATGGATTGAGAAGCTGGACTAGGACAACCTCAGAGGAAGGGAAAGTGTGATCTCAAAACTCCACTTTGTAGAACCACAGCCTCCTTGGTGATTTCTTCCACACCTCTCCACTCTCATATGTTTATAAAGTTGGAAGAGACCACAAGGGCCATTCAGTGCAACCCACTGCCATGCAAGAATACACCATCAAGGCATTCCTGACAGATGGCCATCCAGCCTCTGTTTAAAAACATTCAGATAAGGAGATTCCATCATATTCTGAGGCAGTGTATTCCACAGTTGAGCTGGTATGACCTGGGTTCCAGGTCTTCTACCATTTTGGTGGCCTTCCTCTGGACATGTTCTAGCTTGTCAATATCCTTTCTGAACTGTGGTGCCCAGAACTGGACACAGTATTCCAGGTAGGGTCTGACCAAAACAGAATAGAGTGGTATTCCCTTTTTAAAAAATGAACAAAATTTAGGTGTCCACCAAGAACTGGCAACTGGTTTATGTTGCCTACTTCCCAGAATGTCTCCCAAAGTTACTATAAAGGTTGTAAATTGATTAAAATGGGAAGCAGAAGTGATACAATGTCACTTCCAGTGCCTCAAAATGCTGTTGTGGCTAGCAGGTGCATCATGGGTATGAAAATTGATCCCTGCTGTTCATGCAATTGACCATGCCTGACATACAGAAATCAAACCATTGGAGGGTTTACTCCAGCATTGTCGACTTTGAATGACAGCTGCTCTCTGGGGGGCATCTTATGCTCTATAGTTATAGTGCTATGACTCCACTTTAACTGCTAATGTGGCGTCCTATGGAATCTTGGGGTTTGCAGTTTAGAGAAAAATATTTAGAATTCTCAGCCAGAAAGTTCTGGCACCTCACCAAAATACAAGTGCCAGGATTCTGCTGGAAGTTGCCATGGCAGTTAAAGTGGTTTCAGGGTGGTATAATTGTATAATGTGAATGGGCCCCAGGAGGTCTTTGGCAGAAATCTTTTCCATTTTCACCTGCTTGAAAATTTCACTATTAAGTAAAATGTAAAGCAGATTTCAGGATTTTGGGATCCCTTCTTCTCACAATCACAACTTTATCATCTCCCAAAAGAGAGAATGCCACCAAAAGAGAAAGAAAGAGGATATACATTTTTATACAAACTGCATATGCTAATTTACATTCAGAAATGCAAATTTGGAAATAATTTAAACACAGATGAAAGGCATATTACTAGACTGGAGAAGACTACCACTTCATCTCTCTGCCTCTGTATTCTTCTGTTCTGTGGTAGGATGTTGATGGGCAATTTCAAGACCATTGCCCATCCTTTTTACCGTTCTTTAATTTTAACCCTTCCAGTAGAGAACCACCAATATTCTACATGGGCTATTGAGTTAAGTATGTGTACTTGAGTAACATCTCCTGGCTGGATCCCCTGCAACCCACCTTAATAGCCACCAGCTGGATCAAGCAACAGAGGTCTGTTCAGTTGCCTTTTTGGACACAAAGAGGATGATGTTTCTATCTCCCTCACCTCAATGAGTGAGGCTGCAACAAGGAATTGTGACAGGAGTTTTACTTTCATACTGAAATGCCTGCTGGAACAGAAAAGCTTTTGCCTCAGGGCAAAATGGTAGCATGAAGGGAGTCAGCTTAGACTCTCTAGGAAGGGAGTTCCAGATTAGAAGGGTCTATAGCTCTCCAAGTTCCCCCAACTGGGATCACTATTGGGCTTCAGTGGAAATGTTTTTTATATACATATGTAGTTTTATTAGCAAATTTTCCAAATACACTAAAAACTACAGAAAGAAAGAAAGAAAGAAAAAAGAAAGAGAAAAGAAGAATAGACAGAAAAGGATAAAATATATAGAAATACAGAAAAAAATATAGAAAAGCAAGAAAAAAATGAAAGGTGACTTCACCTTTCTTCTTGGCATTTATACTCCATCACAAGAGACATGTTGCATTATAATTACATACTATTCTTCTTCTGTGTAGCAAATCCTTAATAATTATCAAATCCCAAAGTTATCATACCACATTCATTTTTTTTGCAAAATGACCATAAGGAGTTTCCAGTCTTTTAAAAAATATCCTCAATGATTTTGATTTGATCAAACAAGTTAATTTGTTCATTTCTGCCAAGCCCATCAATTTCAGCAACTGTTCCTCCCTAGAAGGTAATGATTAGTTCTTTAGTAGAAATGTTTTTGAAACTTAAATGGCACATGCAGATGGAAGTGTTATGCATGTTGGTTGGGGAAGCTGTCATTTCCTGGCTTCCCTAGGTTAGGCAAACCAAAGGAATTCCCATCATATGAGTGAAAGCATTGAACTTTTCCCAAGACATCCCCATACCAGCCTGAATACATCTAATCTTGTCTGATTTTGGAAGCTAAGCAAGGTCAAGCCTGGTTAGATAGTAGGTCACCAGGGAAAAACAGAAATGTCCAGGTAGGATGAGAAAAGCATTTTGGATGATACATTGGACTGCAGTTGCTAGTCAGAGTGATGATACTGGCTAAATGCACTGATGTGTTGACTCATTATATGGCAGCTGTCAATGATTTCGTTTTCCAGGATAGGGCTAGGAAACTTGTGCCATTCCGGATCTGGCTGAACTACAACTCCCACCATCCTTCACAAGTGGTCAGGATGACTGGGGCTGATTGGAACTGGATTCCAACAAAATTTAGAGGCCCACAGGCTCTTCAGCCCTGTCCTAGACTGCTAGAGATCTTACCCTCGAGAAAAACCCTAGGCAAATCTGGCAGTTTTTCTCTAGGTGAAATTTCAGTGGAATTTTCAGAACCTGCCAGAATTTGAGGAAGACTTGCAAAATGTGTTGTCTGGATGAAGAGGGTGTGACATTCCTGCCATTTTTCCCAACCAGACTTGTTCTCTTCCCCAGAACTAATCTTTTTCTTTAGAATGGCTGGTCTGCCTGTTTTTCTTTATCTTCTCAAGCTTTCTTTCTTTACACTGGACTTAGTATAGCAAATATTTTCTTTCAAATTCAGGCCACATGGCAGAATTTCATTAAACTCATGTCTTGTTTCCCTGGGACTCATCTCTCTCCAGGGTTCCACTGCTGAAACCAAGCAACTTTCATGGCTTTCGTGAGCATATTTCCATTCTTCTGCCAGCTCGACAGCTCCCTTCTTATTTTACTGGACACAAAAGAGCTATATATCCTGGGCATGAATGCTCTTCTTTCTTGTTCATTTCTTTCATTCATATATTTCACTGATTTTTTTTTGTATGATCAATATTCTCCATTTGAAACCTCTCTTGTGCAATGATTAATTTCCCAATAAAAATGGCACATGGTGGAGATTGTTGTTTTTCTCCAGAAACAGGAGAAAATAGGCTGGTGATCCATGCAAGACTCTAGCTTCTTTTATGTGGCAACTTCCTCAATAATGTTAATGTTAGTGTTGTAAAATAGGACAGGGACTGGTACTGGCAGCCATGCTAATGCTTGACCCAGTGTGGCCATTGACCATTAGGCAGAATACAGCAGGGCTTGTGATTCTCTTTTCAGCTGTCCATCACTTTGACCCAATTGATGATGCAAATAAAGGCTGCAGAAAGGAAGTTCTTGGTAACAAATTGAAAACTCTACATGAGCAAAGTATTATCTATGGAACACATATGACCCCTCCCGGTCATTTTTATAGGCCTGATCCTGGAACACTCCCCCCATGCACTCTCTTCTTGATTTGTTTGCCCACAAGCAGTTGCCCAGAAGTAGTTAGAGGTTGTTTCTAGAGCCTCTAGGAGTGGTGGTCTTGTTTTTTTTTGTTTTTGTTTTTAAAAAAGTGGGGTGGGAAGCACAGCGTCTCGAAAACTCACTTGCCTAAAGAAGTCCTCTGAAAACCAAAGCAGACTTCCAGTTTTGCTTTTGTGTGATTTTTGTGAATTTCAGTGGGTATTTCCAACAAAAACTAGCCCAGAGACCTCCAAAATTGCCCAGTCCTACGTTCATAGCTGCAGTTACAGGTCTGATAGTGGAAACCACATTCTGCACCTCTTAGGTCAGTTTGGGAACTGTATTAATAACTATGTCAGGGAAGTACATATAGCAAAGCCTCACAGTTTTACAAAGAACACATGCAATAGCTCATGGTAGTATAAGCCACATTGCTCCACCATGTTTGATGGGAACAATAACTTCATTGGTTTGGATGATGCTGAAGGGTAACTTCCGTTGTTCCATTACGATCCTGATTCTACTTTGTCTGGGTTGTCCAAATTCCAGCACATTTGTGGCACATATGCAGGGTTGAGTGGAGTTATGCCAACAGACCAATCTGGCAATAAGTCCTACCAATATATTTACTCCCAATCAAAGTAGTCCAAGTCCTCGCTGTAGACATCAGTAATCCAGATTAGGGGGTGTGTGGGTTTCATTTCTGTGATTCAAAATTTTGGCCAGCTTCATTGCACTCCTACTGTTTCAACTCTTTTCGATTTAACAACAGCGTAGACCCTGGCTCACACATTTGAGCTATGTTCTTTAATTAGTAAATTGATTAAAAGCTAAACTGTGCAAACAGGATGAGAAAGATTCTGTGGGATGAAGTTCTGTTTCTTTTGGGTGTGTGTGTGGTTTTAAAAAAAGTTTGGGGAAAAAAACAGCAACAGATTTGTCTCTTCCTTCAGATTGGAACAAAAAGGGCCACAGAGCAAAGTTTTGGCAGTTATCTGAAGTAGGGAACCAGCAGGCAGAATGTACGGAGCCCTTTTTGATAGAAAATTGCCAGGCTGTTCAGTTACAGATCTGTCTCATACACAGAAAGATCCAATGTTAATGTTAATAACAGTCTCTTCCTCTAGTAGTGGACTTAGTTTGTGAGTTTGTGTAAGAAATAGCTAAAATCAGGCACTGAGAAACAAGAGGGACATACCAGGGTGACTGGGAGGATCCCAGGTTTTGCAGAAGCACAAAACATCAATAGAGAAAAGAAACACCATCAAACTAATGAGGACCAAGCACACTCTGGAGACACAGACCTTGAGTTTCTGTTGTGGGGAAAGCAACAGAGTGAAGTATTCTGAACATGAACATGGGTGACTGGCAGAACCACTGAGTTGCAAACTTCAACATTTTGCTCCGGGTCCCATAATCATCACTGTGGTTGTTGTGGTCATGATCATGATCAATCATCATCATATGCAAATTTCAGAAACATGCAGCACAATAACATTTAAAAACTATGTTCAGCCAAATCCCAAAATGTCAGGAACAACAGTACTTGGCATTTATTTAGCACTTCAGTGTATCCAAAGCACTTCAGACACATTCTTTGCAGACAACCTTTCAACAGTGCAGTGTTATTATGTGCAGCAGATGGGTGGGGGCCAAGGCTGATGGGTAAGTGTCTTTCTAGGGATAATTAGTGTATTCATGGCAGAAGTGAGAGTGAGGTAAGAGACTTCCTGGCCACAGATCAGTTTTAGCTATTACTCTATTGCCATGTAGTTCCTACTTATAGACTAGAATACATCTCGTCCCTTAACTATGCATAACTTATCCAGAAGAAGCTGTTGAACATTTTTTGTGCAGTGCAAAATAGCTGCATTCATTTCAAGGTTGAAGAAGTGGGATTGTAAATGCATTGCTGTTGTGCAAGTTTCTGTATTCAGTGCACATTTGGGGTTTTATTTTAGTTGCAAAACACGGGGGTTGTGTAGCACAATTAATAGATAATTCTGCATGTGAAGATTTATGCTACAAACTCACACTGTAGATTCTTGGACGTTGAACAATTTATAGTTTTTTATTTACCACTGAGTAGCTTTGATTTATGGCAACCCTATGAATGAGGGACATTCCCCCCAAAGATAGTTGCTCCAGAATCTGGTCATATTGGCTGTCATATATTGGCTGTCGTATTTGTCTTTTTCCAGCGTTGTAATATCTTTTTAATTACCTCAAGATCTTTTTTCCTGTCAATGGATTCAGATCCTATCCATATATATGTGGTTAGGATATTTGCTAACCATCAATTATACACCACTTGTGCAGAGAAGTCCAGTTCTGAGCACCTCAATTCAAGAAGGATATTGAGAAGTTGATGCATGTCCAGAGGAAGTTGACCAAAATGGTGAAGGGTTTGGAAGCCATGCCCTATGAGGAGCGGCTTAGGGAGCTGGATAGTCTGCTTAGTCTGTAGAAGAGAAGGTTAAGAGGGGACATGATAGCCATGTTTGACTATTTGAAGAGATGTCATCTGGAAGATGGAGCAAGCTTGTTTTCTGCTGCTTCAGAAACTAGGACAAGGAGCAATGGATTCAAACTACAGGAAAAGAGATTCCACCTGAAACTCAGGAAGAACTTCCTGATGGTCAGAGCTGTTTGGCAGTGGAATATGCTGCCTGGGAGTGTGTGGAGTCTTCTTCTTTGGATGTTTTTAAGCAGAGGCTGGATGGCCATATGTTGGGAGTGCTTTTATATGTGTTCCTGGATAGCAGAGGGTTGGACTGGATGGCCCCTGTGGTCCTTCCAATTCTATAATTCTATGAGAATAATTGGTTGGCCATAACCAGTGATGTAGTGGAACCGGGGTTTATATGCCTAATGCCCCTGGATGTCTTGATTGGAGGGGTCTTTGACATTATCCACCACTCTCCTTGAACTTCTTAGTGCTTTCCAAATTTAGCTGCAATTCTTACACTAGCTAGAGGGGAAATGGATTATCCTATCCACAAAGCATTGTTAGGAGCTGTTCCTATTATAAAGCAGAGAATCTGAGAGTTACTTGTTCTTGAGTGACCATAAACTTTACTTGTACCTGGTGGAGAAGAAAACTGTCAGAAATGCTTTTTCAAAAATATAATTCAAGACAGTTCACTTGCATTTTCAGTTCTGTTCCTGGGAGTGTTGCTATAGCATATCCCCCAGCTGTCCCAATTTGGCAGAGAAAGTCCCAATTAATCCAGTGTCATCCCATATTTTCAGCTGCATTTAAAATCTCACTTTACTCACACTTTCCCCCGTTGTCCTTAGCTTATTCCCATTGCTGCAAAGTGGATTAATAGTGAAAAAGTACCTTGCTTTCAATTCAAGAGAGGAGAGGAAGGTGCAGAATCTTGTTCTTCCCGATGGACTCAGGCAAAAGCAAACTGCTGCAGACTCTTACAGCTTTTGTGAAATGCTGGAGGGTGTGCTATAGGGACTGACATGATGAGAGCTTGTTCTTCAGAATTTACCCCTACATCTCTAGCTGTAACACCATATCAGGTAACTGATCTGGCTATTTGTGGACAGAAACCTGCAGATCATTTATTTGAAACGGGAAAACACCCCACAGCTTTTGTGTTATTTTTCTAGCCCTGTTCATTCTGGCCATCATAATAAGCAAATAAGAGTAGCAAATGGATCATTTATCTCTGAGATTATGATGAACCCTTTAATTATTCCTATATGAACTATGCAATTAAGTTTTTTTTCTTACTTACCTAGAGTAAAATCTAAACATTTTCTTACTTAGTCCAGTGATAGGCCTGGTGAATGTGGCTTTGAACATAATTAATGTGGATATTTACATTGCCCATCTGATTATTATTTCTTTGCCAACATGTGAATGGTTATGTCCAGGCTCTTGTTACCCTGATTTCTGGGGTCCCTTGGGGGACACCTCAATGTGCTCCACATGATGGGGAATGGAAACTAGCCAGAGCATGCGCAACAGCAATGCGAAAGGCAGGGTAACCTAGTGAGGTCTTTTTACCCAGTTTTTACAGAGTCAGGCCAAGCCAAAAACCAAACAAAAATGTCCAATAAATGATTTTACTGAATGAAAATCTCACGCAGCAACGCAATCATTCACACACTCACTCAAGACCTATTAAAAAGTAAAAGAGAGGAAACTGGATAGGGGAATATTGAAGGAGGTGTAGCAAGGGTAATACTGCATCTTGTCCTGAAGTCCTTGGTCCGGGAAAAACAGCGGAGAAGTGGGGCTCAGCATGGAGAGGGCTGAGGGGATTACTCAACGAACAGAGAAACAGTCAGCTGGGATGACTAGGAGTGATCCAAAGAAACGCTCCAAAACTTGGACTATTTGTAGGGGGAAAGGTACCTGGAGGGCTAATCCTTTCCTGGGGAGCACAATGGGGTGTTGCAATGAGAAAGAAACTTCACAAAGGTAACTTCCTTTGCATGATGAGATTACAAGGTGTTGCCAAAGTCTCAGGATCTTTAGCTGCATTTGGTTGTGGTGTGACTTTATGTAAATGGTCCTCACCTGATGGGATATTTGCTCAACCTGGGGCAAACACGCTAATCCCCTCAAGTCGGCTTCTCCGGGGCTGAGGACCCTTCGTTTATTGTGGGTTTGCACAGCTTGAGGTCTCCTGAGGCTACGTGACTGGCGATTATACTGGCCTGACCTGGTTTTCGATTGTTTGACCATTGCTGCCTACGTGCCCATCCAGGAGACCTCTCAGGCACATTGAATTGTAGACCCTGGGATAGGATTTTTCCAGTGGAGTAACACTCCAATCCAAACATTTATGTCAATAGATAAACCATTAACTTGATAGTTTTCTCCATTGCTATACCTAACTCCACATGCTAAATTAAGTGTTGCTATGATTCAAGGCCTTTTTGATGTGTTAATCAAAAGTTCTACTTAGAATTCTAATTTTGGAGGGATGTGGTTTATATGTGTTTGTATTTGGTAGGAAATTACTTTGTGTATTAAATTCTGAAACTCAAATATCTCCTTTAAATGGGATTCCCCTAAATGGAACATCTGAGCTACCTTGTGATGAGTGAAATCTTTCTATTTACCTCCTAGCTCATTTTAATCCACCTTGCTGAAAGAAATATTAGGAAAAGTCTGAGGTATTTCATGTCTGAGCTTTTCCTTAGAAGTATAAAAGCTTGAAAGAGTTCTTTTCTCAATCTTACCAAACAGTTTGGAAAGTAACTTTTTTGGATTACCCCCGATTTCTCACCTATCATGTCTATTCCAATAGGAGGCTCAGCCAGTCTTCTACTGACTAGAATTTTTGTATTTTCCATAGAATTAATACATTCATTGGCCATGCTGGTTAGAAGATTTGGAAAGCAGTAGTCAAAAAAGTTACTTTTCCAAGCTCTGCTTCCTGCCGGTTCAGCCCCTCACTTTCCCCAAATACTAAGGCAAAGGAGAACAAAAGGAAAAGTTTCAGTGCAAGATCTGGATACGGTAATCATGAGAAGTCAACATGGATTTCTCAAAAATAAGTCATGCCAGACTAATCTTATCTCTTTTTATGATAGAGTTACTAGCTTGATAGATGAAGGGAATGCTGTGGATGTAGCATACCTCGATTTCAGTAAGGCCTTTGACAAAGTTCCCCATGACATTCTTGCAAAGAAGATAGTAAAATGTGGGCTGGACAGGGCTACTGTCAGGTGGATCTGTAACTGGTTGACTGACCATTCCCAAAGGGGCTCACCAATGGCTGCTTTTCATCCTGGAGAGAAGTGACTAGCGGGGTGCCACAGGGTTCTGTCCTGGGTCCAGTGCTGTTCAATATCTTCATCAATGACTTGGATGAAGGAATAGAGGGCATGCTCATCAAATTTGCAGATGACACCAAATTGCTAATACGCCAGAGGACAGGATCAAAATTCAAAATGACCTGGATAGATTGGACTGCTGGGCTGAGGCTAACAAAATGAAATTCAACAGAGAGAAGTGTAAGATCCTACACTTAGGTAGAAAAAATGGAATACAGAAATATAGGATGGGGGACATGTGGCTGGATAGCAGTATGTGTGAAAGGGATCTAGGAGTCTTCATAGATCACAAGCTGAACATGAGTCAGCAGTGTGATGTGGCAGCCAAGAAAGCCAATGCAATTCTTGGCTGCATCAATAGGAGTATGGTGTCTAGATCGAGGGAGGTACTGGTACCACTGTATTCTGCTTTGATTAGACCTCATCTTGAATACTGTGTCCAGTTCTGGGCACCCCAATTCAAGAAGGACATGGTCAAGCTGGAAGAAGTCCAGAGGAGGGCGACCAAAATGGTGAGGGGCCTGGAAGCCATGCCCTATGAGGATAGACTTAGGGAGCTGGGTATGTTTAGTATGCAGAAGAGAAGGTTAAGAGTGGACATGATAGCTATATTTAAATATTGAAGGGATGCCATGTAGAGGAGGGAGTGGGCTTGTTTTCTGTTGCTCCAGAGACCAGGACAAGGAGCAATGGATTCAAGCTGCAGGAAAGGAGATTCCACCTGAACCTCAAGAAGAACTTCCTGACAGTCAGAGCTGTCTGGCAGTGGAATATGCTGCCTCAGAGTGTAGTGGAGTCTCCTTCTTTAGAGGTTTTTAAGCAGAGGCTGGATGGCCATCTGTCGGTAGTGCTTTGAGGGTGTTCCTGCATGGCAGGGGGTTGGACTAGATGGCCCCTGTGGTCTCTTCCAACTCAACATTTCTATGATTCTGTGATTCTATGATACTCCTAGGTTCTTTTCACTGTCCTTAGAAGTATCCATTGGTGACACAGAGCTTGGAAAATGGAGTTTGGGAGTTTGCAACACCTCCCTGCTCAGTGGATTGATATCTACCTTTGTTGGTTTAGTGACCTACTAAACTTATAACATGTGACTATTGTCTCCTTCATACTCATAGTTATAGCAATATGATTCTATTTTAATTGCTATAACTACATCCTATAGAATCCTGGAATATGTAGTTTGGAGAGATACTAGAGTTTTCTGACAGAGAAGTCTAAATAGAAACCTCACAAGCTGCAAATCCCAAGATTCCATAGGATGGAGTAATGGCTATGTTTTTGTTGTTGATGTTGTTGTATGCCTTCAAGTTGTTTTCAACCTATGTTAACTCTAAGGTGAATCTGTTACAGGATTTTCTGGGCTAAGAGTATGTGAAACACCCAAGGTTACCTAGTGGGCTTCCATGGCTGAGCAAGGAATTGAACTCTGGTCTCTAAGGTCATAGTCCAACTTTCAAACCACACTGAGTTAAAGTGATATCAAAGTGTGATAATTAAATACTGTGAAAGAGACCTGTGATAAGCATGTTGGGGTGTAGGGAAAGATGTGTCATATAGGTTTGTTTGTATTTTCAGCATCTTTTAATCAGCTGACTAAACCACTGCTAACAAAGGTTGGATTATCCATGAGGAAAGACTCTCCGTATGGGTAGGAAAGAGTCTACCACACCCCATTTAGACCCTCCATTTTCATTATTAAATGTTTCGTTTCTTTCACTGTAATTGCATTTGTTTCATTACTGATTTGGAATTTGTTTATTTCTCCATCCACTGAATGTGCCAAATGAATGGAAAAGTCTGAAGTAACAGACAGAAGAAGACGGGCTGGGTCTTCTATTAAAATCAATTAAAAATGAAAAAGACACAGCCTGTTTCATGCTATCTATAACTTCCAGCATCTCTATCCAATTGCTACAACATTTCCAGGCAATCCTTTATAATCTCATGATTTGCCTAATTTCAGACAGTTTGGGAAAACAGTGTCCATTTCACAGACAATTAAGCATGCACAGATAGTCAAAAATGTCATAGCCCTTCCATGCTCCTTGTAACCAGGACTTTGGAAAGTGTTTGAGGGAGGGAGAGAACGAGGAAGGGAGGAATTAGTACTCCCAAAATCCTAGCATTACCAGTTGTAAAGAAAATGTTACCATTCCAAGCTCTCTTAGCAACTTCTCTGTGATCTGTACTTGCTGTGCCAGTAGGCTTTTTAAAAATGAAACAAATGACAAAAAATGGCAACAAATTTAACTTGCTCAAATTCCCTTTTTTGTTTACAGTGCACCCTCTTCTGGCATGATCTCCACACACATGAATGCAAGACCATGCAAAGTGTTGCTCCCATATAGTTAATGGATGCAATGGTTGCACACCTGCATGGGTGCAGAAGCACACATACTGTGTGCATTGATTATAATGGGATGTGACACTTGTGATTTTTGTTTTACACAGGGGTTCCTAGGATGGAACATTTGCATATATGGCAGGTTCATTATATACACTGGGTCCTTGTTATCTGCTAGGATTTGGTTCCAGGACCCCTTGTGGATACCAAAGTTTGGAGATGCAGAAGTCCTATTATGTACAGTAGCCAACAGGTAAAATGGCATCCCTGATACAAAATGGCAAAATCAAAGTTTGCTTTTCAGTTTGTTTTTGTTTTTAAATATTTTCCAGCCGTGGTTGGGTGAATTCATGGATCAGAATCCTTGGGTATGGAGGACTAACTGTATAACTATAATGAATGAAATTTTTGTTTTGTTTTAAATTGATTTTTTAGAAAAACATTGATTCACCCATCACCCTAAAAGGAACTGATGATGATGATCTTCATTATATTGTGCCTGTTCCTCAATTCTGGACTCAAGGCCGCTAACAACGGTTAAAACAAATATAGTTAAAAATTCACAGCATACAAAAGATAAAAAGCAGTTAAACTATCAAAAATGAAAACCAGTTAAAACATTAATCATTAAAGCAACAACAATAAATAAAAGTCTAGTACATTATACAAGACCAAATTCTCCTAAAAAAAGGGGAAAAAATCAGTTTTCAAAAGTCTGTCAGAATAGTAAGCCTCCACCTGCCTGCAGATAGTAAGGAGAGTAACCGTCAAGTCTCTCTGGGGAGGGAGTTCTTTAGCCTAGCAGCAGCTACCAAGAACATTTTCCTCCATATTCCCGCCAGGTGTACTTGTGAGGACAGAGAGAAAGAGAACGGAGACCCCCCTAAAGATCTCAAAACACAAACAGGTTCATATGGGAGAATACAGTCCTTCAGTACATTGGACCTGATAACAGCTTTTTATTGATGCACCTGTCTGGTTTGTTGTTGGTCATGTTGTGTGCCTTCAAGTCATTTCTGATTTATGGTGACCCTAAAGTGAACCTATCACAGGATTTTCTGGGGGTGAGAGTGTGTGAAGCACTCAAGGTAACCCGGTTGGTTTCCATGGCCAAGTGGAGAATCAAACCCAGGTCTTCAGGGTCGTAGTCAAATTACTACACCAGGCTGGCTCTCATCTCATCTGAAATAGGTTTTGCAACCTGATCCAGATGTGACACATGTAAAAGGTCTGGTCAGACCCACAATCTGTAATTTTCATTGAAATGTAGGCTTAAGAGGCTGTGAATTTAATTGGAGCAATAGCAGCATCATGGAATTTGCCTTGGATTTTGCCATGTAAAGAGACGAACTTACGAGAGAAGTCAGCCTGATCTGTCATAAATACGAGTGGGGTTCACATGCCTCTCGATCCCTAAGGCAGATTTGAGGAAACTGCTTTTGCAGGGATGAGAGATGGACACCAATCAATCCTTAATGGTTTTCATGAGGCCAGAAGGCATGGCCAACATCACTGATATCAATAAGTCCTCACCCAGTTGAAGCACAGGATAGAGCCTATTTACCTGGAATTTCAGTTGGCAACTCCTCTCTTAAAGGCACATCAGGGAGGGGAGTGGGAGTGAAACAGTCCCAACTGTTAGTGGAAGCTTCCATGTTAGCAGGGTGGTCAATCCACTTCATGGAAAGTGCTATCCAAAATGCCAAAACCCTATTACTCAGGTCAACTAAATGCCTTGAATATCTCCCTTGAAATTCGGACAAAAGCTGGAATGGATTCACTACCCCACCAGCAAGGAAGCCACAAGCCAACACTGCTATCTTGTGCTTTCAAATGGTGCTAACTTAAAGAGTGGTTAACTTCATTCCTCCTTCCCTGTATGCCAAAGAGGAAGAGGAAGGAAAGCCAGCAGCAGAATCCCTACTATGCAAGTCTTCTTCTTTTGTGCAGCTGGAAAAACAAATGTGCTGTTGAAAATTGATAATGTGCAGCTGGAAAAAGGGAAGGGAAACTGGACACATTTTAAAAAAAGAAATTAAACGACAGTGTCCATCAAAAACTCTTGGTGAAAGTAAGAGAAGCCCAGTTTGAAGACCCACCAATTTTGCCAGTAAATTTTTGGTGAGGCAGCAGGAATGGCCCTTGGGATTTACACTAGTACAACAACCTCTGAATTGTTCTATTAGTCCATGAATTAAGGCAGATTCATAAATACTTTGTTGCTGTATAGTACATAAGAGCTACTGATTGCTATGGAGAAACTGCCATGAACGCAGGGAATAAGCAATAAGCTTTGTGTCTAGGTTTTACATGTATGTGATTTCTGCAGCTGGAATATCTGCTTAAAAAACCCAACAACGCTGTTGCTATTTCCTATAACTGAATATGCTCACAATCCATGAAGTTTATTCTAAAGTCGGTACTGGCTGTAAATCCAATCCTCCTCAAGACTTTGGTACTGAAAACCAACACTAGGAATGTACTGTGTTAAATTATTCATTCCTGCCAGGGAGAACAAATAATTTAATCAATTTTCTCTTCACTGCCAGATGTCTTCAAAAACTATGTTGTTTTGAAAGAGGTCTCATGGAGGAACAAGGGCCATTTCTGACTTACACTGTTATAGTGCTGTTATTCCTCTTTCAACATCCTGTAGAATTCTGGGATTTGTAGTTTACCAAGGCCAAAGAGCTCTCTGTCTGAGAATTCTAAATGTCCCTCCCTAAACTGCAAACCCCAAGATTCCATAGGATGTTGAAAGAGGAATAATAGCACTATAACAGTGTAGTGTGGGAATGGCCAAGTCTCCAGGAATGGTGGAGGTAGCTGGGCAAGGACTGGGGAGGGTACAGCTACAGCTTCCACAATCCTCCCTGGGATCTTCCCAACCCCAGTGCAATATTAGGATGATGGTGGTGGTGGGAGTGGAGCAGGGTTCAGAAAGGCTGTAGCCTACAGTGATAATCTCTTGGCTCCCTCTGCTCAATCTTTTGCAAGATGGGGGTGGAGAGACAAGCAAGGACTGGGGAGGCTATATCCATCTACACTGAGCTTGGCTGTCTGGTAGCTGATATCATATGGTGAAGCTAAGGCCCTTTCTGCACGCAACGAGGGAAATGCTCCCTGCCGCTACTCACCGGCTTTTTGGTGGGTCCGTTTGGGTCCATCGGGATGAGGAGCAGTGCGAGCTCATTGCTCCGCACTGCTTCGGCGTCCAAAATGGCAGCTTCGCCGCCCTAAAGCCTGCCCCCAGCAGATCTGCAGGCACACACTAGTGCGCGCCTGCAAATCTGCACCGGAGTGCGGCGACAGAGCAACACAGGGTTGCGCACTCCGTACTTTTTAAAAACCTCTTTAAAAGGGTTTTTAAAAAGCACGCTGCGCGACCAGTTCTGGTCGCTCTGGAGCAGACTGAGGTGCAGAAATATGAAAAGTAGTCCGCCCCAGTCCACTCCACGGTACAGAAGACCTCCGTTGGAGGTCGCTCTGCACCGTTTTAATAGGCCTGTGTGGAAAGGGCCTAAGTGAGGAACTCTAGCAAATGGGCTGTACAGCAAATGGTAGAAATGAATCCCTAAATAACACATTCCATGCAGGCTAGATTTGGGAAAATGGATTCTTTGGGAATCCAAAGTGCATCCCAACTGAGCAAGGTGTTATCCAGTCATGGTGAGCTGTAGTGTTGAATACTCAGTGTAGAATTCATTATTTAAGGGCCCAGTTCTACCAACAACTGTGAGGGGATGCAGGAACCTATAATCTAAAGGACCTGCTCATGTTAATCAGCCAATGATGTTGAGAGGCATATTATCTCTAACACTGGAAGCAGCATATAGCCAACCAAAAGAATTATGACCAGTCAGCACAGGAATGGCCTTACTTTAGTAAAACCTAAGGTATGATTTGTCCAGAATTCGCTAAGGCAATTATGCGGACACAGTTGTGACTGGTTTGTATTTATGATTCCTGCATATTCCTCACTTTAGAGGGACTCTTCTTACTTACCCCCCACCTCAATTGCCACTTAGCAGATAGCAGCCACTGCAGTCAATGGTGCTCTGTTCCTCTGTTGAACAGGAAGCAGTTAGCTGATGTTTCTTCCCCTTCCTTGTGTAAGCCATCTCTGGTGTGATGGGAAATTGTGACAGGGACCCTGCTTTTGGTGTCACACTGGAAATCACTCATGGGAGGGGGTAGGAAAGGGAGTCAACTGCTTCCTGATTGACACAGGAACAGACTTCTGTTGCTTTCAGTGGCTGCTGCCTAGCAAGTGGGGATTAGGTGACTCAGGCTAGGAGACATTATGTAGCTATGTAGCTCAGGTGCTTATGCATTCATAACTGCCTTTGGGAATTCTGGCCTAGGTTCTCAAACTGTATATTCTGTCTAGCATCTGGACAGAGACCCCAACTGTCACTGAAGCAGCTGTCTAGATCTGATCAGTGGCCATTGAGGTGGTAGGACAACGCTGGGAGTGAGCCAGCTACCATTTTGCAGCCAGAAAAAGAAGAGCTGTTGCACTATTGGACCTCTAGTGAATACAGTGGAGGTTCAGAAGGACAAAGACTCTTCTTCTTTCTTGGCTGCTGTCTGGAATTCTCCCAGCCTAAAGGGAAAACTGATCAGGGTTTGCCATAACTTACCCAGAGAACCTGATGGATCTGATGAAGAGGTTTCAGATATAGATGGACTCCCCTAAAAACTGGGCTGATGTTGCTGATGAGGAATCTCAGTCAGGGTGGCTGCAACTTGACTGGAGTTAAAACACTGAGGAGGCATGCCCCCCCCACACTTGTGGTATGTCAACATGATAAGGAACAGCAGGGGAGGAACTAAGATTTTGATAAGAATTAGATAAGAAATGCTGAGCGATCAAGCACCAGGTGTCTCAAGGTCAAGGCGGCTATAAATCCCACAGCATCTGCTGGGAGTTTTTGTTGTTCACAGCTGTTCACTTTTGTGTGGTTCCTCCTTGTGAATTCATTTGGATTCTTGATCTCTGGACTGGCTTAGGTGCATATCTCTTCGTCCTTCTCTTATGGCATCAGTTGTTATGACTACTGGAATTTGGAATGGCTGAAGCATCACTGCTAGACCTTCCTTCAGCATTGGTAAACACGCTTAACCACTTATGTATGACTGGCTTAATTCACTTCTAATTGCTTCTCCTGGCCTTTGCTGTCTGTAGGCATGGGACAGAGTGCCAGAAGAGGAAGTCTGGTGGAAGAATGCTTTGGAGATCTGTGCTCTGCCAATGACAAGTCAGAATTCTGGTCATCATTGAAGTCATCCCACTCATTGAAGAGTTAATGTGTTTCTTTTGCTATTTAGATTCCCCTCCCTTAATTAGCATGAGTTCGCTCTATTTTCTGGGTTATTTCCATTTCCAAAATAATTGACCTGGAATGATGTCATCATTGTGGACACAGGGATGAAATTACATGTGGGATGGGGATGAACTCAAAAACCATGAAAATTCCTGCTTGCTTTTAAAATAGATCGTACCATTGATCTCTTTAGCCCCCCCCCCTTTTTAGCAGCACTTTTAAAATTAAAAGTGCCTGCAGCTTGAATAAAATGCAAAGAAAAACCAGTGCTGCTATCAGCTAAAGGAATCACATTAACATGGAAGACAGTAGATCTGGGCCATCTGTTGCAGAGTGGTTGAATCAGTGTCTGGCTTAACGGCATATGAAAGAGAGACGTGGAGTTCAAGGCTGATATTTCGGATGACATCTGGATGCTTTTTATCAATGATATAAACAGAAATTCTGGGGGAACAACAAACTGTTAGTCATGAGCATTTTAAATACCGACAGACAGAAAATTATAACATTAAAGCAGGTGTCAGACCAAAATGGATGTGCGTGTATATGAATGAGGGCTCTGACAACATATCAGAGATAGGACAAAAACAGAGAGCCATTAAAGACCTCTTGGAAATGGCTAGTTCACACATTCGCATTCATCACAATATCAAGTGAAGATTCATATGTGTGTGAGAGGAAGAGTCCTAGTGATAGATAAGAACTTGTCTGGTTCCCCCCCCCCCGTAAGTTCACCAACTTTGCAGGTTTCTTCATAAACGTGATAAAAAAACACTTTAGATTATGGGAGGAAGAGGAGAAAAAAAAGAAGAAAACAAGACTACCAGATTCACCCATTCAGACAGAGGTCTTTGAGTACTTACTTTTCTAAAAGCCTGGCCTTGAACCCACTTGTATCCAACCATATATGTAGAGCTGAATCACTGTTGTTGTACGCCAGTAGGAACCTCATTGTCCTCTCCATACTGGGAATTGATGCAGCTATTGAATTTCCAGCATAATGAACCCAGCTGTGTTACTGTGGTCCAGGCCTACCTGGAGATAGCACTCGATATCACTTTGATATCAAACAATTCGGCTTTCCTCTGCCACCCCGCTCCACGTGTTTGTGAGACCACCGGACAAGCACGTAAACAAGCACAGCCGATAATTGCTGGACATTCCATTCTGCACCCAGGCAGGCCAGATACAGCCGGTTCATCGCTTCAGGGACCTCTCCAGCAAACACCTCATTGCATATGTGTGATACTAACAAAGGCTCCTGACAAAGCTGTACTAAGCGCTTCGTATTTGCATATGGGCTACACTATTGTTAATTCGGCTCTGATTCAATCATGCTAAATTCTGACCTTTCCAAAGTTTTGTCCCGCTCTTAAATCACATTGTTCTCACCAAGTAAGGTATGGCCTGCCGTCACAATTCAACCTATAAAAAACCCTGATTCCGAGACCTTCCTTGGATCGCTCCCGAGTTCCAGACCGTCTTGCTGCCGCTTTGCCCGGCGAGCTTCCCCTCAGCCCCACGTGCTGAGCTTCTTCATTGCACCCCAACTCTGCTCTCAAGGTCCAGGACTACAAGATAGGTGTCGTATCACCCATTTCCCTCTGAAAATCCCTACTCCTAAGTCAATCTCTGATTCCTTAGTTATCTGTGTGACTGTGGTGTCTTTAATATCCGTCTGCACTTAATAAACACCATTTTTATTATTTTAACCCGTCTGGCTGCTTGACTGACCTGACCCCGTAGATGCTGGGTTGCAAGATCCTGCTAAGTTACCCTTCCTCTCGCTAGCTTCAGTGAGTGCTCCAGCTAATTTCCCCCAAAGTTGTGTTGTTGTTTGGTTATTTAGGTGTCCCTCCCGGGACCCCCAGAAATCAGGGTGACAGCTGTGCTAATTAAATGAGCGGTGCACATTACTTCTTACTGTCATGAGCCAGGCTGAGCAGGCTGCCGATTCAGACGGGTACTCTGAGTTGGACTTGGACTCCCAGCTGGGGGAGGATCCCCTGGAGGGAGAGGGGACTCCTGCAGAGGCAAGGGAGGGGCCTGCCAGCGACTCCACAGCTATCCCAGAGCTGGTGCCTGAGCCAGTACCTGCAGCAGAGGAGGCCAATGCGTCTGGCTCGACAGAAGCTGCTGTTCCTGACTCCAGCCGGGAGTTTGCAGCAGACTTTCCCCCTACGTTCCTCCAGAGGCGGCTGGAAAAGGTGGCGGTTCGTAGATCAAAGTGCCTGCTCGAGAAGCGTCTGAGGTCTGAGGGCCTCCAGCTGCTGGCCAGGCCAATGGACGTTTGATCAGCCCCAGCTGGGCCAAAGACTATTTAAGGCAGACACTGGGGGGATGGGGTCACAGGGCAACAGCCGTCGACCATTCTGTTTCATGGACTTTCTGTTCCTGGTTATTCTGTTAATCCTTGTTGCTGAGTTTCACTGCCTCTGTCCGTTTTGGGTGACATAAGCCCTTAATTACTTTATGGCTTTATTTACTGCCTTTGTTTGCTTTGGGTGCCGTAACCCCTTGATTATTTTACTGCCTACTTAATAAAAGCCATAAAACTCCAGTTGCTGCCTCTGTGTTTGCTTAGCCTCCGCCTGACATTGACACATACACCCATCAGTTCAGTAGTGTTCATATGACCCTTGGAATATACAAATCTCCTATGTTCCTTTGCAACAAATAAGACATAGGTAGTTCAGGGGTAAAGCATTCAGCACTATATAATACCAATGCATTTATATTGGCCTTTAGATTTAGTCTGGAGGACAGGCAGTATCAGCATACTTTTCATAGGTATTGGATGCTATCTCATGAACTTCCATGGTTGCCTTTTTGGAGGTGTGGTGGTGAAAGACGACACTACAGCTGGGCTAGGGATGAAAATCCTGATTTGACCAGGCTTTGTGTAGTAAACAGGAAAGCTTAGAAAGGTTTCTTCTTCATGTAAGCCAAGGCAAACTGGTAGGCTTGTTGTTGCTGTTGTTGTTCGTCTTGGGGAAAATTTCTGTACTTCTTGTAAGTGGCCTTGCTTTTGAATTAGTGTGGTGTAGTGGTTTGAGTGTCATACTGGGACTCTGGAGGACTAGGTTTCAAATCACTGTTCATCCATGGAAAGCTGTTGATGGTCCTTGGGCAAGTCCCACTCTCAGCCTTAGTGAAAGGCAATGACAATAAATGTTCTGAACAAATTTTGCCAAGAAAACCCTATGATAAGGCTGTCATAACTTGGAGTTGACTTAAAGGCACACAACACCACCACCACCACCTATGACAACATAATGTATTTTGAGTACAGTTCGTGCTCTTCTGTAAAATGTATTGCATTGCAATGTCCAAAACTGAGTGACTTGTTGTTTGAACTAGTTAAAAGAAGTAGCATTGAATGGGTTGTTTATACCTTTGTAATGATTCAGCCTGATCTGTTCTTTCCTGGCCTGTTCTCTTCAGAAAGGAAGAAAACACTAGTCTTTTTTTCCTCCTCTCAAAGACAGGACTTGTATACAATGATATAGTATTAGTATCTTAGTCTTATGCTGGAGCCAACGGGCCTTCTCTCGCGCGACAGCCCCGTGAGCCTCGCGGGAGTGGGAGCGTCGCTCCGCACGACACACTCCCACTTCCGCCGGGCTCACGGGGCTGAAGCGGCGCGAGCGCGGGTTTTTGATTTTCGCTGCGAAGCGAAAATCACCCGCGCTCACGCAACGCTCCTGGTGCCAGCGCGCACTTACCTCTTGTGCTGAGCATCGGGGAGCCGGCCGGGTCACACTTCCTTCCCTCTGCCCCTGCGGAAGGAAGGGACGTGGCGGGGCGCTAGCGTGACGGACGTGACACGTCCTGCTTCGCACGCGTAGGGGGGGCGGATGCGACAAGCTCCTTTCTCGCGTGCACGCGGGGGGGATGGATGGGTCAGGCTCCTTTCTCGCATGCACGGGGGGGGGATGGACGGGACAGGCTCCTTTTCTCTCGCGCGGGGGAACGGACGGACGCGCGAGCCGCCTCCGCCTCCGGGAGGCTGCCGCTTCCCCGCTCGTTCCTTCGTCTGCAGAAGGAAGGAGGGGGGAAGTGGCAGCCTCCCGGAGAAGGCTTCTTGCGCGAGCCGCCCTCCTCCGTCACGCGAGCGCCAGGGCTGCGAAAAGGACCAAGGTCTCTTGAGGGGACCGGAGTATCCTTGAAGTGCTATCTTACTCTACCAAGATGTCCAGAATTGACCAGTATGTTGGGACTGATGAGATTTCTTCATCTCCCTTGATTAGATCCACTATTATGCCTGGTGAATTTATCTCCAAAAGTAACTGTAAAGGAACAGGTAATGAGCCTATGGCATTTAGTAAAAGAGCCATTTATTGATAGCAAGCCCACAACATTCAATAAACAAGGAAAGATTCATGTTGGTTTTATTCATGTAATGAGGAAATATTAAATGCTTGAATAAAATGTTATTGCAATTTGCATCCTGGAAGTGGTAATGAAGAGCTGGCCACAATGAAAACCCATTTAAATTACTGCCAGCAAGCACTGCAGTGGTGTGTACAGTACTTCGATTGCATTAGCAGGAAGTAAAAGTAATAGGATACATTTTGAACCCCCCTTTTTTTTAAAAGTAAGCAAACACAATAAGTTTAAAGAAAGCATTTCCACAGAGGGGTCCTGGGAACCTTCCCACTTTCCTCCACCAAAGAATTTGGCTGGCCTCTGTTAGTCTTACAGTTTTTAACGTGTGGCAGACTGCTTGTCCATTGTTTTATACCACAGAAAATAAGGGGAGGGAAGCAAGAAGCAGGAATATTTCTAAATTTAATCTCAGTTTTGCTCTTGGAATTTGAATGTACATCTAATACTCCAGATATGAATAAGCACACAGATGCATGGCGTACACTATTACCGTTAAATGTTGTTATGTAAAGCTTTTGAGGAGCTTGGATACTGGTACTCTGGTAGTCACTGGTCACATCACAAGGCAGCCTATAAGTTGAGCTAATTCTTGGACAAGAGAATATTTTAGAGCTTTGCAAAATTACTTTTTAAGACTATAACACACAGAATCCCTTATTCAGCAGGGATCTGAGAGCTGTAGTCTAAAAAGGAACTTTCCCAAGTTGTGGGATATTTATATTCCCAATAATACAGAAATCACTTAAAACTAGTTTAGTCTGTTCTGGTCTTTCTGTTGCTGGCTAGGGTCTCTACTCAGGGGGAAAATGACTGCTACAGTTGTTTCAAGTTCTGAAACACTTGATGTAATATTGGAACCCAGGCTTCGTTGAAAGTGTGTGCTCTCTAATCTTAAATTCTTGAATGAGAAGTCATTCCCTCTCCATTCTTTCAGTCCTGTACACCTACACTCATTATTTTCTTTCTCTTCCCACTGTGTCCTCAAGAGGGTTTATGCAGCTGTAGTCCTACTGTAGGGCCTAAATAACCTAAAAGCATCAGGTCCTATCTGATCTGGGAAGCTGAACAGGGTCAGCCCTGGTTAGTACTTGAATGGAAGACCACCAGAGAATACCAGGTGTTATAAGCTATATTTCAGAGGAAGGAACTGGCAAAACCATTTGTGAGTATTCGTTGAGTAAGAAAACAGTATGAAATTCATAGAATCACCGTAAGTCGACATGTGACCTGAAGGTGTGCTTGTGCGCGCGCACACACACACACACACACCCCTACTGTACAATTATTAACAGTTACAACAGAGAGATGGAAATAAAATTCATAATTACTCATCCTCAAGTTGAAAACAGGTTTCTCAATAGTTGTGTAACCCTGTTGGGAAGAATAACAGACCACTGAGAATTTTGCACATTTTTTCCCCTGGTATTCACATGTATTTTGTGCTGCAGAACAATTCCTTTGCAACACTTTGGAAGAATGGAATACAAGGAGAATACTGCAAAGAAATATTTCTCTTTTCATACCATGGGGAGAAAAGTACTGAAATGATTTATCCTCACATGATAGGATAAAATGATTGAGGATTTGTATCTCTAGTTCAGTGCTCTGATGTTTAGCAATAGCCTTTTCCACATATAACATCTCCTTCACCTTGAAGGACAATGAATCTCCTCCCTCCTTCCCACTTGTGTTACTGATGTTCTTTTAACTTCCCATGACTTCTTGTGGATGCCCCACCTTTAAAAAAAGAAACCCCTTACTTTTCAACCATTTATGTTCTGGGAAAAACTGGCAGTAATCTATGGAGGCAGGAAACTTTGCTGAGTTGTTTTTTCTAGCCTTATGGAAACTACGTTTTCCCACAAGGAACTTTCAAATTTTCCGTTCATGTAAAAATTCTGCTGACAGATCTGTTTCATCTACCCTGGTAACACCAAACCTGTAATATTATATCAACCTGCTTTTACTTCACAGATTTGTATCACTGAGATTTTATTCAGGGATAGCCCCATAACTGAGACTATCTTTGGCAAAAGGATGGCTGGTGTCTACTTTCCACAAATTGGTGGCCCAGGTGAGGGGGAGAACATTGCTTGTTGGAACTGAGGTGCACTCCTTCCAGGACTAGTGGCTGCTGGAAGCCATCTCTCCCATCTCCATGCCCTGGAAATTAAATATTTCCAAACCATCTAGAGAGAAATGGCTATCATAACAAAAATGGGGAAAGAAAGTCCACAGGGAGGTGTCAAATGGTGTCCCCCACTGGAATCATAGACTCATAGAGTTGGAAGAGACCACAAGGGCCATCCAGTCTAACCCCCTGCCATGCAGGAACCCACATCAAAGCACTCCCGACAGATAGTCATTCAGCCTCTGCTTAAAAACCTCCGAAGAAGGAGAATCCACCCCACGCTGAGGCAGCATATTCCACTGTCGAACAGATCTGACCATCAGGAAGTTCTTCCTGAAGTTTAGGTGGAATTTCTTTTCTTGTAGTTTGGAATTCTGAAGGTTCTGGTATCTTCCTGAGGAAGTTGGATGCTAATGTCAGCCTTGGGATTACTAGTGTAGTCTACTAGTGTAATCTATAGCTGGAACATTTGTAGCAATGAAACAAGATGGCATTTATTAATTAATATATTTATATTCAGTCCTGTATCTGAGACTCTCAGATACATGCAATAAAATCAATTTAGAAAAATTTAAAACAATAACAGTAATTTTTAAAAGACTAAAAACATATTGACTAATTTATCACTTAAACCAAGACAATTTAGAACAATTTAAAATAATGCAAACCTCAGCACATGGAGTTATTGGATAGAATCGATTGAACCTCTAAGACTTTCACAAAAAACCCTTATGTTTTAGCTGGGTACCAAAATGATACCATGAGGGTGGTATTCCATAATCCGCACCCAGGGAGTGAAAGAACTTAAAGTGTCTCTATTGTCTATCAGGTCCAACCCCTTACTCAATGAAAGATTTCCAGCTAGAACATTCCCAGTAGGTAACTGTCCAGCCTCTTTTTGAAAACATCCAAAGAAGGAGTCCCCACCTCCTCTCTAGACAATTGGTTCTGTTGCTGAACTGCTCTCACTGTCAAGAGATCCCTTCTAATGTTCGATTGACTTCTACCCTCCTGTAACTTAAAAACACTAGACCTAGTTCTAACTACCAAGGCAACAGGGAAGATGCCTGCACCCTTCTCTTTATGGCCCTTGAGTACAGTCATGTCACTGCTCAGTCTTCTCTTCACCAGGCTGAACATGCCCAGCTCCTTCAATCTCTTCTAATATGTTTTATTCCCTACACCTTGTATCATCCTTATTACCCCCTTCTGAACACACTCCAGCTTGAGTATATCCTTCTTAAAATGAGGTACTTGGAATTGAACACAGTACTTCAGATGAGGCCTGACTAGCACAGAATAAAGGAGGACTATTGCTTCCCTCCACTTGGAAACTATGCTTCTATTAATGCAGGCTAAGATTTCATTTGCCTTCTTTACTGCAGCATCATACTGCTGGCTTATGTTCAATTTATGATCAAGAATAATCCCAAGGTCATTCTCACATGCAGTACTGCTGAGCCAAGTATCCGTCATCCTATACATGTGCATTTAGTTTTTGTGGTCTAAATG
Source organism: Ctenosaura bakeri (assembly GCA_948474755.1). Taxonomy (NCBI): domain Eukaryota; kingdom Metazoa; phylum Chordata; class Lepidosauria; order Squamata; family Iguanidae; genus Ctenosaura; species Ctenosaura bakeri. The sequence continues at coordinate 267,419 of CAOLHI010001415.1, forward strand.
TAGAATTTTGCATTTGTCTATATTGAATTTCATTTTATTAATTTCTGCACAATTTTTTAGTTTATCAAGGTCCTTTTGAATTCTGTTCCTATATTCCAATGTGTTAGTTATCCTTCCCAGTTTTGTATCATCTACAAATTTGATAAGGATTCCCTAAAATCATTGATAAAAACATTGAAGAGTGTTGGCCTTAGGGCAGAACCTGGCGGCACTCTACTTGGGACCTCGTTCCAATCTGAAGTGCAGCCACTGATGCTAACCCTTTGAGCGTGGTTTTCCAATCAGTTATGAATCCATCTGAAAGTGTTTCCATCTATTCCATATTTAGTCAGTTTGCTAATCAAATCTCAGGTTTTCCTGAAATCCAGATAAATAACATCCACAGCATTCCCACCATCTACTAAACTAGTGATCTGATCAAAAAAAGATATAAGATTAGTCCAGCAGAATTTGTTCTTGACAAACCCCTGCTGGCTCCTACTAATCTCTGAATTATCATCAGATACTTGCAGACGGACTCCTGTATAATCCATTCTAATGTTTTCCCTTATATTAAGGACAGGCTGACTGGCCTATAGTTTCCTAGATCTTCTTTTTTTGAAGAGAGGGACAATGTTTGCTTGTCTCCAATCCTTTGGTACTTTACATGTTCTCCAAGATTTCTCAAAAATGATGGCAAGTGATTCTGTGAGTATGTCAGCAAGTTCCTTCAATATTCTGGGATACAGTTCATATGGCCCTGCAGATCTGAACTCGTTTATGTTAACTAGCGCCCTTTCTGCAGCTTATCTCTGTGCTGGCAGCTGGTGAGTATGGTGCCAGTGGCTCTCGTGGGAGGGGAGCACAATGGAGCACTCCCCTCTGCACCGGCTGCCCGCAGGATCCAGGAAGTGCGATGACCACTAGTCTTTCTGCTGCAGTGCCTCTGGGTACTGTTCCAGGCTGGTGGGGGCAGGAAGTGCAGCCATTGCATTTCCAGGACCTCTGCAAGCAAGGTAGGTGTGAGTGCGTGGTGGGAGGGCAGTGCAATCACTTTGTGGTGCAATTGTGCTGCCTGGGACAGGAGAAGGACAGGACTGGGATGACATCATGCATACGTGTTGTGCCAGCCCTGTCCTTCTGTCCTCATGGGTTGGGTGTGTCATGTGGAAAGGGCCTAGGTGATTCCTGACTAACTCCTTATCTATTATGACTTGCAAGCCAGATTCCTTACCAAGGTCTCTGCTAACATGTGGAAGCACACAGTCTTCCTTCTAGGAAAAAAAGACTGAAACAAAATAGGTATTGAGTAGTTCTACCTTTTCTTTGTGATCTGCTATCATTTTACCATTCTTGTTGAGCAGTGGATCCATCATTTCCTTCATCACTCTCTTGCTTCAAACATATTTGAACCCCCCTACTTTTTTTTTTGTTGCTTTTTGCTTGCCTAGCCAGCCTCAGCTCATTTTGAGCTTTAGCTTTCCTTACACTATTCCTGCAAGCTTGGGCCTTGCATCTATATTTTTCCTTGGTGATTTATTCTTACTTCCATTGTTTATATGTGCTTGTTTTTCTTTTCACTTCCTGCTTGAATTTAGTGTGCAGCCACATTGGCTTTTTCAGATGTTTCCCATTTTTTTTTATTTCCATGTAATTGTGATTGTACTTTTAGCAGTTCCTTCTTCATGAAATCCCACCAGTGCTGGGAGTCTTTTTTCCTTAGCATATCTAGCCATGGGATTCTGCTCAACATTTCCCTGAGTTTGATAAAATCACCTTTCCTGAAATCCAAGGTTGTGTTATACTATATTCTTCTTTAGCCCGTCCCACAATCATGAATTCTACTATTGCATGGTCACTCCCTGTTTAAGTACCAACAGCTTTGATTCTAAAAACTGACTCCTCCCTATTGGTTAGAATCAAGTCCACGACTGCTGATTCCCTTATTCCTTCTTCCACCTTTTGAATGAGGAAAATATCTGCAAGGCACATCAGGAATTTGTTGGAGAGCCTATTCTTAGCAGAATGAGTCTCCCAGCAGAGATCAGGATAATTGAAGTCCCCATAATTATCAGTTCTTGGTTTGTGGAGATTTCTGAGATTTTCTTTAGGAAAGCATCATCCTCCATCTTGTCTTGGTTTGGTGGCCTATAGTGAACTCCTGCCTAGCTATTTTTATTTATTTCTCCATTTATTTTTACTCAAATGCTCTTCACTGGTCCCATTTGATCATTCACCTGGATTTCTGTACAAGTGAATTTGTCTTTGATAGATAATGCTACTCCTTTCCTTTTCTTTCCCATTTATTCTTTTTGAACTTATTATATCCCTCAATTGTTACATTCCAATCATGGTAGCCATCCCACCAAATCTCTGTGACACCTATAAAGTCATATTTATCTTTCTATACTAGAACTTCAAGCTTGTCTTGTTTGTTTCCCAAACTCTGTGCATTGGTGTATAGGCATCTAAAGCACTGTTTGCTCTCATCTTTCATTCTACTGTCAGTTTTCCTGTGGCTGCCATCCCCCCCCCATTAGCTTCTCCTCTAGAAATTCACACCCTTGTGTTTAGAGCTTGGGACAGATGTTTAAGCTATCATCTACAACCTCTCAAGGGTTTAGTTTAAAGTCCACTTGATCAGATTTGCCATGCTTCCACTGACGACATTCTTCCCTGTCTTTGTGAGGTGTAGCCTGCCAGTTCCTAGTAGTCTTTCATCTAGAAAGTAAAGACAATGGTCCCAGAAGTCAAACCTCACCTGTTGACATTAACAGCAAATCATTCACCAGCAGAATCCTCCTGTCCCTGTGTGGTCTTCTAGCTTTCATTGGTAGAACTGGTGAGAATACTACCTGTGCCTTTAAACTTTTCATGTTCCTTTCCAGGGCTTCATAGTCTCTGGTGATCTGCTCAAAGGTACTCTTTGCAGTATGGTTGATGTCCACATAAATCAGAAGAAACTCTGCGTTTTTGATTAAATTCAGCAACTTGTCAGTGATATCCTGGATATCTCCTGACTCCTCTTGCTCAGCTGGCACACCGTTCCCTCTATAGCCCTGAGCAATGAATCCTCTTATCACCAGCACCTTTTTCTTGTTGCAGCTGGTGGTTAGGTTGACTTCTTCCCTGGCACACAATGTCTCTTGTTGCTGGTCTCATGTTTGTACTTCTTCATCACCATTACCCTCAGGAAGATGTAGGAATCAATTGCTTAGTTGGAGCAGTTCCAAGTCTCTTGTCCATAGTCTGCTCCTGATGGTGACTGTCCTCCAGGATGCTCCCTCAGTGTTACAGACCTCTTCATTTTCATTGGCAGTTTCTTCCTGTTAGTTCTGTAGGACAAATCTCCCTCTGTGCTGTCCAGGAAGTCCTCATGTTCTCCGATGTGTTGAAGAGGCTCAGCATATAGCGGAAGTGTGTTGACCTCTGGTCAACACACTGACCTCTGGTCAACACACTGGATGCAAGTGTACTCAGTGAGATTACCTGGCAACAAGACAAACATTGCACACACATTGCCCCAGACAATGACAGATTCTTCTTCCTCCTCCTTCATCTTCCATCTCTGCAGCCCCCCCTCCAATTTCTGACTGTAATCATTCTTACTGATGTGACTGCATGTGCCGTAGGCCCTTAGAGACTAAACTGCAAAGACTGAGGTAGCAGTTACATAGAACTAGTGATTGCAGGCTCCACCACCAAGCAAGTCAGTGACTCAGCAGAAGTCCCACCCTTTTAGACTATGTCCTCAGCCAGAGCATACCACCCCCCAAAAAATGTCAGAGGCAAGGATGACCCCCAAAACAAAGCGCACCATCTACTTCTTCTCAGAGACTCAGAATAATGTTTATTTTCCCTTTGGAGGATTGCTCGACTTATGAGGAAAAAAATAATATGAAATTCAGTCTATGTTCATTTTACACATCCCATAATGGCAGGGAACACTCTGATCATTCCTATTGTGTCTGCCCAGACTGCTGAATAGGGTTAACTGTGAAGATCCCTGGTCTTCCTTCTTTTGGTTATCTTTTAAAGGGATGCTGTGGACTGGACAGCCTTGAAAACAGGACTGTCTACTTCCAGCCTCCAGAGGACTCTACTGTTTAAATTAAGACATAATCACCCTATCCAAGGTCTTCCTGATTTTTTTTTTATTTGTAGTGGAAGATAGGATGATTTCAGATGAAGTTCTCAAATGCAGAGACTTAAAGTAGTCTGGTTGATGATATATATATATATATATATATATATATATATATATATGTATATGAATTGTACATAGACTGAGTTTCTTTATCCTCATTTTTAGCCCTGCTTTATGGAAGGCCACAAAACCTTTGAATAGCACCCCTGCTTGCTTTTTGGTTTTAGCAGTTTTTAAAGGAAGTGGGAATGTGAAAAATGTCTTAATGGCATCATTCAACTTTTCAAAGTTGTTTTTGAATAAATAGGCCCTGAAATCAATACCAAACACTGTGGGGTTGTGTGCTCTGTCTGTATTTCATATTGAGCTGGCTTTGCAATTCAATTTTTTTTCGGGGGGATTAAACTAAAACAGCTTTAAAGAAATCTCAGTAACTGCTCCAACTTCATAATCTCTTAATTATCTTGAAACCCAATTGAATAGTGTTTAATATTCCAGCCTATCTTTGCCTCTGGTTCTCTAGACCATATCGCTGAGCTGGAGGAATAAAGGACTGAAAAACTCACATTGTTATCTCAAGTAGTTTCAATTGTTGTCAGTTTAGTATCCCTTCCTACACTTCTACTTTTGCTTAACTTTACATATGTGAGTAACCCTGCTGAGCTCCATGGGGCTGCTCTTGTGTATGGAAATGCAATTTATGTGCAAGGTTTTTTTGCAGATTAGAATCTACGACTGGTTTCAAATGTCACATTCACTTCATGGCAAAGCTGTGATAAATAACCTTGTGATTCTCTATTATCCTCACCCATTTATTAACAGTAGTTTAAACACACCCTTCAATCTTGGCATTGAATAAAATAAGCAGGGACCCTTAAAATGTGGAACAATGGGTAGAATGGTGCTAGCATTATTACCTACAATTTTAGTACATAGGGGTGCCTTTTCTGTGGATATCCTATGAGTCTAAATTGGTTGGGGGTGAGAGATCAGAGTGAGAGAGGCACTCTGCTAAAGACACAGACCTCTTGTACTTGGAGAAAAATCTCTCTGCCATGACTGTCCATTATCTAGTTTGGCTCAAAGAACCATTTTTTAAAATGATAGCAACTTGTCATATAAAAATTGGTAAAGTGTGAGAGGTATATGGTTGCAGGGCCCATAAACAGACTGAGCTGACTGCCAGAAGGGACAGATCTATCTGGTACAGTCTGTGGTGCCAAGGTATCAAAGGATGGTGCTCTACATACCAATCATGGCCTTCTCTGTACCCTCTGAGTTCCCCTGTGGTCCTCATATACAGTTGGAGTCCCCCTTGGAAAGTCCTGAAGGATGCATGACTCAATTCGTGCTCCTTTCCAACTCTATAATTCTATGATTTCATGTATGGTTGGCTTCTGTATATATGATTTATTTATTTGATTACCTATTTGTTGTTATTTGCCATCAAGTCAGCTTTGAACCTGTGAACAATAGATATCCATGAGCCTCACTCATCATGTGCCCTGCTCAGGTCTTGCAAACTCAAGGCCATGGCTACCTTCATTGGTTCAGTTCACCAGTAGTAGTAGTAGTAAGTAGTAGTAGTAGTAGTAGTTTTTGTTGTTATGTGTCTTCAAGTCTTCCTCTTTACCTACTGCCTTCCATTTTGCCCAGCATTATTATCATTTTTTCTTCCAATGAATCCTATTGTCTCATAATGTACCTATGATAGCTTCAGTTTAGTCATTTTTGCTTCTGTTGAGAGTTCAGGCTTGATTTGCTCTAGGGTCCATTCATTTGTCATTTGGGCAGCCCTTAGTATCTGTAGAACTCCCATCCAGCACCATATTTCAGGCAAATTGATTTTCCTCCTGTCACCTTTCTTCACTGTCCAGCTTTCATGCTCATACAGAGACGTCAGAAACACTGTCACATGCAATATTTGAAGACTTCCCTTCATTAGTCATGGGATGCCATCTCATTCATTGCCTCTGGCAACAATATGTTTTGAACTAGCCCTCTGTGGACAGTGGGGTTGCTTATACCTTTTCCCAATTGTTAGACTATGGCCCTTTCCACACGTGGGTGAAGAAACGGCCGGAAACACGCTGAAACAGAGCTTACCTTAAACCGGGTAAGTCCATCGCCAGTGGAGTAGTGCATTTTCGCTGCTCCACACTCATCGGCGTCCCGTGGCATCCTGCAGCACCCAAAATGGTGGCTTATGACTGGTGGAGGCTCTCCACCAACCGGAGAACCTCGCCAGCCAGAAATCCTGCCCCCAGAAGATCTGCAGGCAGGCCCTTGCGTGCGCCTGAAAATCCACACCGGGCGCTATGACGCGGCTGCACGGAGCTGCACGCCCCGTGCCTTTTAAAAACCACATAAAAAGTGGTTTCTAAAAAGCACGCGGCGCCACCGCTTCCGGTCGCCCTAGCGCAGATTGGGGTGTGGAACTACGCAAAAGTAGTCCACCCCAATCCACTTTATGGTGTAGACGACCTCTTTCAGAGGTCGCTCTACACCGTTTTTTAACCCCCGTGTGGAAAGGGCCTATATCTCACAATTTTGGATAAAGAATAACACAAGGGTATGGCCTGCTTGGTAACTTGGGGCAATCAGAACCTGAGTCCCAAGGTGATTGATTGCAGGTGGCTTCAATATGAATGTTGAAATCCCCCAGCATAATTCTCTTGGATTCCTCCAACATCAGTTCAGAGGCCACCTTAGTTCAGCCACAGAGGGTGAGTGATGCAGGAGGGTGAGTGGTGCACTAATAGCATCCGCTATTTCTCTTTGGTCCAACATCAGACAGAGATCCTCCAAGTCCCAAGAAGTACATATTTCCTAGTGAGGGAGATGGGGTCCTTTCATTCTACACAGTTACAGCACTGCTGTATGTGTGTGTATGTGCCTTCAAATTACCTGTTGGCTTATGGCAACTCCATGAATTTCACAGGGTTTTCTTAGGTAAGGAATATTCAGTGGTGGCTTTGCCAGTTCCTTCATCTGAAACATAGCCAACAACACCTAGTATTCATTGGAGGCCTCCCATTTGATATTACCCAGGGCTGACCCTGCTTAGCTTCCAAGATCAGACAGGATCTGATGTCTTTAGGGTGTTTGGATGTTCTACAGCACTGTTATTCCACTTTATGAAAGCTCTCTGGCTGAGAATTCTAAATGCCCTTCCCTAAACTACAAGTCACAGGATTCCACAGGATGGAACCATGGCAGATATAGCACTATTATCCTGCTTTATCTAACCCTGATCTCCAGGGTTGTAGTCCAATGATAAAACCACTACATGATGGTGGCTCTATAAACCAATTCAAACCAATTCATCCACTTAGATCTCAGTAGTAAATGCCAGGTCAGCTCCCTCATCCATAATTAAATCACAAACAAGTATGGAATTACTATGAACAGATTTTGCTTTTGGAACTTTTTTCTTAAGATCTCTCTTCCTCCCCCTTTCACTCACTCACTCATTCACACAAAGACACACAGACACATGTGCGTGCAGACAGACTTGAGTGCATTGCTTGAGCACTGTTCTGCTTCTGAAGTCAATTTCCCCACACCCTCCCTGGCTATTGTTTGTGTATGGTGATTTTCTCTATTTGCACACTAGCAATCTTGCAGGCGCAGTAACTCTCAGGAGACTCTCTCCCATTTATCTGTGCGTGACTAAATTTTGAAAGTACAAATCAAGGACAAAAGAGACTTTTTTTTCAGATTTGGCAGCTAAATTTTGAGCCACCAGCTTCTGTTTCTGCAATCCTTCTGAATCCACCTATTTAACAGATAATGGTTCCTACTTTCCCATTCTGCTGCTGACATGTACTGAATTTATTTGTCAGTGCTACCTGTTTTGGCTGGCACAATCCTGCCTGCCATACAGTGACTTGGGAAATGGGCCTTGCAGCCTCACTAGCATGTATATAGAATTTTGAATATTTTAGCACAGGAAAAGTGCAATCTGTGAAAATATTAAAAAATGAAATTTTATACACACACACACACACACACACATGAACTAAATGGAAATGTGCACATTCTGAGTTGTAGATTTTTAAAGAATGGGCAGAGCTTCTAGGGGCCATTTCTGAAAGGAATGGAAAAGTAAGTATGTTCTGCTATGATTGAGATGTCCAACTGATGCCATTTCAGTGACCATAAAGAGTAGGGGTCTTTCTGTGTTGGCACCCCATCTGCTTTAGAAAGCCTTTGAATGAGGTGCCTGGAAGAAAGACTTGGCAAACCAATGCAGTGAATCTGTTTGAATTCAAGCACCATTCCCTACCACACATCACTCCCTATCACACAGTCAAACCCACTGGTGGCTATCCAAGGTTCTGAACTATTTTTAGAATAGGATTTACTTCTTTAAAGTGTAGGGTAAAACCCAGAATGGATTCTCCACTCCACTGACAAGAAAATCACCAGCTGCCACCAAGTGAAACTAGATAGCATATTTCTGTTTGTGTAAATTAAGGTTATGCTTCTGAGTCAGATAGATCCCATCTCTTGAACTGAATTGGTCTGATATTGAGAGATCTGGGAGATACAATCATGGAACAGAAGGAGACTTCAAATGCCATCTAGTCCAATTGCATGTCAGGTAAGAATCCGCTGCTAAAGTGCCCCTTAGAGGTGGCCACCTAACCTCAGCTTAAACAACCCCAATGATGGAGAATCTATCACCTTGAGGTAGGCATTTCCACTGTCAAATAGCTCTTGTGGTCAATCAAAATTCTTCCTAACATTTATTCAGTATCTTTTTTTTCCTTTTAATTTTAATCCTTTGCTTACAGGGTTTTACCAGCTGGAGCAGGAGGAAACAAGGTAGCTCCATCATCTACATGACAGCCCTTCAGATATTTATAGATGACTATCATATCACCTCTCAGTCTTCTGTTCTCCAGGATAAACATACACAACTCTCTCAGAGTTTCTTCTATGACTTGATTTCTTGATTTTTTTTAACCATCTTGTCCATGCTCCTCTGAATACATCCCAGCTTTACAAACAGTCTTCTTAAAACATGATGCTTAGTTCCTTCTAAGCAGCTTATGTACAGTTCTGAAGAATCATTAGTAATTTGAATTCAGCGGGACAAAGGTACAGAGACAGTATGTCTCCCAAAACCTGGTACTTTTCTCCATAAGCTCTCCATATAGGAAAAACAGCTGAGGGAGGAAGTGTATAGTGTGAAAGGAATCAGAGCCAGGACACATCTATCAATACCCTTGCACACCTTCTTCCCACCTGCAAAAGTTTCAAGCAAACATTATCCAGCCTGAAGAAACCCTGTTCTCAGATGCCCACGCAAGTCATCCACTATTAATTCCCCAGGGTTGCAAATGTAACTTTTGTTAAATCTTAATCCAAAGCATCTGTGTCTCAGTTGAAGCACACATGCCCCTAATACAGAGGATCCTGGGTTTAATTCCTCGTGTTGTTCGTTAAGATGGAGGCCCAAGGGAATTGCTGTCAGGGCAAGGATTCTGACCTGATATACATTCTAGGTAAATGAAGAATAAGATTTTTTTTAAAAAGTAACATATAAAAGCAATAGGAATCACTGTGACTGGAGTCTCTTTCATGGAATATATATGTAAATATGTATACCTGGCTATGTAGCAGCAGCACTAAGACACTCTGTTAGTGAATTATGAAGATGCACAACAGGAGACTGGCAAAAGTGTCCTGATGGACATTAGTACTCTCTAGCTCGTGTCTCAATGCACAATGGGACCAATGTGCATTGGTCCTGATGTGCATCAGTCCTGATGTGCATCAGTCCCAAGGCACATCAGTCACTTTGCTGGCATCTCTATGTAGTAACAGAATCCCTTAACAGGATGGGAATGTTCTGGAACTGTCCAGTTCTAGTTACTGCATACATGAGTCCACTTAAAAAGATAAAGGTCCCCAACAGGATTCCGGCCTATATTTACAAGCAACCATGTGACATAACCTGTCTAATTTCCCATTCTACAGATGGAAGCACAGAGAATGAGAGATAGCAACATGTTCCAGATCCCACAATGAAATCTGTGACAGTCGTTTATGGAACACAAATAGGTCTTTCAATTTCATGCAGCACACAAAATTGCACTTTACTTGGGATTGGTAGTTCTTGTTTTCTTCCTCTTTTTCCAAAGCCTTCAATGAAAAAAAAAATCTACACTGGAATTCTGGACTTACGCAAATTTAGTCCTCATACTAATCAGACAAAAGGTAGATGATTAATCATGCTTTCAAAAGTATTTAATTGTTGAATAACTCCAATTCTTAGCTGTGGCTTTGTAGCTTGCCATTTTTTTGGTCTGCATGTGCTGGCATTTGTTTTTAAAGAAACAAACACAGATGAAATAATTTATTTATGAAACCACAGAACTTCCTGGGGAATGTAGCAGCAGGACCACAGTGATTAATGAAGACGAATCAGCAAGGGGCGGCCCATCTAAGCTTAGTTCTGTGGAGATGTGGTGACTTATTAGCAACATCCTTGTGGGCTACTTGTAGGAGTGCAAAAAAGTAGCCTCAGCAAGAGGACGACCCAGTTTTCTCCATTGTTGCAGTTAAAGTTATTGCATTTTCAAGTTTCATCAGTGAAGAGAGAAGAGTGTCAATTGGGCAGTTTCCCCTTTGCTATGGAGCATAATAGCTCCTGTCTCAAAGAACAGATGAGAACACCAGATCATTGACCCATTTAGCCCAGTACCATCTTCTCTGATTGGTGGAGGGTTCTTATAACTGGTGCAGTGGCTCCAGGGCTTAAGGAATGTGCTAGCAGAGAAGGTCATCTTCTCCATTCTCCAGACTCTCATACCAGTAGGCCACACTGGTGTGCTCCAGACACACATCATCATAGGGCTTGATTTGGTCCACATTTGGCCTTTGGAAGTGGTGGTGGCTTTTTGGGAGGAGCTCAGGAGACCTAAATTTAAGAAAAAGGTTTGGGAAGGGCTTTGGGTATTCTGAAAAGCAGAGATTGTGGACTACACACTGCATTTCCCCCCACACCTGGCTTCCATGACCAACCTGCTGGGACTTTCTGCTTCTCAGGGCTGATAATGCTACCCACCAGTTTCCTGTTCCCTCTTCAGTCCTTACAGCAACTGAGGGAAGTGGGGCGGGGGAAAATTGATTTTCTCAGACACAATGTGTTACTGAGTGATGTTGCTGTAGTAAGGCAAACTGAGACTTTCATGAGCAATTAAGAGGCAATTAAGACCTGCTTCTAGTGGAGATAAAAACTGCTAGAACTGGTTTCCTGAGAAGGATTAACATAGCTGCCTGAATATTAGAACTCTACTCAGGGCTGGTATAGCTATGGGGCTGCTATAATAAGCACCTGCAGTTCAACATTTATCACTACACTGCTGATCTCCAGGACAGAAGGCAGATGTCTTTTCTAGATCTGCTACTGCCTGAGACCCAGTTAACTGGAAATAAAAAGGAAGTGAGTTTAGTTCCTATGTGTGAAACATGTATCGTAGTATCGTTTCTGTTCCTTTGATGTTCCTGTGACCCATATCATTTCTGCCTTCAGCTCAGCTGACCTGACCTCTTGCTGTAGCCACTCATTTTCCATCTCTTATTTGGAATTTTACACACAAGGATTTTATTGTACATTGGGTCCTGATGCACACTAAAATGATCTTAGCTGCTTGGCAGGATGATATGAATGACTAAGCTAGTCTGGGACAAGTGTTGGGAATGGAAGGGTGGCAATGGCAGCTGGGTCAAACCTCATTGCAACTTTGAAGTTTTTGCTGCTTTCTGGAGGTTGTGTGAATTTTTCTTGAGATGGGACCAGATTTTCTGACTGGAAGAAGTGCATATTTTCTAGCCAATACTTCCACCTCCCCCAGGCTTTTTACATCATGAGATGAAACGTTATCATCAGCTGATGTCTGTAGATCAAGATGCACAACCACAATGGCCACGTCATTTGAAAACCTGTCTTTGCAGCTCTAACAAAACTCAGAAAAAGCTATATAGACAAGATGAGAGTGGGTCACAAAAATAACCAGTTCTTTATGCATAATAAGCCACAAAGATTTCTTAGACTACAAATCCCTTCGTCCTTCCAGTTCACATGATACTGAAGAGGACATAAAGTCTAGAAGTAAACATGTTCTTATCTAGTCAGGGAGGTGGAAACAGGGCAATCCACTGTCTCAGGTAACCAGACACATACATGTCACTGTTCTTGCTACCTATGCCCACAGAGTCTTGCTTCTCCTGGCCTCCCACTAGTCATTCCTGTATTCCTCACCCCGCTAGCCACAAATACCATTATCTGAGGGGTTCTTCCTCTGGAGACTGCCCGTGCTGTCTCCTTCATTACCCTGACCATAATGCCTTACTTTGAAAACCCTTTCAGAGGATAATTTGGAAACTGTCAGGGTCATGAGAGCCTATCCAGTTTTTTCCCTATCTGTGGCCATTGTTACATCCAGAGAAGAATGAAGCTCCTAGATGAGGGATGCTGCCAGGGTAAGTCTCTGTCCTACTATTGGTACTACTTGTCTAGAGTGCCATTTTGGCCACTCTTCAGCTGCAGCCAGAGAGTGGCCAGAAAGTCTCTTTGAAAACATAAAGCAATTTCCCACTCCTTTTGTTCATGCTCCTGAGGGGCTGTGTCACTCTACCTCATAGCAAGGCCAGTCCTGAGTATTGTGCCTTTCCCTACAGTCAACCAAATGTTTTGGTCCAATAGTGTTCATGTATGATGGCTAAATGTAACCTTCAGATTTAAAAGCTGTACAACTGGGGAACTTCAATAGTAGGAGAAGGCTATCACCTTCATTGTTCTGCATGTGGCCTTCGTGGAGGTTTCTAGTCAACCACTGTGTGAAAGAAGATGGTGGACTAAGATACTGGTCTTTGGTACACTCCAAAGGAAGTCTTCTGACAACAAGGCTGTCATGTCACTGTACATTGAACAGCTTTGTAACAACGGGGATGAAGAAATGGTGATGAGTGGAGAAAAAATTAATCTGTTGATTTCTCTCTCCCATAACACTATTAAGATTCCAAGAAATCCAAACTTAGTCTGAGTGATTTTTAGTTCCTCTCTTGCTCCTTCTGACTAAGATGGAGCACTTTTTTAAAAAAAAGAAGATGAAGAGAAGAAGAAAATTACCCAGCTTTGTGGCACAAAGCATAGCTCTGTGCCTGTTAATTGCTCATGTACTTTCATTCATTGTGACAGCGTTCCATGATGCATTATCACTCTGGTGGTTTTTATCCCCTCTTAACAGCCTTGGCTTGGTTTAATTTTTGTACGTTGCTGCAAATCGGCCCGCTGAGTGCACAGCACAATACGTGACTAATAGGACCGCTCCCATCTCACTCAAAGTTACCATGATAATATTCTCCCATTGTCTTTCTGTTTCAGATTCTCTGAGAAAGATGATGTAAAGTCTTTGGCTTTTGCAAAGAACTACTGGGGCATGTGTCTGGAATGTATCACTCCCTGTCCATTTCTTTCTCCCTGGCTTACATAACAAACACAGTGCCTGTTCATCAGAGCCAAATCTCCCATTAAGTGGAGTGAGGCACTCACCTCAAATAACAGAGTGCCAAGAGTGGAAATAGCACAACCCTTCTCCTACCTGGAGAATCTCCACCACCACTGCTCAAGAGAACTATGGTGTCCAGAATAAGCCAGACCACAAATGCTTGGTTCTTTGGTGCCAGAGGTAACAGGCACAGGTAATCTTCCAGGCCACCTCATCAACAGTACTTGACTGTGTATGAGGAAGGACTCCTCACTCTTAGAGCCAGTTGTTTGGGCCTGATCACTTCTGTGGAGAACATACCCTCCAACTGTTCCTTCATCATCCCACATTTTTTTCCAGCTGCTTTTAAAATATCTCAGTTTCTCTCTTCTCCTTCCCTTCTACCCCCTGTCCCCTCAGCTTAGTTCAGTTACTGCAAACTGAGTTCAGAGTGCAAAAGTAGTTTGTACTCAATTGGCTCAGCAGCAGGGAGAGGAGAGGAGGGAACAGAATTTTGCCTTTCCCAGTATTCTTGGGCAACAGCAAACTGCTACAGGCTGTCCCTAGCTTGTGCATTCTTCTTCATTAATAACTTTTGCCATCATAATTACACTCTGATGTTGCTTGGCCACACATGTCCCAGTTTTCATATGTGAAATGTTGCAGGGTATGGAAAACCCCCCACTGCTGCTCTTTGTGGAGCCCATCTGCCCTCTGCCTCTGGCAAGACCTGTTTAGAGGAGGGTTGCCCCTTCCATTCTCTGAGGCTGAGAGAGTATGATTTGCCAAAGGTCACCCAGTGGCTTTCCATGGCCAAATGGGGATTTGAACACTGGTTCCCTGAGCCTCCAGAATTGTAACACAATGCTTAAACCACTATACCACAGACTTTTACATAATTAACACAAATCCATCCTCTTGAGAAAAATAAGGAAAGAAAAAGCACTACATGGTTAAAAGAAAAAGTACTACATGGGATCATAAAAGTTGCAGCATCTTGCTAACAGATGCTCTTTTCACATATGCTTTAGTGGAAGAAAGACAGAGAAGAAGGAGGGAAAAGTAAGGAAAGCTGAGACCCCAGAGAAAAATGATGCAAAAGGAGAATGCATGTGGAAAAATAAATGAACAGCAAGTTACCATAAACATGTTCTACCTAAACTCCTAGAGAGTGACATGCAGTCTAACAGCTAGTGAATATAAATGTGTAAAGGTTGCCAACCTGGTAATGATGTTGTAGTAAAGTGTCCTTTTCTTGGTTCCATCTTGAATGTCCCAGAATGGAGTGGCTGAATAAGGGTATTGGAATAGCCAAGGATGCTATGAATGCTGAATGAGAAGGCAGGACTATACATGTTCTGGGCAAGAATGTTATCTAGCCCAAATATCAGTGTCCCAAGAATCTTGACAAAATTTGCAATGAATAAACACAAACAGGTTTCTAGATATATCTAGTTGTTACGACTTTTAGTGAAACTACAAACTGTTATTCACCCCTCCTTTACTAGCTGCAGTGACCAAGCATATTTTCACATTACTTAATTCTAGCACAATTTAGCTATCATGGCAATGTCCATGGAATCCTGGGATCTGCAGTTCAGTGGGGTAATAGAGCACTCTGGCTGGGAATCCTAAATACTCCTTCCTAAACTGCAAAGCCCCAAGTTTCCATAGGCTGTAGCGCTGGCAGTTAAAGTGGAATCATGGTGTTATATCTGTGTAGTGAGTCTCCAAGATTCCAGATGTGCCATCCAAGAAGTTGTGGAGGGTTAGGGAAACATAACAGGATTTGTAAAGGAACTGGAAAGAGAATCCATCACAGCTTATTCTCCAGTTCCCATGCTACCACACAACATTGTAGCTAACCAGCTGCTTTCACATTCCCATGCGTTGTAAATTAGCCCATTTTCATTGCCAGAAAAAATCCAGTAATGGCCTCCTTTTCCACCACAATCCCGTCAGCTGGGTAAGTGTGGTTCCTCAATAGAGTTAGATAGTGCATCCTTCCACAGCCAATCCAGGAGTGGGCAGGGTGTTGGTGTGCCTAAGTTGTCCCTCCCTTAGCAATTCTCAGTGAGTAGTAAGCTCAAAATCTATCACCCTCCGTGTTTATTTTAAATTTCTCCTTTGCATTAAAATTTGCTATTTTTTTAAATGCAATTTTTTTAGCATTATAGCACAAAAACGCAATAGTGTACTGGGGTGTCATGACATTATAGCACTGCTGTCCTAATATGGCTTAAAAAACAAATGAACAAACCAACAAACCCTGATCCATCATGAGGTGTGGGTCAGGAAAAAGGACTCACCGATAACACTGTAATGTGGTGGGAACATCAGTGGCAATAACACTACTCATCTGTTCCAGTTGAAAGGGTGTGGTAGAGAGCATTTAGAACCCAATAGCATCATGGAAATTGCAATGCTGAGATTGTAACGGAACATGCGCTATTGAGGTATGGTGAGGTAAGGGCCTATATCTTCTCATATTAATAATAATAATGATGATGATAATGATAATGTTAACTTAACCATCACTAAAACCTATCCTGTTCATGGTTTGGAATAATAATACCAGAGCAAGATGTGACCTTTAGTTTTCCTTAAAGAAGTGCTGAAGCTGTGGAAGAGAAAATGGCCATACAGCTATATAGTAGTTGTCAGACTAGCACTTGAGAAAATCATACTGTCTCTGGAAAATGGGTCTGTTTTTAAAACACTAACATCTGAAGTGAAAATGTTTCTCATCACTGAATTCTTGTGAGGCATGTGACCTCACAGGAGGCAGCCTTGCGGCTCTATCACGTATAGGTTAAAAAGGAACCATCTCCTCACACTTTCTGAAGCCATTTGTTGCTCTTTGCAATTTTGGAACTCCATTTTCAGCCATTGCCTAGGAATGACTGTTTAAGACTGGAAGACTCAATTGCCCTTCTCTCTCTCTCTCCTTTCAATGCAACTTTTTGAAACTTCAAACATATTGACACAAGGAAAAGAAAAAGCCTGCTCTAAACAAAATAGTTCTGATAACATTAATTGTCTGGGCTTCTAACAGGTGCATGGAAAGTACAAGAACTTCACAGATGGCTGTTCAGTTGCTCAGCCAAAACCGCAGCTCCTCAAAACAGCTACAAATACAGCCATGAATCTTTCTAGGGCCTTCTCTCTCTCTCTCTCTTTTGGCATTAAAAACAGAGTTCCAAACTTTATACTCAGTACTCTTCTCCACAATTTCTTTGTTGAATCGTCCTCTGCTAGACTGAATTCTTGCAACATGAAGGCATGTGCTTTGGCTTAGAGCTTGGCTTATCTTTGAAAGCCCACACCCTGAGCACAAATTGTGGAGATTATTCTCTGCCAAATGTTAACTATAAAGAGATTTGCAATGTGGATGTTCTTTTGTCCTGTTCCTTGGACCTCTGGGTGAGATAATATCCTGAGGGTCATGATGAAGTATTATTGTAAGGAAGCAAAAAGTACACCATGCTCTAGTTTTTCTGCCTGTGGGTTTGAATAATGGCAGATTTTTCACAAACCTTCCATGTTATGCCTGCTTAGAGCTTTGGACTTTACAAATGTTGCCATGGTATGTGGCAATAGAGGCACAGTGAGATGTTCAGAATGGAATCATCCAAGTGATAGAATTACATGGTATAGCTTTTGGTGGACAACTTGCCACTTCAAGACAGCAGATGGAAAGTCATCTGTTTCAAAGCTCCCTGCTTTTTTTCTTTTTTTTTTAAGGGAGATTGTGCTTCTTTCTTGGAAGGCCAGTTTGAGGTGTAAAAGTTTTTTTCCTGCAATTGTTCACTTCCAGCCTGATAATGCTATTAATTTTTAAAAAGAAACACAAAAGAAGTATCCAGCAGTTAGGCCCTTTCCGCATGATGACAGCTCCCCAGCATAGAGACACAAGAGGAGCAAGACCGCAATGACACTTCCACATGATGTTGTCACGGTCCCACTTTTCTTGCTTCACCAGCTGGCGTGATCGTGGACTATATCGTTGATGGAGAAACTCCATCAACAACCCCCAGTCATGTGAGGCTTCCATTGTAGCTGGCCACGCAGAAGGGTGGGAAGCATGATCTCTGCATTTCCTCCCCTATTGCAGCATGGGAAGAAGGCCGGCTGCAGTCTGGAAGGACAGTGCATGTCTCTCGCATTCCCTTCCACAGAGAGCCGGTTGCATGTGAAGAGAAGTGTTGGGAACATGCTCCCATCCTGGCAGAGGTGCTCCTGGGATTGTGATGGGATGATGTGGGAGAGCGTCGTCATGTGGAAAAGGCCTTAGTCTAGCTACTCATAACGGAATAGAATGGACCCAATAAATTTATCTAATTAAAAAAAACATACAGGCATTCTGATGAGCCAAGTAGCAGAGAAGAACTATCTATAACATAGCAACTGTACTTGGCAGGATTCATACCCATAAATATACAACTTGCCTCCTTCCCATTTGCATTTCTTTTTTTTACTTAACAGTGAATTGGGCTTC
This sequence comes from Ctenosaura bakeri, assembly GCA_948474755.1. Taxonomy (NCBI): domain Eukaryota; kingdom Metazoa; phylum Chordata; class Lepidosauria; order Squamata; family Iguanidae; genus Ctenosaura; species Ctenosaura bakeri. The sequence goes on from CAOLHI010001415.1 coordinate 285,546, forward strand.
AGCCAACCCACGCAACCAAAAACCTCCCACATGTGGGCCAAAATTTTAGCTTTTCATCTTGTGTTCATCTTGAAGGCAAGCAACCCTCCCTCCTCATCATTCCTCTTTCTAACAAAAGCATCAGGTTTCTTGCAGATCTGTGCCAAACCACATCTCAGCAAAAATTCACTTTTAATCAAACCGAATATCATTTGTAACAGGTCCCAGATTCAAGGCTGGAGACTGTCCAGGGCTTGTTTTAAATGGCTGTGGCAAAGTCTAGGAAAACAAGTATAGAAATAGTATGGAAGAAAGTATATACTTCATACAATTTCAGCTGGGACTGCTTTGAGGTCTATGAGAGGCCCATGAATTCTATCCCACATGTCACGAAAAAACCTTTCTGTGCAGGAGCCACTGAAATGAATAGGAACTCTGCAACTAGTCCTTTGGTGCATTTCCTTTAATTCTTGCATAGAAGAAGAGGCCAGTGTAGGTCAGATCAACCTTCCAGCAATATTAATTAGCATCCCAAGTCAGCTGCCTTATAACGGAGAAGCTTCTACATCTGAATTTTTCTATGGCTGCTTGAAATGGATTTGCACATCCACGGTGAACATAATACAACACTTATTGTGCTGACCGAGAACTTAAAAAGCTGAAAGAACCCCCTGCCAACTCCTTCACTTTCCTTGATAAAGGCTGTTAGCAGAGTTTCTCTGGCATTAAAATAAATGGAAATAAATGTCTTTGAAGTTGCTTCATCTACATAGTTGTGCCCTCCTCCTCCTCCTCCTTTTGCATGAGACAGTCTGATGGTTCCTTATGCTGGGATAATGTTAAACTCAGTCCTGTTTTTTTTTCCCTAGGGGAAAATGTAGTTTATGTCATCAAAGGCTCTAGGCTTAAAATGCAGGATTTCTGTTAAAATCCCAGAGAAGTAACAAAATATTACCAGTGTAGCTTTCAAAATTTTGGCCTTTGTTGTGCCACTTGAAGTTCTCCCTACCATGGTGTCAGACATTACTCTGTGCAACTTCAGGGGGTGGGCAAAGTGTGATGCCTGGTTTCCATGTAGTTTCACAAGGTCTTCAGTATGTGTCCTTGAATCAGAGGTGAGCAAATTGAGGTGCACAAGTTGCATGTGGTCACCTTTAAGAGGTAACCTTTTTCTTTTCTTTTCTTTTCTTTTTTCTTTTTGCTATTCTTTTGCCTCCAAATTTCTCCAAATGCCCTCTATGGGAGAATTTTTGCCACAATTTTTTCCCCTTAGGAGAAATCTATTTTTTTAAAAAAAAGAAGTGAAGAGGAAGTGATTTCCACTCATTTCCTCTTCTTAAAAAAAAGAGGGGGCTTCTTTCAGACCTAAAATGGCCCAGTGTTCCCTACAACATGGTAAAAATGTCACATGCCCTCAAGAGGCTTAAGCAACCCAAATAACCTACAGCATCCCCACACCTGAAAAAAATTATCACGAAAATGGTTGCTTACACCTCTTCCAAACCCTCCAGATGATTGTTTGGTTGTTTGCCTTCAAATTGTTTCCAACTTATGGCCTAAGGCAGAGCTTTCCAAACTTTTTGTGTCGGTGACAGGCATTTTAGACATGCATCATTTAGTAACACAGTAATTCAGTAAGTAATTCAGTAAGTGGAGGCAGCCCTTCCACCTGAGCCTTGCCCATCCCCACCATCACTCTCACAGGGGTCTTTCTCAGCCCAGGGTGGCTGCAGCGACAGCAAGAGAGGCAGCTCCTCCACCCGGGTCTGGCCCACTGCTACCCTCACTGGGGTCTTCCTTGGCTCAGGGGAGTGGAGGGAGAGGCAGCCCCTTCACCAGGCCTGGCCTGCCATGGCAGTGGGAGAGGTGGCCGCTCCACCCATTATATTCATGTGACACACTCTACACATTGCAGCTGACACACACTGACACACTAACATGTTGCAACTCAGAGTTTGGAAAGTTCTGGCCTAAGGTGAAGTTATCATGGGGTTTTCTGGGGTCCAGTGTATGTGACATGCCCAAGGTCACTGGTTTCCATGGCCAAGCAGGAAATCAAACCCTGGTCTCCAGGATAATTATTTCATTTTTTAAAAAAGGTTGCTAAGCATCTAAAACAGGCCTGAGGAAAGCAAAATTGCCTTTTAATAGCCAGTTGTTCCCTGGAGAGGGCAATGCACAACAGTCATATCCACATATCTTGAGCTACATTTGTATTCAATATAGAGACCATGTAATGATGTCACTGAAATGAGACCATGTAATGATGTCACTGAAATGATGTCGGGCCTCATCCTTAGAAAGTACAAAGGTCATTGGATCATAGCTTTCCCCACCATGTTGCACCCTATTGTATTTCTGTTTAAAGTAACATTTTTGATATTTGCATCTACCCATTTATATTAGTACACACACATTTTGTGCAAAGCAATTCTCTTGGGCCTTCTTTTTGCAGTGATATGTAAGTGAGTAAACCGGTGGTTCACTTTGGTGCATGGGAGGGCCCACAGTGCTGGGGGCAATGCACATGTCACCTTTTGGAAGATTAGTCTTTCTCGGGGGTTTGTCACAGCCTGTTGTCTTGCAGCAATTATATAGTTTAAGCAAACAGAAACATGCCAGTATGGAAACAATGGCCATTTCCGCACTATACTCTTGTAGTGTTCTTATTCTACTTTCAATGTCCTATGGAATTCTGGGGTTTGCAGTTTAGGAAGGGCATTTAGACTTTTCAGCCAGAGAACTCTTTGGCATTAGTAAACTACAAGCCCCAGAATTCCACAGGATGTTAAAAGTGGAATAATAGCACTATAGCAGTGTAGTCAGAAATGGCCAATCACTTTCACACCTAATCTGCAATAATGCTATGGTGCTGCTTTGGTGATGCATGTTCCTGCCATCAGTCTTCCACACTGCCTTGCTGACTCTGCCTTTCTACCCATGTCCATGCTATATAGTGCATGCACACTGGTTTTTTCCCCTTTCTTTTATGCTGCAATTGCACAATTTTGGTTTTCCAGTGCATCTCTCTTTTTAAAACTTATTTTGTTGCAGTTGTGTGATTGCAGCATGCTGATGACTGTCACAACAGCACAGTTGTGCAATTACAGTATAATATAGCATAAATTACAGCATGAGACACACACAAACAAATATACCAGGGAATGGAGTAAAAGCAACGTTGTTCCTGTTATTCTTATTCAATGATTTATTATCACTTTTACACAGTTTCCATTCCCCATTACATATTAATTTTTTTCATTTGTTTGGCTGTAATTGTGTAATTGCAATTGCATAATTGCTGGCAACCACCACAGCAGTGCAATTTCACAATTACAGGAAAACAACAACAACAACAACAACAGAAATATGTACTGGAAAACAGAGTAATATTAATATTGTTCCTGAGCACCATGATGTCCTTTTTGTCCAGACACCAGAAGCAGAGTGACTTTACCCTGCTTGGGAGTAGGGAGAGGGAGAAGGGGGGAACCATGCCCACTCACACCATATGACTACAAGAATATGGGAACTGTAGTGGAATGAAACAATCACACGAAGAAGCAATAGCTGAACAGTACTGGAACCATTAACAGGTTTTTCTGTCAATAAAAAGATATGATCCAATAATGATGAGAATGCAATGCAACAATGGGAGAGTCATGACTTCGTGTGATAAGGAAAGATCAAACATGGAACTAAGCTGGTGAAATCATGCAACAGGACCATCATGTGATAAAGTCCTCAGTCAGTAAGTCCAAAGGATTAAAATGTGGCTAAACAGGGCTGCATTTTAATACAGTTGTCCCAAATAGATTGTTCTTGCAGGAAAGCTGTTTTGTTACCATAGTATAGGATAGACCTTTAAACAAATCTGACAAGAAATTTAGTTAATAAGTGTTTCTACTGTCACTTAAGTATTCTGGTGCCATCTGGTCTTACCTAACCATAAAAACAAGAAAAAAGCAGATCCTATCTGCAAAGAGCTGAAAATAACAATGTACACAACTGTTGTGGTGCAACCTATCGGATGGCAGTGTTCAAGGGTGAGAAAAACATGTTATCATTAGTGTTATCAGTGGCATGCCTTTTTCCCAATCTGGAACTCAGAGCAGCCTAAGTGAAAGCAGATGCACCTAAAAATTCACATCACACAGGTTAAAAATACAAATGAACAATCAGTAGAATTAAAAAGCAGTTAAAAACACGACTGTTAAAAAGAAAATCAATAATATAGACAACACAGCACATTACAAAAGGCCCTTCCCCACTGAGCGAGCAGCCATAAAATGGCTTGATGAAAGAAAAAAGAATATCAAGGAGGACGGCACTCTAAGTTCTCTATGGGCCTTTCCTCTCCATGGGCCTTTCTCCACTACACTGCTACAGTGCTATTATTCCACTTTCAACATCCTATGGGATCCTAGGGTTTGTAGTTTAGGGAGGGGCATTTAGAAATGTCAGCCAGAGAGCTATTTGGCCTCAGTAAACTACAAACCCCAGAATTCCACAGGATGTTGAAAGTGGAATAATAACACTATAACAGTGCAGTGCAGAAAGGCCCTACGAAAGGAATTCAGTTAACTGGGAGAAGCCATCCTGTGTTCCCACCTGTGAAGGTGGTTGGACAGAGAGAAGAGCCTCTTGAGAAAATCTCAAAACTTGAGCACGCTCATATGCAAAGATATGATTCTTTAGAGGCAGAATTAGAATAAAGAGAAAATCAAATACTACCATGCACAAACTGTTTTTATCTCAACTAAAAGTGCAAAAGAAGAAAAGAGGAGAAGCCAGTAGAGCAGGGGTGGGAATCACAAGGCTCTGCAGATGTTGGTGGACTGCAGTTTACAGCACTGCTAACCAGCAGAACCAATGGTGAAAAGCGCTGGGAGTTGCAGACCAGCATGTTCTGGAAGGCTGCATGATCCCCCACCATACTCTCAGTTCTGGAGCAAACTAAGACCATGTGTTCATCATGCAAGGCAAGCTTCCCTTATCCCTAGGCAATATTTCTGTGCACATTTTGAGAACGTGCCAGGAATATTTATTGTTTTAGTCATTCAGAACCTGCCTTTCCACAGATCTGCTCTCAGGCCAGCTTGCAAAATGAACAAAAACATAGTAGCACAACAATACATAACTTAAACAAATCACAAGAGCAACGTATTATGTTGAAGAAGAATAAAACAGTGAAGCAATGGAAAAACAAACAAAAAAATGAGCTCCAGCAGAGATCTAAACATAAAATCATTAAAATCCTAGGTAAATAAATAGTATCTGTCTCACAGTGGGAAAACAATTTAAACCTCAACTAGATAGATACAAAAATCTAGCAACTTCCTTTAAGTGCCTTTAATCTGGGGTATTTTCTGACACCCCCTCCCCTATGAGAACACCAATGCAATGCTGATATAATTAATGTCTGCTGGAGGGTTTGTGGGTGAAGAATCAAGGGTATTCCAAAATACTCAAACACCTAGATCCAGAAAAAACATAGGCCCTTTCTTGCATGGGAATGGGAGAGGAGTGAGACTGCAACAACACTTCTTCATGATGTCATCACGGTCCCATCCTTCTCCCCTTGCCAGATAGTACAATCACAGATTAAATAATTGATGGGTTTTCCCTGTTAATGACCTGTGGTCGTGCCACCATCCTACTCTTACCTGGGCTGAGAAAGCCCTGGAAGTGTGATGGAAGCGCTTCCTGCCCCAGCAGAACCTGGGAGAGTACCCAGCTGCACTGAGGAAGGAAGAAGTGGGTCCATCACACATCCTTTGGCAGAGAGCTGGTCTGGTGCAGTGGGGAGCACTCCTGTCATGCTCTCTTCCTGGCAGAGCCACTGCCAGGATTGCCACTGGAGGATGATGGGACAAGGTAGGGTGCGGAAAGGGCCATATTTTCGTAAGAATGAATATTTCTTTCCTTCCCTGCTTCCCTTCTTCCCTACTTCTTCTGCTCCCACTCCTCCAGCACCTTTACAAAAATGTAACCAGCACAAATTAAGTAGATGTGTTGAGATAATATTTGTTTCCATTTTTTCCCCAGTTAAAAAGAAATGCACAACTTCTGCCCAAAAGTTGTCTGCAACTTGGCAATTCTGCTTTTTTCACTCTTATGGTGCTGATATCAGGTGCTGATATCATAAATGCCTGGCTTGAAGAGCTAGTTCTGCAAATTCTGCAACAAAATGTAGGGGACCAAAATGTTGCATCTGTCCAAATGAAACTTACAAGTGCAATCTTAAACATGCCTGCACAGAGGTAAATCCCACTGAGTCTGACGGAGTTTAGTGTCAGATAAATATGCAGAAGAAGGATTGCATCTTGTAGCTATCCAATTGAGAGCTCCATCTTCTATCTAATTAGAGTTGGAAGTCGGCTCCATTTGTTTCACTGGGACTTCACCCAACATTAGTGGTTATTGCAAGTATGGAGATTCTTCACTGTTGGCTATGCTGGTTAGGACTGCTAGAACTTACAGTCTAGCAGCATCATAGAACTGTGTGATTCCCACCATGACGGAAGGAGCAGGGTATGTTCATCTTGGTGAAGAAGAGACTGAGAGATGACATGATCATAATCTTTAAATATCTCAAAGGCTGTCACAGAGTGGAGGGGGAAGGCCTATTCTCTGTTGCCTCAGAAGGTAGAACCAGGTCTAAGGATTATATGTTGTTGTTGTTGTTGTTGTTGTTGTTCTGTGCCTCCAAGTCATTTCAAACTTATGGTGACCCTAAGATGAACCTATCACAGGATTTTCTAGGGGCTGAGAGTGTGTGTTGCACTCAATGTCATCCAGTGGGTTTCCATGGCTGAGTGGCTAATTGAACTCTGGTCTCCATGGTTATAGTCCAATGCTCAAACCACTTCTTGACTGCTCTTGCACAAGCTTTCCCCTAACCTCTATTCCCTTTTGTTTTTCATGGGAAGAGGAAAAGGGGAGCTCCAGAGGGAGAGAGGAATGCTCACACAAGCCTTCTCCCACCTGTCCTATCTCAGTCCCAACACAGCTGATAAAACAAGCAAAACAAACTGACTAACTCCCAGCTCATTACTTACTTCCAGGCAGTAGGTTCAGTGTCATAAATAAAGTCCAACAGTGAGGGTGTGTCCAAGGTCAGTTTGACTATTCGTCAAGGTATCCAGCAGGGTAGAAGGTCAGATAAGCTCTGACAACTCCTGATGGGGGAAAGACGTCAACTATATAGGCCTGAAGCCTAGCACAGTTGTGGCTTGATTAATTGTTGCCGGTTATAAATTCTGAGAGAGCGACACTGGGTCTCTCTTTGCTTTCTACACTCTGCAAAGCTGGGTACAGGTAAGTGCTCTTTTATGTCTGAAGAGGCAGACTCTGTGCTGGAGCTGGCAGTGCCCACTGTTCTGTTTGTGGCACTGTAACCTCTTCCTGTACAGCAGATCCTGGCATTTCCCATTTCAGACTCTTGAGTCAGAGTCCATGTTCCGGAAGCAGGGCATAACATCACCCCACCTTCCCTTCTGTTTTGCCTGGGAAGAGGAATGGGGAAGCTTCAGAGGGGGAAAGGAAGGCTTGTGCAAGCCTCCCTCCACTCCCCACCCCCGATTCCCTGTCATTTTGCCTCAGTGCTAGTTCTTGTGCCAGGCCAAAATGTATCAGAATGGGAGGAGAGGAATGGGGGGTGAGGATGGCATGCACATTTGTGAACAATCAAATTCGCTAAGGTCAAACCCACAAATGTGGAGAGAGGACTGTATTTCTCTATCCCTATCTTCACAGTGCTTTGTTCTTATATCATCCCAACACTGCCAGCCTTAGTTTTGATTTCCCACTTTATCCTACCATAAAAAAACAAAGTTAACAGCTAGTTAACTTACAATGGCTTACAATGAAGTAGCAATTATCAGTACTTTAAGTCTGGATTCAAAGTAGCCCCATTTGTGCAATGGTTAAATACAACGTAGCAATTAGCATTCAACAGGTTAGTATTTCCATGGCAGAAAGATTAGAAAACTTAGGACCTGACATCTATGGTTACACATTTGAAACTGCTACCTATTCACTATCACTATGTAGCCCTTAAGAGTCATATGGGGATCATGAAAGTTCCCCAAAGCCCACTTAGTGGTAAGTAGCCCCGGGAACTGATGGGAGTCCATTCCACAATTGATTGAGAAGCATCTGCCTCATGTTCCCACCCCCTGACATGAGTGATCTCCTGTGTGAGGGGAATTTGTAACAGGCATCCTTTTTCTGCCCATTGCTCCAGAGATTGCTTATGGAAGGGATTGGAAATGTTAGGCAGCTGCTTCTTACCAACAGGGGAACGATCCCTCATCAGTCCTAGCAGTAGTTTACTCGTAAGCTTTTTTTGGAGGGGAGGGTCTGGTTGGAATCCACTACATAGCACTGTAGTTACAGCATTATGTAGTATGTAATGGTCATACAGGATTCTGCCAACTGTTTCCATACCATGGCATAGCATCCTGTCCTTCACTGGATGTCAGCAGGGCAGATTCTAAGAAACAATTCCAACAAAAGACAACAGCCAAGGGCCTGCTGCTGTTTCTTTCTCCACACCTCCCATCACATGAAGCAGCCTCTGCTCAATGGTACAGTGATGCTGCTGACCCTACAGTCAGACCTTCCATCTATAACAAGTGAAAAGGAGAAGCATAATTGCTCCATTGGTTGTTTATATCTGAATTGGACTGAAGGAAAGAGTCTGAGACAAAGGTGGAGATGATACAGAAGACTATGGTCTCAGTTCTATTGGCAGTATCAAAAAGAATAGATCTGCTGAATCCATGACTGTGAATGAAAAGCCAAAGCTCATGTAAATCCCATTGATTTAAATTCTATTTTAAAATCTATTCAACCTATTCTAAGTTGGGATTAATGGGATTTAATCCAAGATGCCGGAATCCCAAGGATGGAGGTGGGGGGACTGAAGGAAGCAATGTTTAAGAATAAGAAATGAGAGACTTGTGCTTCTCTTTAAAACCCAGCTGAAAGCTAGATTTTCAGACATATTTCCAGAATTCAACTGTTGCAACTTTCAATACTTTATAATAAGACCTGAAGTAGGGTTAGTTCAAAAGGAATGTTTGGCCATATGGGAGGAAAAGGCCAAAGATTCCAAATGTGCTATTTTAGTACTGCTTTGCATTCTCCGTGGCTTCTGTGTGAAGTAACTGAAAATAACGGTTCAGCCGAGTTCAAGACAAGAGCTCTGGGCCATTGTGGGTCAGAAGTGACAGCACAGATTTAAAAGTGATGACGAGCTCATCCTTCCAAAGGAGCTGATTAGAGCTGCAAATTGTTGAAGGATTTTTTTTAAAGGCTTGATTTTGAACAAAACATTGCCTCGAGCCATTCTAATGCAATATGCATTTTCTTTTTTGTATGAGAGTGCTGTTCTTCCCACAACATAGCAACAAATTCACATACGGGAAATCAAACTTCAAAGAGGGAAACATGCTTACTTCACTGATGTGAAAAGATACTGGGAAATGTGGAATTTGCTGCTGCATTTTGCAAAACAACCATACCCATGTGGACACATCAAACAGGCCCACTTAAGAGGTGATGTTGGACAAGACTTGCATTGCTTTCATCCCCAAAGATATCAAGAAACGTGACAGGGAAGAGAACTATTGTATATTCAAGTTTTGTTTTTTTTAAAAAAAGTTGATCTGAAGAATGGCTCTTGAAGAAGAAGTTGCAAAAAGCACAATCACAAACAATCCTATGGAAGAAGAAAAATGGCAAACAATGTGGTTGCACAACAAACTCAAAGAGAAAGAGCATGTATAAAGAATGGAAGGAAGGATTATGTGTCTCCTAAAGCTCAGAATAAGAGCCAGCATGGTGTAGTGGTTTGAGCATTGAATGGTGACCCTAGAAACCAGGCTTCAATTCCCTGCTCAGCCATGGAAACCCACTGGGTTACTCTGGGCACATCACACACTCTCAGCTCCAGAAACCCAATGAGAGGTTCACCTTAGGGTTGCCATAAGTCAGAAATGACTTAGGGGCACACAACGACAACAACAAAAAGCTCAGAATGGGCCAAGACTGACTAGGCAAGAAGGGAGCAAAAAAAAAGTTTTCAGATACATTCAAAGTAAGCAAATGACCAAGGAAATAGTGAGGTGCTGCTAAGTAAGCTTGGTAAAATGCTAACAAATCATAATGAAAAGCAGAACTGCTCAATTTTGCTTCAGTTTTCTCACCAAATGAGAAATGTGTGCTCTCATGCATCAACAGAAACCTTGGTAAGAAAATCAAAAACGACAAGGAAATAGTCGAGAATCACCTAGTTAACCTAAATGAGTTCAAATCTGCAGGGTCAGACAAACTGCATGCCAGCTACTGAAGGAACTTACTGATGTACTCAGAGAACTGCTTGCCGTCATTTCTGAGAATCTTTGGAGAACAGGTGAGGTGCTAGAGGACTGGAGAAGGGTAAACATTGTCTCTTTCTTTAAAGGGGTGGGTGTTGGAAGAACCTGGTAAACTATAGGCCAGTCAGTCTGACTTCAATACTTGAAAAATATTAGGATGGATTATTAAGGAGTCTGTAAGTAGATAGATGACAATACAGTGCTTAGTAGAAGTCAGCATGGGCTGGTCAAGAACAAACCCTGCCAAACTAATCCTATTTTTTTTTTAATCTGATCACTAGTTTAGTAGATGGTGGGAATGGTGTAGCTGTCATTTATCATGATTTCAGCAAAGAATTTGATAAAGCTCCCCATGATATTTTGGTTAGTAAACTGATTAAATGTGATTAAATGTGGAATGGATGGGAATACTATTCTGATGGGTCTGTAATTGGTTGGAAAACCATCTATGGCTGCATTCAGACTGGAGAGAAGCCTTGAGTGGAATGTTGCAGGGTTCTTTTCAATATTTTTATCAATATTTTTATCAAGGACAGATGATGAGGTGGAGGGAATCCTCATCAAATTATCAGAACTGGAAGAGGCAGCTAACATATTGGAAGATAGGAACAGAATTCAAAACGGCCTTAATAAACTAGAAAGTTGAGCCGAAACTAATAGAATGAAAATCAACAGAGACAAATGCAAAAGTCTACACTTTGGTGACAAAAACCAGATACACACCTTTAGGATGGGGGATAACTTGGCTTAGCAGCAGTACATGCAAAAAGGACCTTGAAATTACTGTTGATCATATGTTGGATATCATTAGGAATGGGCCAACCGAATCCTCGAATCCTCAGGAAGGATTCGAGATTTGGAAATCTGAATCCCTGCACCAAAATAGGCAAACAGAATCCTTTGAATCCACCAACCAAATAGTTTGTTGGAGAACGGGATGCCTGAAAACCTGGGAGACTGGGATGCACAAGAGGAGATAGCAATTAGGTGAGTTTTTCCCATGGAGTAATAATGGCCTTTGCTAACAATTTCAGAAATTACATCTGGGGTTGTATTCTAATATATTTAAATTGAACATTTAATATTTAAGTTCAGCACTATTTTCTGTGCTGAAAATCAATGCCGTGTAGAAATGCTGGGGTCAGTGGGTCTGACGCCTATCAGAAGTAGTGGAACAGAGGGCAAAGTCACACAATCTCATCCAGTGATTGCCACACATAGGCCAGTGTAGCTCCTTCCACAAGACCAATGCCTGGTTGTAAACCTATAGCTAGAATAGGATGACAAGTGAAATGTCTGTCATAGTTTCTCATGAGCCACATGACAAACCACATGTAGCAGAAAGGAAAAATTGTTTTTTAAAATTGGTGTCTCTAGGGCCCTCCAAAGACCTGATTGGCCGGTGAGCCGCTGGCATAAAGCTGCACACATGCTGGAGGCTGCTACGCACATGCTGGAGCCTGGGCTGCTGCCTGTGCTCGCTTGGACTGTCTGTGCCCACAGGGCTGCCTGCTTGTGGTTGCTCACTCATGCTGCCTGTGGCGCTTGTGTTGCCTGTGCCCACTCAGCTGCCTGTGTTCCCTGGGGCTGCCTGCCTGTGTCCATTCATGCTGCCTGTGCCCACGGCTGCCTCCCTCTGCAAGGTAAAATAATTACTCTCTATTCTTTTGACTTGAGACTGGAGGGTAGGGATTGGGAAATAATTGAGACTGGAGTAGAGACTTGACTTGAAAGTCTCTTGCAGAACTTGAGACTGGACTTGAGGGTAGAGAATTGAGACTGGTCTAGAGGCTGTTTTTCTTTTTTTTTAATGTCGTCCTTGTTGCAGGACTTGAGACTTGACTTGAGACTGCAGGGTGCAGAACTGAGATTGGACTAGAGGCTGGTGTTTTTTTAAAGTGCCTTGTTGCAGGACTTGAGACTTGACTGGAAGGTACAGTCTTCTTGAGATTTCAAGGCCAACTGCAAAATTCCTTTGCATAGCTCCCTTGCAAAGCTCTTTCATACACAATTTTGGGGTTTGTTCTTTTACAAGGTGTCACAGCCTTCTCTGCCAAAGTATGCTTGTGCATCCTCAAACTACAAACCCCAGGATGCCGTAAGGAGCTATGCAAAAAAAAAAAACCGGTTTTGATCTGGATTATCTCTGTATTGTAGTATGTGGCCCTGTTTACACAGTCAGGGAAATGTGGCATTAACCCACATTTTCCTGCCTGTGTACAAAGGGCCTTCATGTTATTTTCAATCTGAGGAGATCCTGAGGCAAAATTATGACAATTGTCCTGGCCAGATTTCTTCAGATGGAGGTTTGCCTTTGCCCAGGCTTTTGCTAAGATTGAGAGAGTGTGTCTTGCCCAAGGTTATCCTTCTTTTCCTTGCTTTTTAAACCCTTTTTAAAAAAAGATTCAAAAGATTCAAGATTTGTGGATTCCTAGAACCTTCCAGGGACTCAGATCTGGGTTCGGATTCAGAAAACTCTGGATTCGTCCCATCCCTAGATATCACCCAGTAGTGTGATGCTGCAGCAAAAAAGGCAATATTTTAGCTGGCATTAAAAGAAATTAGTTTCCAAGACATGAGAAGTAATATCTCCACTATATTCTGCACTAGTCAGGTCTCACCTGCAGTACAGTGTTCACTTCTGGGAACCTCATTTTAGGAAGGATATAGACACATTGGAGCAGAGCAGAGCAATGAGGATGGTAAGAGGTATGAAGAACAATACATACGAGGAACAATTGAAGGAGCTGTGCATGTTCACTCTAGTAGGGAGAAGACTGAGGCCTTTTTCGCATGGCATTTTCCATGCAAAAGGGCGCCTGGAGCACCACGCGATTGTGAGGAGCGATCTGCACGACGCACTCACAATCGCATGATGCTCCAGGGGCCAGCAGGCGCCAATCACGCACCTTTTCATTTTTGGCTAAAAGCTGAAAATGATGCGTGATTGCGCATTGCTCCCAGGTTCCGCACGCACTTACCTGGTGTGCGGAGCCTCCAGAGCCGCGCCAGTCATGCTTCCTGCCCCAGCACAGCCTGGGAAGGTCCCAGGCTGCACTGTGGAAGGAAGAGGCGGGGCTCTCACATAAGCAGGCAGCTCGTGCAGAGCCGAAGGACCCCGGACGCAAGAGCCGCTCACGTGATCCTCGTACCCCAGTGCTGGAAGAAGGTAAGGTGCGGAAAGGGCCTGAAAGGTGACATGACTGCATCCTTTAAATATTTAAAGGACTGCCACAGAGAGAAGGATCCAGGTTTGTTCTCTGCTATCCCAGAAGATAGGACCAAATCTAATGGTTTGAAGCTACAGCAGGGTAGGTTCCAACTAAACATTAGAAGAAACTTCTTGACAGTAAGAGCGCTTCACCAATGAAACCAATTACCTTAGAGAGGCAGTAGGATCTCTTTCTTTGGACATCTTCCGAAAGAGGCTAGACAACTACCTGCTGGGGATGCTGTAGTTGGATTTCCTGCCTTGATCATGATTCTATAACAAATCAAATAGTTTGAAGTGCCTACATTTGAGGTTAGGTTGCTTATTTTCCTTGTGTGATAGCCCTCCTTTCATTTTACATCACCTCCCAGGCAGTGAATGGGGCCTCAAGTAAACCTGGGACACAAGTTTGGAAAAAAGGTAGCTTGTTAGCATTATTCACTACTCACATCCATAAAGTAACTAGCTTTGTCAGTCATGAGTTCCACTGTACTAACAGGTAATCCACGATTTCCTTTTTTTAAAAAAATTGAAAAATACCCCCTAAATGTTTTTTTAAAAATCTAAAATGATCACCAAAACATCATTTAGTGGCAAAAAATAGTTTTTTTTTTAAAAAAGTTGATCATCTCTGACATTAAACTGATGAAAAGGAACAATGTTAGCCCTTGTTTTTACAGACACACACACACACACACACACTCTACATATACATATGTAATTTGTAACAACTAAATGAAATTTCTTCTAATGTGTTACTTTTAAGCTCTTTCAGAGGTGTGTGTTCAGAGTTTCAACTCTCCTTTCTCTGAATATTTTCAAAGAGTTGTTGAACTGAGGGACAATGGCCTTTTAAGAGTTTGAAAGGCATACGATGTATTGGAAAGAAAGACAGAGTCATACAAGGCTATAATTTCACTTGAATGATGGCTATATTGAGTAACATCGCGATAAGCAGAATGAATTAAAATGATATATTTCTTCTTATATCCTCCTCTACTCCTCTACAGATGTGTGTGCTATAAAAGTTATTTATAGGGTTCATTTAAATTCCACATCTTTCTTCAGTTCATTTTTCCACTTTCTATTTTACAGTACTTACCTGTGAAATCAATACTTTCAAACAGCTTCCCCCTCCCTTCAAAAAATAAAATAAAAAATGCCTTGGATGGCTTTCTGTGGAATCACTTTTCATGGGAAGGTTTCAAAGGCAAACCTGGACTTTTTGTACGTAAAAGGAAAAAAATCATGTCTAGTCATTCTGGGCTGTTTTCCAAGATTTTAAATAAGAATTACAAGTACTCCAAAGGTCCTCAACATAATTTCATGTGCTATTTCTTTTTCTTTGCATTTTCCAGAAAGCTTTCTTTTACTTTACTGCTGTTACCTTTAAAGGCAAAACTAATTTTTTTCCAAACAAGGAAAGAGAAAAAAAATGTGGTAGAGTTCTTATCTTGATGTTATGAAGCTATAACATCCAAATAACATCCACCTCCTCTCAGAAATGATTAAATTGTTTTCCCCCCTGAATTTTCCATCTATGAATGTGGTAATAATGGTGGACATATCTTTTCAATTTATATGTTGCTATTGTTTTTAGGTCATCTCTGAAAAGACTTCTAACAAAAAGCTGGTAACGGGTGGAAGTTCTGGCCAGCTTAAGCCTGACATGAGCTGGCTGAGTTAGCTAGTTGCATTTATTTATTGCTGAAGGGTGAATCCACACTGTAGTTGTAGCAGTTAAATACCATTTTAGCATCCTGAGTTGAAAACAGCTTTAAAGACCAGTCTCTTCCAGCATACCTTTCCTGATGATTTTAAATCATAAATTTTAACAATGAATTTTCAATAATGTATTGTCTGTTTTTAGGCATTTGTATTATTTTTTTTAAGTTGATATGCATTTTAACTACTATTCTAATTGATGTTCTGTTTAAACTGTTATATGTTAATCTATTGTTGTTCCTCACCTTGATCCATGGTGAAAGGCAGGTAAGAGATGATGATGGTGATGATGATGATGATGATGATGATAGACTTTCACTATAGCCACTTCCAGACTTTGAGTCTACTGAACAAGAAATAACAATTTTTTGGGTTCTAGCTGCTAAGGCAAGAGTTTTAGGTTTTGTTTTGTTTTAAACTGAATGGGTGCTTAATTTTCTTAAGGAAATATTTTTAAATGTTTTTTGTAATTGTTTCAGATTGGGCTTTTAATTTAATTCTATTTGAATGGTTGATCTGGTTTTGTGTTTTAATTGTATTATTCTTTTCTTTAATAACACCGGGGATGTCAATAATGTCTTGCCTCAGCCTTGTGCATTAAACAAGAAAGCACAAAGAAATTTGTGCAATAGAGGAGATATTTTCGTTAACCTTAGAGAGAATTTGTTCCTTTGCGAGACTGATTTTTTGTACATTTTGCATATACACAAAAGTTACAGCTATGCGTCATGGACTTTTCAATAGCAGATGGGCTGTTTGCATCTCTTTTTGCTTGTTTGTTCTCTCTTTCTCTCTGCTTAGCTTTACAAAGGGAGAGAGCACTAAATAAATTTTCTATCAATTAGATGAATCATGATTTTAAAATAAAGGGCTGATATTTTTCTCCTGTACTGAAGGCACGATCTTTCAGTCTGGAGCCGTGAATATCCTTGAATGGCCATCTCACTATATCAGCCTATTTCAACCGTGATTGAGACACACAAAAATGTTTCACATTCCTAAATGTTACTAGTCTAGATCCTACATTAGGGTTGCATAGTATAAATATCTTGCATGTGGACTAACACATTAATTGTGGTATCCAACCTTGTACTGAATGGCAACTTTGGAAAATGAAACCCAGAGATTACCACTGAGATCCTGTATCATCACTGAAATCAGAACTCCCTCATTGTAGCTATGACTGAGAATGCCTCCATCAAACCTATCTTCAGAGCCTGGCAGTACCATAACTGAAGCATTCCTGTGATCAGAGCCCTGGGAAATGAAATCTGCACTACATCCCTCATTGTGGAATGCCTTGAGAACAGGCAGCTGGAGAGAACCCCTCACTGTCATTCTACAACTGCTTGTTTCAAGGTACCCCATTACTGGGAAAAGCATTACAGATGTCATTTCCTGGCACTCCAGTCTGTAGCACTTCAGAAACACTATGGTTCGGCTGCAGTCTGGATGAAAAGGTAGGATTTAGGGGGTTCACATTCAGTTGTTCAATCTGAGCTGCAGAGTCAATATGGAGTCAGACCTTGGACTCCAACTTCCAACTCCTATTTTTCTGCTGTCTGGCTCCTTCATAAATAGGAAATATCTATTAATCAGTGTGATGGAGCCTGGGGGTATGGTTAGCCTGAGGGACAGGGCAGCTCTGGCCACAGGTTGCCATGTGACTCAAGTGGCTCTGGGCAAGAGAGAAACCAAGCCCATTGGTGGGTGGGAAGGACTGAGATTTCTGAGGAGGAGCTCTATATAAGGCACAGTGACTTGCATTTTTGGAGCTTCCTTCAGTGAGATTTCCAGAGAGAGTTTTGAGTGAGAGTTTTCAGTCAGCCAAGGGAGGTTGTTTTAATAAATGGGATTAACTTTTCAGGGATCTAGTGAGAGACAGAGAAGAAACCAATCTATTTTGAGTTGGATCAGAGGGGATGACTTAAACTTGAGAATTTAGCCTTTGAGCAGAAAAGGAAGCCAAAGGCCTGGGTGTGTAGGAAAGCTCTGATCCTAGATACTGTGTTAAACTGAAGAAACTGGTTAAATACTTTTTTGGAAGTTCTATTTTTGCCTGAATATACTTGTAGCACCCAATACCTTTTCCCCGCTTGTTATTTTAATAAAGATTACATTCTATTTTTATAATTTCTGACATAGCACAGTACTTTTTCATCAGTTTTAATTTTACAAAAACACACTACCACAGATATTTAAATCTTTCCGAATAAAAACAGAGAGGCTTTACCTCTTATTCACAAAGGTAGTGGATTTAAAAGGGGAAAGCAAAGGTTGTATAAGGAGAGTGGCAGGGTGCTTTAGCAAGCTTAGAAGAGAGCTAATATCACCAGTCTGAGAGAAGGAAAAGCAGGTCTGGTCCCCTCTGCAATCAGTAATAACAAATTTACTGTAGTAAAATGGTAGCACATGATATTCATCACCACCATGTGAATAATCAGGCAACTTAGATTGAGAGATCATAAAATATATTTATCAGATTAAAATTTCTGAACAAGAAAACTTTCCTAAATTCCCATGAAAGTATGTATGCAACAACATAGGTATTTAATATTCTAAGTTTTTATTTCAAAACCAGATTTGGACATGGACTCCACCCAAAATTGCTTCCAACTCTTATTCCATAGCCCTGCATTCGTGACCGCAAATGTACATCCCTAGAGGTTAGGATATTGTAAGTCCAGTTTACAATATCATTACTGCTGACCGGGTTGCCAGCCTACATATACAGCTGAATGCACAACCAGATGTTCATGGACACTCAACTGCAATGTGCATCCACACACAGTTTGCATCCACGTGCAATGGCACCTTATTCACAACTCTGCTCCTTCAATTTTGCACCAAATGCTGTGCAACACAAAAATGACCAACCTTCTATAAGGGAATGTAAACATGTGTAAGGCACAAGGAGAATTCTGTCCACTGTGTGGTTTGCCTTGAACTCCAACTTTTTGAAATATATATTAAATCCTTTGTCTTCTTCCCCAAATCCCTTTGCTATGTGGCTGAGTCTGGGAGTTATTCTGAAACAAAATAAGAGAATCTGTGTCCTTGATGAGCTACATCATGATGTTGTGGGAAGCTGAAATAACTAGCTATTGTGGTTAGGGAAACCTGCAACCAGACTGACAGAAGCCCTTTCCGCAACTTAGCTTTTTGTGGAGCTGGGGTGTGGGGATTGCTTGAACAGCCTCTAGTGAGAGGCTCTCGCAGCCCGGTTCCTCCAGCTCCACAGCTGCTGCCTGCTTGTGTGAGAGTCCCTCCTCTTCCTTCTGCAGTGCAGCCTGCAGGATTTTCCCAGGCTGCACTGGGGCAGGAAGCACGAGTGTCACAGCTCTTGAGCTCCACACACATGGCAAGTGCACGTGGGGCCCCAGAGTGATGCGTGATTGTGCACCATTTTCGGCTCACAGCAGAAAATGAAATATTGCATGATCAGCGCCTGCCAGGCCCTGGAGCATCATGTGATTGTGAATGCATCGTGTGGACTGCTCCTCACAGTCACGTGACGCTCCAGGGGCCCTTTCGCATGGCAAATGCCATGCGAAAAGGGCCATAGAAGGGCATACAGAGAGCTGTATGCTCTCTGAAAAGGGCCATAGAAGGGCATACAGAGAGCTGTATGCTCTGGCTGTCTTCAGTCTTGAAGGCAATCCAGTATGTTGTTTTTGCTATTGTTGTGCGCCTTCAACTTGACTCCAACTGATGGTGATCACATTCTCTGGTTTCTTGGCAAGATTTATTCAGAGAACATTTGCCATCTTTCTCTGGGGCTGAGCCATGCAGTAGGTTTGCATGGCTGAGCAGGAATTCAGACCCTGATCCCCCAGTGTCTTAGTCAAACACTCAAGCCACCACATTATGATGGTTCTCCAGTGATGCCTACAGTGGCCATTTTTGTCCTACACTGTCATAGTGCTATAATTCCACTTTCAACATCCTGTGGAATTCTGGGGTTTGCAATTTACTGAGGCCAAAGAGCTCTCTGGCTGAGAATTCCAAATGCCCCTCCCTAAACTGCACACCCTGGGATTCCATCGGATGTTGAAAGTGGAATAACAGCAGTGTAACAGTCTAGTGCAGAAATGGCCAGTGATATGATTTTCTTGCCCCACCTCATCCCATCCCACCCCACCCCATTAAAATCAACCCTATTTATTTTTATTTCATTTTTTTAAAAAAAACCCTTAGCACCCGGAGCTATCTTAACACCACCTGGCACTTTACACTGGAAGTTAATAATACACCGGTGTCAGTAGAGACAGGTACAGGGAAACCAGTAATTAGCCTGACGTACGGCACGGTGGCTTGTGTCCCCCTTCCACAGAAGGTCTGCATTAGGTAGGTATGTGTCATATGGCTGTCGACATGGCTTAGGCACAAAAGATGGAATCTGCCTGACTCCTCCAGACAAGCGTATGAAGAACATTTGACATTTCCTAACTCTCTTAAGAAATAATAAAGTGTGGCAGGCCATAACGTTAATGGCAAAAAAGAAAAAGGAAAAAGAAAAGGAAAAAGAAAAACTGGGTGTCTGGTTAGGAAAATCGCCTGGTACTTCATTTTAGACATTAGTGTCTTTCGTATTTCAACTCACATTTTCTTCTTCTCCTCCTTCTTTCTCTCTTTTTGCCCAGCTGTTGACTCAAGTGTAGAAAAAGCAGCCGCTATAGCTCCGAGCACATGCTCTCCCCTACCACCCCCTCCCCACACTTTATGTTTCTCGTGGATTGTCTGGTACAAATGTCTTTTTTCTTACATCAGTTATGTCTGCAGGGGATAATGCGGAGGAGACCACGGCAAATTCTTCATTCAATGAGACACTGGTGAATTGAGGCTGCTGCGAAGCAGCCTTTTGGAAAACATTGAACGCTGCTGTCTAGACAGAAAGAAGATACAAAGTCTCCTCCTCAATGCTTCCCCCTCCTCATAAGCCCCCTGGAGTGTCACCATCATAGAGCTGTATATATCTGCTCATTAAACTGGAGGGCTTTTTTTCTGTGGCATTTCACCCCCCAGGAGGGCTTTCCCCCACTTCTCCTTTCAGTGGAAATGTAGGTCATTTGATTGACGTATATTTTTTCATCATCTTTACCACTAGTGAGAGAGAATTATGAAGGAAATGGTGGTGGGGAACCTAAAACAAGTTCTATTTGGATCCCAGAAATACTGGGAAACTGCATAAAAATGGAATGGTTTATTACATAAAGATTTTAGAAAGTCACTTAAAAATGTGTGTGTGTGTGTGTGTGTGTGTGTTTGTGGGCTAGCTGGGTTGAGGGGAGAAAACTCACTAGCACAAGCATTTATAATACAATGACACAGGAATGGGGAGCACTGAGGCATGGCCAGCTTGCTACAATCTTTGGTTCTTAAAATGCATGTCGGGATTAAGCGTTTCTGACATGATGTTCAATATTCATATATGTGTGACTATGGTAATGGGAATGTTAATTCAGGGCTTAAAATCCTTAGTTGCTGTGAAGAAGTTGCGACAAAAATCTACATCTCCTTGCAGTCAGGTGAAAACTTCCTCTAGTATGAGAACATCTCATGCACAGCTTTCTTAATCTTCAAATGTATGCATTCAGAGTCTTGTCTGATGCAGCTGTGTGACTTGGAAGTAACTAGTTACCAACACTGTTTTTACAAATAACTAATTACTTGTAATGAATCCCTTTCCTGAGGAGCCAACTCTTTTTTTGTGTGTGTCCTCAAGTTATTTCCACCTTATGGCAACTCTATCATAGAGTTTTCTTGGCAAGATTTGTTCAGTTATGCCTTTGCCTTAGTCTGCGGCTGAGAGAATATGATTTACTCAAGGTCACCCTGTGGATTTCCATGGCCAAGTAGGATTTGAACCTTGGTCTCCAAAGTCATAGTCCAGTGCTCAAATCACTATACCACACTGGCTCTCAAAGTACAACTCTGCCACATCACAATTGCAATGTAACAAAGAATAAGGTCACTTCTCTTGTAGTATAACAGTAACTTTTTGGCTGAGAGCCTAACTTGAGGAGATAGAGTGTAACTTTATGCTCACAGAGTTATGAGGATAACACTGCCTCATTAATGACTTGTGACATTGAACCATAAATGTAGAATGAGCATCAATGTGCAATAATGCTCATCAGTCTGAAATGTGTGACTGCATGCAATGGTGCTTTAGCCATAACTCTACTTCTGTAATCTTGAAGTGGATATGTCTATTCCACATCAGAGAAAAAAAATGTCCAGCTCCTGCAGGGGAACTTTTACTTTTGTAAGACACCAACAGACTTCCGTTCTTATAACAAATACCTTAAAGGCACCAAATCCTTTGTGCTTTTGGAAGTTAAGAGAGTCAGGCCTGGCTAGTATTTGAAAGAAAGAATGCTAACCAACACCAGGTGGTGTAGACTATATTTCAGGAGAAGGAACTGGCAAAACAACCTCTAAGTATTCCTTGCCTAAGAAAACCGTATCAAATTCATGGGATCGCTATAAATTGACTGGCAACTTGGAGGCACATATACGTACAGTTATTTTTTCTTTATGGGTATAGTCACACTAAATGGTGGAAGTTACTAATACAGAACCAATCTGAAGGAGAAACCACACACTCTTTGTTATATTTGTTATATTCTCTGTATATTTGTATTGCAACCGGCATTGTTTTAGCAAAGGCATTCCATTCTGAAAAAGGGGCCATAACTCTTCCAAGGTGGTGCCTGTGGCTTAGATAGGAACTTGCATTCAAAGTCATTTACACTAAAACAAACACTTGCTGTCAAATTACTTGGGGAGCATTTTGACATTGTTAAAAAGGTTTCCAGTCAACTAACCAAACTAATTATCTGGGTAAATGCCACTGTCATGAAGTGTAAATGGCTGTGAATGGACTAACATATGGAGGGTATTTAATATGACGTACAAAGATACAGTTTGGGTATATGGCACATTGTAGCAGTCTCAAGACAAGAAAAACCTGGCAGGCAATTTTTCAAAAAGTTTCCTAAGAAACCAAAAACTTTCCTAAGAGTATTTGTATGTCTGGCCAGAGTTGGTATTGGTATAAAATACAAAGTGTAGGTGGTCTTGAAGATTCTGGGGGGCTGCATTTACCCTGTTACCTCTCTCTTAGACAGCTACCCTCCATACCCACGTATCTTTAGAACACTGGAGGTAGCAAGTGGAGATCTTGATGGACACCGCCTATGTGCCCCCCCCCAAATTTCCTGGCCAACTAGAAGATGGGAGGGGGCACACACCAGCACAAACAGCTCAGCTGCATGGAGCAGGGAGAAGGGGCAGAAAAGAGACAGAGATACAATCCACCCTCCATGTAGGATCACAGTCTCTGTGTGTGTGTGATTAAAAGATTAGGATAAAGAGAATATTTGCCATTATTCATTTACCACCTGAAATAAAAAGAGTTTTCAGATGCTCAGGAAATGCCATAGGGAAGAATAGCACAGCCTCAGGATTTTGGCAGGTTTCTCCTCGTAGTCAAGCATCCCAAAATATTCTAAGTTATCTGTGCAGAAATAAACACACACACACATTGCAAAATATGTGGAGGTTTTTGTGCAGAAAACACTATTTCCTCTACAAGAAATGTTTTTGCTACGCAAAACCCACATTTTTGTGCAAATCACGTGTATTTCTGAGAGGAATATTCACCTAGAACACTTCAGGATATGTGAATATGGGGAGAATATTAAACAGAAATATTTATTTTATCTTTCAGCTGGGAGCAAACCACACAAATGATTTTGGCACATAAAGTCAAAATAGTTGAAGACTCATATCTGTAGTGAAGAATGGGTGCAATTTGTGGCAATCTACAGCCAGAGTGTACAAAGATTTTTAAAGGTACTTTTGTGGTCTGTGAATTTTGTAATCTGTGAGCATCAAAAAAGCTATAAAGCAAAGTAAAGATGAATTAACGAGTGACTAAAAATGTCACTGCAGGACTGGCTTTCTAGTAGTACCATTGTGACAATGACTGGCATCCTGCTAGTGACATGTGCATGTGTGCATCACACTGCATGGGTGGTAGTATTGGTAATAGTGTGAATTATTCCTCATTGTGCAACATAGGGTATTTTGCTGACGTATGGCAGATGAGTCATGCATTGTGACTGCACATTGCACAATAGCACCCAGTCATCGACATGTATTGCTCAGTGTTGCTATTTTGCATGGGCGTTGCACAGTGCTGGCATAACATATCTCCATGTGAGGATATTTATGCTATGCTAAGGTGGATGTTGGATTGCAACCAATGTCTGCTCCAGAGCAGTTGTAGAGTCCAGTGCCCTGTTGAGGTATGAAAACTGTGTACCGTAATGTGCAAAGACTTCAGGGAAGAGTTAATTATGTACCAGCTAGATTTTCCATGGAGATCCATGGACATTGACAATGGAGATTGGATTTTACTCTTGGTTGGGAGGGAAAGGGATTATTTTATTTATGATTTACGCCCTGCCTTTCCAACAAGAAAGGCACCCAAGGAGGCACAACCAGGTATTCTCTTGTGTGCCTATTGAAGATTTTGCTGAAGGATTCTAGAGATGACAGTGATTTTCCTACAGGCTTCATTAACTGCAAGGTGTTTTTCTGCTTCCCAAGAACTACAGGGTGCTTTCCATTAGCTTTTAAAGCCTGTCAATTATTTTTTGAAAGAAGAACTTCATCTAAATGATTGAAGCAAGATTACTGGTAACATATTAAAGCAGAATTCTATAAAGAAAGCACCAGCTCTACCCTTTCCCTGCCCTGTTCCACACACAATTCCAAGCCTTTTGGAAAGCTTTTGATTTTGTTTTGTGATATTAAATTCCCATAAGCCTTGGTTTCACAGTAAAGAAGACACACCCTTCCCATTCACCATAATGGTGGGGTCTGTCACATTAACTCAAGCAGAAAAATGACAGAGAACTTTAAAAACTAAGCCAAGACATATGGGTGTTTGAGGCGCAGCAACAACTGAAGGCAAGCTGTGTGCCTCCAAAGAATTACATTAATCGCGGGCTGTGAAATATGATGACACGATGAAAGGCAGGATGAACAATTAAGGCTGATACATAACATATGACAATCACAAATTGCCCCACAATATGGCTAATCTAATAGAGTAATGAAAGGGGATGTTACAGAAGACCGAACAGGAAAAACGGAAGAACACATGAAAACTATTAATGGCATCTGGGTTGGCTTGGTTATCTTTGTTTATTTTTGCTTAAAGCCCTAATTTTTTATTTCACGAATATAAGCCCAGTGGAAAAATAAGCAGTGACTTTGGAATGGCTGCCTGGCTTTCCCCTTGTGTTTTGTGCAAGGTATTGAAGTAACATGTTACAAATAACTAGTTTTTTGTAATTAATCTCTTTTGTACTATAACCAAGGTTCTATTACATGACTATTATAACTAAATGAGGTATAACCTCCTGGACTGTAATTTTACATTTCAGCTACTTTAATATTTATGGAGGTGTGGCCTCACTTTGCAGTAAAGATGGAATATTGCAGGTTTCAAATTCTGGTTTGTATTGTTGTGTCACACTGTCTTGTCATACCGCGCTGCTACAGGCCAGCAGCTTGTAGCATTCATTTTTTAAAAACATAAGTAAAATTAGTTGTTTGGTTACTTCTGAGAGGAAAGTTAAATTTATTAAATGTGTAACTATAACGGTACCTAATTACTTTTTGGGCCATGGGATTATAACCGTGATTAAACACTTTTTAAAAGAAACCTTTCAGACTCTGTCTGTCTGTCTGTCTCTCTCTCTCTCTCTTTCTGTGTGTGTATGTGTGTTTATGTGTATAGAACAAATAGAAATGTTAAGCAATGGGAGAAGAGACAGTAACCATTTGAAGAAGTGGGGAGACTAACACAGGTTTACATTTCACCCCTACATGAATGCTCAAGTCATTTTAAAATAAATTCTTACTAGATATTCATTCACTCATTTAAATGGTTCATCAGGAAAAGCCTCTCTGTTATGTACAAATCTGCAAACCTGAAATTGACATCAAGGAAGAAGTGATTAAAAAAACAACAGGGAATAAATATGGAGATGAAAATAGATGCAAATACATGGGCTGGCATCTGAGCAGTGGCATCTGAATGTGTAATTTTCCTTTATGCTTGTGTAGGTCCCTTTTCTGAGCCCTGCAGTGATTGGCCCTCCCTGTTTCTCCAGTGAATAACTGCCCATATGTATAGCCTTTCAAGCATTCCCCATGGCCATTCTGTGCTTTGGGAGGAGCAGGTAGGATCACAGAAGAGTCTAGCCATGTCCACATGAGAAATGAGACCTGTTGAGACTGTTACCCCAAAACATGAGTGACTCAGGGGTCCACTTGTGATGCTAGTACCAAGTGCCAAGTTGTTGATAGCAGAATTCTAGGGAATGGGCAATAATTACCAATCGGGAGAGCAGCAAAGAAAGTAGTGATGTGGCTTAGACTTGCGCCTAAGGACAATACTCATTCAGAAATCAGAGCAACAGCATGGCATTCAGCAAATGAGATACTGCATCTGACTGCCCAAAACGGAGGGTTGCCTGGAGGCCAAGGGTGTGAATCAAAAAATGGACATTGCAACATGGACAATGGGGTCCAGATGGAGTTAACGGTCTTAGAGTTAGGTGACAAAGAGTTAATGGTTGCCATAATAGCTCTGTAATGGTGCATAGGTAAAGGAACAATGAAGAGAAACATCCAGGTTTTGAGAAGAAGGGCTGAAACAATCAGTGATTTGGTGGGAACTTCTTGTCACTATTGTATGGCATCAGAAAAGTTACTGCTTTAGTTTAAGTGTATTATCTCTGGAGCTACCTGGTGATTATCCTGACAATGACCTTGGCTACATCTAGAGGGGAACTTTGACCTACTTTGCAGCACATATGTTCAGCCAGTGTTTTTCCTCTGCCCAGCTTAGTTTTACAGTCACATCAGGCCCATTTTATATTAATGTCAATTAATGTATTTTGCCAATTAAATCATATTTTGCCATTTAAACCATATCAGATTTGGGGTGTGTGCAGGCCAGTAACAAGATCTCTGGAGGATCTCAGTGCTAATGCAATTTGCATCTGGCTACAGGGACATAGCCAGTTGCTTCTCTGATCCTTCTCACTTGCCACAAGGCACAGAATGGCCATGAAATTGCGAAGGCTTCAGAAGCTGTGTGGTAAGTCCAGGGATGGTGGTATATGACTCAGCCTAGTGTAGGTCAGCATACAAAACTATTACACTATGCTGAGCCATGCAGAATTGCAGCCATAATATGCTATCTTTAGGGAGTGTAGCTTCTAATCTGAATCTATGTTCTTGGTTTATTAAGAAAATTGTATATGCCACTTTGCCCCCACTGGCTGGGAGTGGGTGTCTATATGAACACACAACTCTTACTTTAAGATGTCTGAATGTATGCTGGTGGGCTGAGATGCTTGTCTGTTTGACCCATGGGCTGCTGGTGCAATGTCTACTTGAGGATATGAGAGGAAATTTTGAGTGTATCCACAGTGCATGGGGCCTTCATGAGCATTTGGGGCTAAGCCATATTTGTCTTTCCATAAAAAAGAGTGGGGCTGAATGTATTGTTTGGGGAAGGAGGTATCATGTATGTTTTCATGAAAAAGCTGAACTATCAGGTCTAGAATAACAGAACACAACTAGAATGCACTTAGAAAAAAAATAGGATCCCTTAGAAATGGAAATGTGTACAGTGTCATATAATATATTCAGTACCACATAGAGATCCCCCCACACCTTTCATCAAGCAACATTAATCCATTTTTAACCACCCTGTCATTACTCAACTAGATACTAAATAAACAATAATGTATTAGATCAAGAGCCCTAAAGACTCATTAAGCTAACTAATTATTTTCACCCTAAAGGCCATTTAGAAAGAATCTTTGGCATGATGTTTAGAGACTGAGATATTCAGATTCTGTCACTGCCAAGGAGGTTAGTTGATACTGTTAAGCACATATCATTGATTGGGCACACTGATTAGAAGCAAGCATGCTTGGGTTGAGTGCATTCCTATCAAATTCCATTTGCTGATATTAGACTACTGCAGCAATTTTCCTCTCCAGTGACAACGGTGAAGCAGGTTTGCTGCACAGCCAGCCCTACTATTAGGCAAAGTGAGATAGCCTTCACTGTTATTAGATGCTGAGGAGTGTGGAGCATACAACTTGCATCCCTGGTACCCTGCTGCTTTCAGGTGTGGTGGAGATTTGCATGCTAATCTTATCAGCTTCTGAATACAGGATGAATTACTTTTTACTTGCCTTGAAGTTGACTTTGACTTATGGCAATCATATGAACAAGAGACTGTTAAGATCCCTAGTCATTAACAGTCCTGTTCAGGTCTTGCTAACTGAATGCTGTGGCTTCTTTGACTGAATCAGTCCACCTGTAGTGTGCTCTCTTTCTTTTCCTATTGCCTTCCACTCAACCAGGCCTTATCATCTTTTCCAAAATTCAACACTTTATCTTCTTGGCTTCTAGACAGAGTTCAGGCCTAATTTGCTTTAGGACCCATTTATTTATCTGTTTAGTGGTCCACAGTATACACAGAACTCTCCCTCAACAAAATTCAAATGGATTATTTTTCTTCCTGTCAGCTTTCTTCACTATCCAGTTTTCACAAGCATCCATAGAAACCAGAAATACTATAGCATGGATGATTCTGATTGTTGTATTCAAAGATCTATCTTTCCATGTAAGGAACTTTTCTAGTTCCTTCATAGCTACCCTTCCAAGTCTTAATCTTCTGATTTCTTGACTGCAGTCTCCGGCCATTTCCTCACTATGTCCCTTTCCGCATGGCATTTTCCATGTGAAAGGAATCCATGTGGAGAATCATGCAATTGTGAGGAGCAATCTGCATGACACACTCACAATCGTGCAATGCTCCAGGGGCCGGCAGGCGCTGATCGTGCACCTTTTCATTTTCGGTTGAAAATGGTGCATTGCTCCCGGGCCCCACGCACACTTACCTGGTGGCCTCCGGAGCCGCGCCGGTCATGCTTCCTGCCCCAGCGCAGCCTAGGAAACTCCCAGGCTGCGCTGCGGAAGGAAAGGGTGTGGCTCTTGCGTGAGCAGGTAGCTCATGTGGAACTGAAGCAGCAGGGCTGCGAGATCCTCTCACCAGAAGCTGCTTGTGTAATTCCTGCACCCCAGCACCGGAAAAAGGTAAGGTGCAGAAAGGGCCTACATTGTTATAGTGCTATTATTCCACTTTCAACATTCTGTGGGATTCTGGGTGTTTTGTAGTTTACTAAGGCCAAAGAGCGCTCTGGCTGAGCATTCTAAATGCCCTTCCCTAAACTGCAAGCCCCAGGATTCCATAGGATTTGAAAGTGGAATAATAGCACTATATGGCCATTTCCGCACTACAGTGTTAAACTGCTGCTATTCCACTTTCAGCGCCCTGTGGAATTCTGGGGTTTGTAGTTTACTGAGACCAAAGAGCTCTTTGGATGAGAATTTGAAGTGCCCTTCCCTAAATTACAAACCCCAGAATTCCATAAGAGGTTGATAGTGGAATAGCAGCACTTTAACATTGTAGTGTGGAAATGGTCTGTGTAGAGTAGAAATGGACTTCAGTTTGAAGCATGAGATATGTATATAGGAAATCTTTAGCTATTTCAACATCTCAATTACCCACTTTAATGTTATGTAATTTATCTGTGGACTTTTTTTCTTCTTCTTGAAAACATGGATGGAGGCACCATTGTGCCTTTTACTTCAAGCAGCAACAAGATTTGGGTAGATTCTGATCGGCTCACGTTAATATTTGAAAATAGAGAAACTCTGCAATCTTTTAGCAAAAAATCAATAGATATAGAAACAACAAAGCACATAGTATAGTTCTACCTCAACTGTAATATTTCACAGCAAGTGGAAGATCATGACTAAATATTGTTGTGTGCCTTCAAGTCATTTTGGACTTATGGCAATCCTAAGGCAAACCTATCATGGGGTTTTCTAGGGTTGAGAGTGTGTGGCACACCCAAAGTCCCCCAGTGGGTTTCCATGGCCAAGTGGGGTATCAAACCCTGGTCTCCAGGGTCAAAGTCCAATGCTCAAGCCACTACATCATGCTAGATCTCTCTAAATATACTTGCAAGTAATATCCCTACAAGTAATAAATACCATGTGTTCCGGAATGGGGGCACGCGCTGTACAATATGCTAACATTTACTCCCTTTCTTCATAAGAAGGCCAACAGCGTTGGGCCTAAATCCAATTGTTTTTCTCCAGTAGAGAGAACTCACTCATGGAGAATGTGGTAAATTGACAATGATGTCTGTTCACCTGTTTCAATGGGCCTATAGGTTTTACTTCCTTGAAAATGTAGGAGCCTTGCAGTGTTTCTAAGACATATGCTTATTTGTAAATGTAGAAGTTAAGCATAGGGAATAAGGAAAGTGTCCAGGACACTAGTGGTTTCTCAATCTAGTTCAGTTCTATCCCTTCATAAATTATATTAAAAAATCATTAAAAAATAGCAGCATGACATGCCCATGGCAAATAAGAAACTGTTGAATCAGGAGCAGTAATGTTTGCAGGGTAAAATAATGTAGGGAATCTGATTAGGATCAGATTCCACCTCTGTCTTGGACTCTACAGCAGAAATGGGTGAGCTGGGGTCCAGCTTTGGTTGGGGTCCAGTTTTCTACCCATGGGACATGCAGGGAGCCACACCAACTCAAAACCAAACTAAACTGGAAATGGGCAGGAATCCATTTCTAGTTTTGTAAAATACCTTTTTGGAGGGGGTATGGGGGACAAAAAATAGACAGGGCCCTGAACCTCTTTTGAGGGGAAGTATTACTAGATCTCAGGGCCTGACCCTGCATTCTATTTTCAGTACTATTTTCAGTACTGAAAATCAATGGCATATATAAATGCTGGAGTCAGTGGCTCTGACACCTATCAGAAGTAGTGGGGCAGAGGGCAAGGTCATACAATCTCATCCAGTGATTGCCACATGTAGGCCAGTGTACCTCTTTTCACAAGACCAATGCCTGGTTGCAAACCTACAGCTAGAATAGGATGAGAAGTGAAATGTCTGTCATGGTTTCTCATTAGCCAAATGACAAACCACATGTAGCAGAAAGGAAAAATTGTTTTGTAAAAATTGGTGCCTCCAGGGCCTGCCAAATGCCTGATCGGCTGGAAGGTACAGTCTTCTTGAGATTTCAAGGACATCTGAAAGATTCCTTTGCATGGCTCCCTTGCAAACCTCTTTCAGGAACAATTCTGGGGTTTGTACTTTTACAAGGTGTCACAGCCTTCTCTGCCAAAGTGTGCTGGTGCATCATCCAAACTACAAACCCCACAATGCCAAAAGGAGCTATGCAAAGAAAATCCAGTTTTGACCTGGATTATCTCTGTACTGTAGTATGTGGCTCCATTTACACAGGCAGGAAAATGTGGGATTAATCCACATTTTCTTGCCTGTGTAGAAAAGGCCTTCATGTTATTTTCAACCTGGGGAGATCCTGAGGTAAAACTATGACAATTGTCCTGGCTGGATTTCTTCAGAGGTAGGTTTGCCTTTGCTTAGGCTTTTGCTAAGGCTGAGAAAGTGTGTCTTGCCCAACATTATCCTTATTTCCCTTGCTTTTAAAACCTTTTTTAAAGAAAGGATTCAAAAGATTCGAGATTCGTGGATTCCCAGAACCCTCCACGGATTCGGATTCGCAAAATTCTGGATTTGTTCCATCGCTAATTGCAATCTACCCTCCTGTAACTTAAAACCACAAGACCTAGTTCTATCTTCCAAGGCAGCAGAAAACAACCCTGCATCCTCTTCTTTGTGGCCAGGTGCAGGCTTGTTCTCTCCTACCTCAGAGGAGAGAAGTAGGTCTAATTATTACAGACCATACTTAGATTTTATGGTTTGGTCCCAAAATCTCAGTGTCTGGGATAGTCCTGACCTTGTTTTAAGGGAGAGTTGCTGTTTCTAAAGAAGAGTTTTGTAAAATATCTCAACCAGGCTTCCTTGGAACCCCATGTTTAGCTGGCACGGCTGTTGGCCATGCATGATGGATGCTCCAAAATCTACAGTTCAAAAAGCAACTTGTCTGAACTCTGTTTTGCTGTAGAAATCTGGCGTGCAGCTGCCTGCTCCATTAGTTCTTATGTCACTTTGCTTTTGATTGTACTCTGCATCTCATTAGTTAGAGGAATGTAAACTACCAGTTCATGATGGCACAGGATGGACCAATCTTGTGACGATTAAGGTCTGGACCGCAGCCACTGAGAGGGTGTTTGATTTTGTTGTTTTGGAATTTCTAAACTTGGCTTTTCTTTCTGCCAGATGTCTTCTCTGCAAACATTCCTAAAGTAAATACTGATGAAAAACAGGTTAAGGAGAAAACAGGATGAAAAACAGGTTAAGGAGAAAACAGGAAGAGTCTCAGGAAGGAAAAGGCACTAAGTAAGACTTTCTAGAGGCCAGAGGATGTCATGAAAAATTTATGTGAGGCAGGACAGTGATTTAGGGCTTTGCAGCTCATTTATCTGTAAAAACCAAGAACTCATGCCGTGACAGTCTGAAACAACATCAGGCTGTTTCCTTTCCCACTTTTAATATCACTGCATCAGCTGTTCTTAGGCGAACATTCCCTTATGATAGAAGGTTTCTTACTAATGGAAAACTTCTACAAAGAACTCATGAACCTACCAGCAGTTGATATTATTTCCCAAAATTTGCTCCATGAGAAGGCAGCCAAAGAATAGTTGGACAGTGCTGTAGATTTCCAGCTTTACTGGCCTGCTACTGGCGATTTCTTCAGGATAGAGAAATACCTCATCTCTGGTGTTCTAATGATGGTATGCCCATGAGTAATGGTTGTGGAGGAGAGTAGACCCTCCAGTGACAGTATTCAGGCAGAGGTTGGATGACCATCTCTGAGGAGTGCCTCAGTTGTCTTTTCCTGCATGCCAGTGGATTTGGTGTGATGGACCTGCAGTCATTTCCAACTCTATGATTCCATGTTAGGGAAAGTTGTGGATCCATACAGTATGTGGATCCTGCACCCTGGAGCTGATAAAGTTAATTCTCTCTTGCATTGTCCATAATTTCCTTCCATTGGCCACAATGACTCTTTGAGATGTTGGTTTGTGTGCTATGTAGTTTATCCTGTTTTCCTAACTTGGCCTGCTACCCTCAGGTGTGCTGGAGGGTGCTCTTCTATTCTGCCAGTATGCATCTGGCAATCCAGATAGCTAATGTATGTGTATATGATTATGTCCTTTACTTCATGCAGCAAACCCTGTGTAGAAGATTTCTGCTTTGATCCTTGCCCTTACTAACTGATTTAAGACCAGTGTGTATAGTACCTCTTGTATATATTGCACAGTACCTTTTGAAATGCTATTAATTTGCAGCTTGCTCAGGCCAGGATCAAAGACATAAATCTCCATCATACTGGTACTTGGGGGTGATAGCTTCTTCTTCTTTTCTGGCTGTGTGAAGATAGCTGGAAACCCTTGGGTGTAACTCTTCTTCCCTGGCCACTGATTGCTCCTGGGAGCCACCCACCTACTCTTGTTCAGCTAGAGAAGAAGCAGTAGCTGTCATTGCTAAGATATAGGCAAGAGATACTGCTTCTTTCCAGTCTGTTTAAGGCCAGGTGGATGGTGCCTGGGTAAATCCTCATGGCATAGGAAGGCATGGTGCCTGGGAGCTCCTGGTTGCTCTTGTATCCTCAGGGCAAAGAGATACCTCCATGTGCAATGTCTTTAAAAGGAGTTATGCTGGTGTAAGAAACCAGGGTTTAGGATAATAGCATTCTGGCTTCCATTGCCCCAGAACTGGATCCATTTTGTACTACTCAAAGCTACGTTTCTTTTCTAAATTTGCTTTTGGCTAACGGACTGACCAGTTTCTTCCTAAGGAAAAGAAATGGAGGATCACTGCTCTCATATTGCAGTTCCTCCCTATACACATTGACCCAAACAGGTAAAGAGAATAATGTTGAGCCATGCAATTAGCTGCAAGAAGCAGAGTGGAAATGCTTCCTGAAAAATGTATTATTCTTGAGTGGCCTCTATATGTGTGTGTGTGTGTGAATTTTAAGAATTTCTGGGATAGTGTAGTGGTCATACATTAATATATGATTGCCCAACTTTTTTTCTCTTTTACAAAGGGAAAGAATGGACAAATAAAAAGGAAGAAAATAATTAAAAAGCTTTGCCATTGTATAGCTGTCCTGTGTTCAGAGCATAATCCTCAGAGCATTCTGGGAGTGGATGCGTAAGAGAGAAAACATACCCACCAACCATCCTGATTTGGCAGGGACAGTCCTAATTAATTCTCTGTCATTCCATTTTCTTACCTGCTTTTAAAATGCTTTCTCTCCTCTTCCTACTTTTCTCCCACTCTTGTTGTTGCTTTTTGCCTTCAAGTCATTTCCAACGTATGGCGACCCTAAGGGGAACCTATCACAGGCTTTTCTGAGACTGAGAGTGTGTGATATGGCCAAGGTCACCCAGTGGGTTTCCATGGCCAAGTGGGGACTCAGACCCTGGTCTCCAGGGCCACAGTCTAGAATTGAAACCACTGCCTCCTGCTATCTCTCTCTCCTACTCTAACTGTTCCCATTATGACCATAGAGAGTCAATACATGGTAAAGAAAAAATATATATCATAATGATTAGCTTCCTAAAGATATCCACAGGATTCATAAAAAAAAAGAATGATGGCTTGTAAATATTAACCATGTTTGCCAAAATTATGTCTAATGGAATACAGATTTTTTTTTTTAAAAAAAATAGAAGCCAGCTTTTCAAGTTATGCAACTCTTTGATCTATAGATCATACAGTGTAGAAAGCATCTACACCTCAGGCAATTGTTCAGTAGTTCCTGGCAGAACTAGTGACTCCACTCAAATTCTTAGAATCTTGGATTCCTAGAAACCCACTAGACTGCTGTTTCCACTTTAAAAAAAAGACTGACCTAAAGTCAGCAGCATGTGAAATGAATTGTCTGTTAACATGTCAGTAACAGGTCGAGTTGATCTGCGTCTGGATTTTCTCTAAAATCCTTTTCTCCACTTCAGAAAATTGGTGGGGGCCTGCTAAAGGATACTGAGAAGAAAGTGTTCAACACTTAACATAGGTTTGTCAAATAACTCATCCCCTGAATGACTCAGTGGGACTGCTAGATGTTTTTGGGCTGCAAATACCATCAGGCCTACCTACAATAACCAGTAGTGAGGAATACTGAGAATTGTATTCTCACAGCCTCTGGAGGACTGCATCATTCTCACTGCTGCCCTAGAGGCTATTGTAAGTTCTTCAGACATTAATAATAGCAGGGTGAGAGGTGGTGCGAAGGGAGGTATCAACACTGAAATCACCTGCATCTCATGTAGTGTTAACCATAGAACTCTTTCAAGTGCCTTCAGATTAAACACTGGACTATTTAACAGGGAATCTGAGATGAGAAAACATACCAGCAAGACTGAAGAGACATTGATAAAGAACCTTTAAATGCATCTTACTAAAACTGTTAATAGTCGGGTGAATGCTAATCCATTTAACCTGCAGAGCACCCATTACTTGGGCAGTCCACACTGTCCTGTTCTCTGCTAATTTGTGTACATCCCCATCTCTTTTCCTTAACTAGGTGCTCATACTATTCAAAGAAAATCCACAGTGGTAGAAAATTAATTCAAATGCATTTTAAACCAAGTATACTCATTCTTGTCTGCGTTGTTAACACCCAAGAAACCAGTGCAACACAAAATGGAGATCTACAGTCTGGTTCCAACCCACAAACCATAAGAGGCTGGCCTGCAGAGAGTTTCCAGAAAACTATGCAAATATAATAATATTTTGTTATGTTTTAAACATCTTGTGAAACTGTTTTTCACTTGTGTATTTTAAATAGAACTTTGATTTCATTCTTTTTTTTTACAGTTTTTAAATTTGTTTTAAATGGTTATGAGCTGTCTTAAATCTTGTGCAGAGAGAAAAGTAGGGAAATAAATAAATAGCCGTTAATAACTTTTCACTCATGGATGAGGAATGTGTGGTTGTGGATTGTATTTTCCGCTATCCCCCACCAACAGCTCTTCCAACTAGGGCTCATAGGAATACAGGTCAACAAAATCTGGAGGTCCACATGTTCCAGATCTCTGCCTTACATGAGAAACTTTTCCAACCCTCACTGTGGTTACAGTCAGATCATTTTCCTGCACATGAATTTCAAACACAATGATAAATTCAAAATCTTGGGCCGCATGAGCAGCCTCCTACTGAGTTCCAGATGCTCGGAGGAGATCTAAAGCTTCAGGGATTCCCAGAGTACTTCTTTTGCCTATAGGCCCATGAAACACGACCTCTCTCAAACCATCTATTCCTGTGAGTTACTTAATTGGATTTTTGTCCCTTCCATTTCTGGATTGGTTTAAAAACACAGGATGTTTTGGATAGATAAAATGTGCTGTGTCTCTTATTTGTGTCAGCATTCCTCTGGGAAACCTGATTCTTCTGCAGTGTTTTTCTCAGTTGCGATATATATACAAACCGTTTTAGCAACAGACTTCAGTTCAAGGTTCTATCCAGGGAACAGTGACTTAACCAGTTTTCATCAAGTAAGATGCTCAGGACCGTACTGAATAACGTGTCATCTTCATAAGATGCTTTCTTTGCCAATTCTTTGCATCTCATTAAGTTAACATTTAAATAGGCCATATTAAAAACTTTCCTTCCAAAATCTTTGGTTGTTGAAAGCTGCAAAGCTGAATGGAGGAAAGAAAGTTCAAAGCATCTAATCACAATTCAATATGAATTTGAGTTCTTTGTTGGCATCATAATCCAATTGAAAACACAGGGCTGCTTACATAAGAACCTCTAAATGAACTTCCATATGGTTAAATCACTGTGGTAACCCTAGGTTCTGTAACTTCCAAAGCCATCTGTGGAGAGTCTCCTTTGAGCCCTCTCTCAGCATCACTGCATATTTGCTCACTGTAAACAATAATAGCCTTATTACCCCACTTCTTTATGCCACATTATTTATGATTTGTTCCTCTAGCTGTAATGGCACCGTAACAGTTTGACATCATGATGCTTGAGGGAAGGATAACCTGACCACACCTCCACCACACCTCCTAATGGCTCATTGACAGAAGAAAGCACTAGGAGACATCTGCACCTGAACTGGTTTCTGAATTGTTGCAGGAAAGGGGGTCACTAGCAGATTATTTCCACTGTGAAAAATAAACACATTTTCAGTGACCCTGCAATGCAATAGCACCTGGAGAGGAACAATGTTGTGTGATGAGGCTGAGGGAAAAGTGAGACTAATGCATCATTAAGATGGTATGACACCATGGTGTATTAAAGCTCTAAGCATCTACTTGCAATAAAGAAAAGAAACAATAACCATTACAATCACTTGGAGGCTTTTAGTCATGTAAAATCTTGTTCACAAATTCTGTGAATCAACCCTGTTGTCTGAGAAACAACAATGGTGGGGTGCTGATCTCACTATTGTCACAATGATTTCCTTATCTAAGCTATATTTAATGTAGAAAGGTGTCTATGTGATTAATTTATAAGAATTTGGATGCATGTTCCGTATACAGTGGTGGTGTCATGGTAAATTCTGAAGTGTGGGACCTCAACAGGACAATCAACATTTATAGCAACATTTCAGAGGATCCAAAAATGCACGTGATTGTGTTCTATCTATCTATTGAGCGCAGTTTTCATCTTTCCCAAGACACATGTTTGTGCAGCTAATGGATGTTGCTCACTTAAGGACCAAGTCACTTCAAAATAATTTGGATTACAAAAAGGAAGAGTATTAGCATTACGGTCAGAAAAGTCCATTTCCCTCCCACTATTTTTTTTTTTCTTGCAGGGATTGCAGCTAAATTTAGAGAGAACAGAAGAATCCACAGTGTGGTAGAGGCAGATGGTATCAGAGTTCTTTCCAACTCAAAAATCTGGGAACTTTGGCCCTGTGAATTCTGGATGCACTAGACCACTCATGATAAATATATCCCATTTTTCCATTTACCCTGAAGACTCTTGCACCTTGTTCTACTTCCTTCCTCTCTAGGCTGGGCCTAGTCTGTTATCTTACTTGTAATCAGCAGTGGCTGATATCCAGGCTGCATAGACCTGAAGGATTTCTGGCCACATTTTATCAAAAGCTATGCTTGTGTTATCATGCCATACACTCCCACTCCACTATATGATTGGCTATGAATATTATTTAATTGGTGTAAGATATAAATTACACACTGTTATGGCTGAAAAGTCATGCTGGCAAAAAGGACTGACTCAACATGTGCAAAAGTAGGTCAGATGGAACCTCAGAGCAAGACCAGGTCAGAGTCAAGGGATCAGTAGGGCAGGTCCCATGTTAATAAGCTTGCAAATATACCCTCAATGATTCAACCTTCAGAAACAATAGTACACAAAATTACCTCAACAGAGTAACTGATTGTCTTCAACCCACTTTTTGTTCCTGCTGAAATTCTCCTTTGTTTCTTCACCTGCCCTGCCATTAAAAAGCTATCATGATTCCCATCAGTGCTTTGTCTCCTAATGCTAAAGCCGTTATCTTGTTTCAGACCCCATTCTTTGCTATGCCAGAGAGCCATTAACACCTTCCCCCTCAGGGTGGAAACAGGGTATTTAAACCCTGGCTCTGAGCCAGACAACTTATAGTATACTGGACCCAGACCATCATTCCGCTGCTCAGATTCCCATTCTTGTACTACCCTCAGACCCCTAGTCTGAGCTGCATTGCCTCATTTCATCTCTGCAGGATAGGTAAAGATCACCCATTTCACCCCAACTTCTTGCTATCCATTTTTTCCTTCCTTTCCTTCAGTTAACCTTTGTGGTTGTGAGACTGCTTGAATCTTGTGTGTGTTTGTGATTTTCCCCCAATAAAACATCCTTTCACTCTCCAATTGGTGTCCCTGCATTAGCACTGGTACACATAGGTGTAAAAGATCCTGTAAGGTTACCCCCGTCTCGCAGGTCTCCCTTTGAGCTAATAATTCCCCACTAATAATGGACTAATAATGGAGGCACTGGCATTGTAGGTGGATCTCTGAGTCATCCTCCATCTGGGGTAACACTTAGAGATGATCTCCATTCTATATACCAGGGCTAGGAACTTTGCATCCCTCTTGACTTTGAACTGCAACTGCTGGAGCCCCTCATCATCATCTTTGGTGGCTAGTGCTCCTAGGAGATGCATTTCAACATATGAAGGACTACACTATTCTCATTCCTGGTATATAATAATAACAAACTTATTCTTCTACTGTGGATCCTTGTATAACCAAATGGCACCATCCAGGCAGAAGAGATATCAGAGAGCCTTCAAGGTTGGCAGAAGCACAAGCACACATTGGAAGAAAAGCAAACCTACTCCACAAAACAGTAGAAAGAGGTCTGAGCACAGAGTTATTATTCGTCCCAACTAGAGCAGACTCCACTGAATCAATGATATTTACTTAAAGTTAGACTCACCAGTCTACAATCGATTCATTGGATCAGTTCTTGTTGGGAATAAGCAATAGGATTCAGGTCTTAATTTTTAATGTTTACTTCTCCAATCACAATTCCATACCCTACAACTATCCTGATTTGGCAGGAGCAGCCCCATTTAATTCTCCATCATCCTACATTTTCAGCTGCTTTTAAGAAGTTTCACCTTCTTTCTCCTTCTCCCACTTTCCCTTTTCAGTCTTGCCTTCCTTCAGCTTCCTTGCTGCAAACTGAGTTTGAAGAAGTAGTTTGTACTCAATTAACTCAGTGGGAGGTGGCGGGGGGACAGGAGAGGAGAAGGGGGGCACAATCTTACCCTCCCCAGAGACTCAGGCAAAAGCAAATGGCTGCAACCATTCCTAGCTTAGTTGATAACAACTATGATACTTTGACCACATTCTGATGTTGCATGCTGCTTTTTGTCTGTGAAATGCTAGGGGATAATCAATGCATTGTTATTAGTTCAGTTTTGTGCCCTTGTTGTAATCCAAAAGAAAATTTACCCAAACCCATGTGTAGTCTTAGAGAGCATCATCCTACTATATTCTTAACGACTCAGCAAGATGCAGACAGGTCTTATTTGCTTGAAATTAATGCCGAGGTCAATGTCAGGTCTTTATGTCACCTCAAAAATGGATGAGAGCCAGCGTTGTGTAATGGTTTCAATGCTGGACTATTACTCTAGAGACCAGGGTTTCAATCTCTGCTCAGCCATGGAAACCCATTGGGTGACGTTGGGCAAGTCACACTCTCTCAGCCTCAGACTTAACAAATCTTGCCAACAAAATCCCATGATAGATTTGCCTTAGG
Source organism: Ctenosaura bakeri (assembly GCA_948474755.1). Lineage (NCBI taxonomy): Eukaryota > Metazoa > Chordata > Lepidosauria > Squamata > Iguanidae > Ctenosaura > Ctenosaura bakeri. Next base: position 325,204 of record CAOLHI010001415.1, read on the forward strand.
GTCACTGTCAGTTGGAAACAACTTGAAGGTACACAACACAAAGAAGAAAATGGATATCATATACCCTGGAAGAAAATGTGGTTAGCCGAAGCCTGAATATTAGATTCCCATGAGGTTAGACATTGCTACAAGTCCCACTTGCTTGTGACAAAAGCTGAGACCCATGTCAGAATTTACTTATCCAGAGTAACTAGAAAAGACTTATAGAATCATAGCATTGGAAGGGACTGCAAGGGCCATCTAATTTTCTCTTAGAGACATCTTCCCCCCTCCCAGATATTTCAGTGTGAAATCCATCAAAGTTGCTCCTGGGAAACAAAATAACCTCCTCCAAATAATACACACCCCTAGGGATAAATCATCCCATAATAAAGCTTGATCCAGAGCCTGAGATCATATTATTGGTTGCTTGAATTATAGTGGGCAATATAGGGAGATCCTTAATGAAATCCCAAAGCCCCTCCAATCCTTCCAATTTCAACCAGCTTATGACTCCTTATGTAGCCTCATAAAAATAATCAATAAGGAGACCTGTTATGAAATGTAAAGGGGCTGGGTCGCAGTGATGTGGGCTTTGCCAACTTGATTCAACATTGTCTAGACATGCTTATTATACTACCTATTGTCATGAAAAGTTCTCAAGATATTTGTTTGTGATTCAGTTACTAATCCTCCCTCATTTATCATTAAGTTTGCAGTGATTCATAAAGCTTATCTACTATTTTTAACTCCCCTCACAGTATGTACTGACAGCAAGAAAAAGCTCAGTGTCTTTTTTTTTAAGAGAATGTCTGCTTTGAGCATATGTTATGCCAAAGGTGGTTGTTGCATTCCATGTCAATGGCATGGTGAATCTGCTCTGGGTTTCAGTATGAACTTTAAAGGAGGTACCTAAGGAGATTGGGTTAGATAGACTCTTTGATAGCTCCTTTTAAGTTCCGACTAAAGCCAAGTAGATGAACGAGCCCTAATAGCATGGAACCTTCTATCTGTTACTGTATTATGCAGTGTATAAAAGCATCACCTTTGGTTTCTGATAAGAGTAGGAAGATATGGTCTTCTACAATTCCCATCAGCGGTAAGTAGGTAAAAAGGTCCAGAAAAGATAGTTCTCCCCACTGTCTCCTTAAATGAGGAAGGGAAAAGCCTCTTTCTACAAGGATGTTTTATTGACTTGCATTTTTTACCAGTTTTGTAAAAAAAAAAGTATCTTATGCTGTTACAAAAATAGCAAGGGATGGTTGATCTGTGCAAGCAGCTACATGGCCCTTTCAAAGATTCATAGCCACATTCTAAATTGTACCAACCAAAGAAACCATGATAAGAAATGTCTGAGGAGAGCCCACACACTGGACCTGCTTCCCTGGAGGAATTTAGGCCAGTGTCCACAAAATGTCTTGGCAATTGTCACAGTGGACAGCTGTGTGGTTCTCAGTTTCATACCTAGGTCCAGAGCGAGTCCAGCTTTGGGCTGCTCAGGAAAGATGGACATGGATGCAACAATGGCAGAAAGGTTAGCTACTGATGGTGCCGCCAGTGGTCAGCTGGATTTTTAATCTTCTAGCTCTCTATCTCATCTTGGGTTTTGAGGAAAAAGGCATTCAAGAGTGGCTTATCATTGCTTTCTTCTGCACAGTACTAATACCTTGAGAGTTAGTCAAAGTGCCATTGCCATTGTCTCTTGATAGATCCTCTGCCAATGACATCTCCCACTATTGTTGCTGCCCAGTAGCTGTCTGGCACTTTTAGCCTGCCTTCCCAGCCCAAGTCTGTCTGATGTGAGAGAACCTACCAGCAGCAATGCTACTATCAATAAAGCCTCTTACTTCATTGGAACACCAAATCCCAACATCATGGAAAGGGAGTGCCAAGGTGGGCTTTCTCAACTCTACTCCACTATTTCTTCATTGCTTGGGTAAAGTACACTAAGCAACTGTATGCAGAAGCTGGTGAGTCTGTGGCACTCCAGATGTTGACCTCCAGTAACCATCCACTCTAGGCAGCTTGGACAAAGGAGTGGAATGACACAAATAGTAGTTCATCAGCATCTGAAGGGCAAAAAGTTCTCCACCACTGCTATATAGGATCTTTTGGGGGGAAAAGAGTGGGAATCATGTGGTCCTCCAGATGCCATCGGACTACATTACCAGGCATTCCTCACTATTGGCTATACAGGCTAGGGCTGATGGGACTTGCAGTCCACCAATAGCTGGAGGTCCCAATTCCTGCTATAATGGAAAGAGAGCACATGGACATAACCATGTCTAGTATCAGACTCTTCCAGCAGTTCTCAGTACAGGAGGACTTTTGTATGGGAGGTCATGACACTGGGATCAGTCCAGTTTAAAAGATCAACTCTAGAACCACAAAGTGAGCCTGGAAAATTACTAGGTGACTGGTAAAGATTCATTGGCATTATATATGTTGCCTGCTTCAGAAAAGATTTTTGACTCCCCATTTTGGATTGGTTGCACTTTCATTTGGCCATTAAAAACTTACTGTAGGTAGGCCTTTCCCAGCCTGACACTCTTTGGATGTGTTGGACTACAATTCCCACAATCCCCAGCATTGATCATACATCTAAAAGATGCTGGCTTGGGGGTGGGAGAGAAATGCTGAAAGCTTCATGGTTCATCTTCTAATCTACTGTTAAATATCTTGTTTTTCCAGCACAATACATTTCAGCAGATTGGACTCAGCCATGTGGCTCTGGATTTTTTTTTTTAAAAGAAAAGCAATTCATTTGGACTTATACAGATCAGATGTTACTTTTCTCCTTCTCTTTATTTCACCCAGTGGATTTTATTTTTTTATTTATTTGCTGCCTGCATCATCAAGTCATTTTAATAAGGATGGGTAATATGAGAGTCCACTAAGAAAATATGGCATTTTTACTGAAATCCTTATTACATGTTTACCAAATTTATTTCCCTTCAGAGACCTTTTGCTTTCCCTCTCCCACACCTCTCTTTTGCAGTCGCCTGCAAATGAAGTTTGAAAATGAAATAACAATAATGCCAAGTTAGTTTTGTCATAAAAACCTAGCTGAACGATTGTTATGCTGATGAAGCCGAACCAACGAACGTTACAGATGCTGCCATAAAATTGCATCTTGGCATCATTGCCCGCTGCTGGAGAAAAAGTCAGTGTCCTAGAAATGTATACCTAATGAGCAAATGGCTCATTCATAAATAAAACTAGGATCCATAGTTTCCTTCTTGCTATTTTGCAACATCTTTCTGCTTTCTTTGTACCCTGTTTCCCCCCGCCCTGCAGAGTGAAGGACACTGTGCATGTGTTTAATCTGAGCTTAGTTTCACTATAATCTGGTGACGCAGGTTAATATGGTCCAAAGACACTCAGTGAAGCATCATTGCTGAGGACCAAAGCAGATGGGCTGTTGGTCACAATTGTCCCTTGTTTGCCTCTTGTTTATTTAATAACAGGTGTTGAGGCAATTGCAGCTGTAACCAGTGCAGATGCTCTAAAATGGGCATATAACACTCTTACAGCTGTGCTTTCTTCAGCATGCCAACTCCTAAGTTCTGGACCATTTGAAACTCTGAAGATACTTCAAAGGCAGACCTGTATATGGTTCATATCAATAGTGTCTAGATCTGACCTCCCTAAAATGATGCCCTAAAATGGTACCCATGTAATGTCCCAAGCTAGGAAAAAGTCTCCATAGCCACAGCTGCTGTCTGAGCATCCAGCAATACAGCCAAGTTCAAGGAGATCCAGGAGGGGAGGCAAAATGAGAGCACTGCTCCCCAGTAAAAATTCTGCTCTCAATGAAATATATATTTAATATGTGTGATGTGTGCCTTCAAGTTGTTTCTGACTTGAGGGGACCCTAAGGCAACTCTGTCCTGGGGTTTACCTGGTGAGATTTGTTTGCCTTCCTCTGAAGCTGTGAGAATGTGACTTGCCCAGGGATAAGCAGGATAAGCTTGGATAAGCTGGATAAGCAGGAATTCCCTGGGTAAGCAGGAATTCAAACCCTATTCTACAGAACCATAGTCCAATGCTAGACAACTACACCACACTGACTGTCCAGATATTATGCTGGTTATTATTTTTATGTCACCTTTCTTCCTGAACAGGACTCCAAGTGGATTTCTTTCTAGTCCTACACTAACTTAACATTGCAGTAGAGTGTTTAGAACTACATTTTAGGGATCCAAAGAAAATGGGCAGGCAAAGTTAAAAAGAGACTTCTAAGTGTGAAGGGTTTTCCATGTCACACTGTTTGCAATTCTAGAAATTTGGGGTCTAAAGGAGAGTTTGGGAGTGGCAGAATTCTTACTTGAGGGGAGGGGAACCCCTCATTTTGTTACTAGTAGCTGCACCCCATCTCATATGTGTATTACATCTCATGTCAATGTGTCCCTCAAAATCATCTTCATAACCCCCTCTCATGTATTTACGTATTTGAATATGAAACGCCAAAGCTACTCCCTGGAGATCTCTAGCCTGTGAATCTTATGCTTCAAGGGGAAGCTATCCCTGAAAGAATATACTGAAAAACTTTGCACCAGCAGAAGCTACCTCCTAAACAATTGCACATAGAAACACATAGGCCATTTCTGCACTACACTATTATAGCACTATTATTCCACATTCAACATCCTGTGGAATTCTGGGGTTTGTAGTTTACTGAGGCCAAAGAGCTCTCTGGCTGAGAATTCTGAATTCCCCTCCTTAAACTGCAAATGCCAGGATTCCATAGGATGTTGAAAATGCACTATAACAGTGTAGTGTGGAATTGGCCATAGACACACAGACGTATACAATATGGTGGCCAAATGTTCTATCTTAAAGAAGACACTCCTCTATTTGAAGAACTGTCAGCATCTTTATGAGTGACTAAGTTGACGGAATAGAAGGCGTGCTTGTCAGATTTGCAGACTGCACCAAATTGGTGGGTGGGGATTGAATATCCTAGAGGACAAGATCAGAATTTAAAATTACCTTGACAGATTAATGAGCTGGGCCAAAACAAAATGAATTTCAAAAGGAACAAAATGCAAGGTACTACATCTAGGTAGGAAAAACAAAATACACCAATGTAGGTTGGGTAACATCTGGTTAGAAAGCAGCACATGTGAAAAGACTGAAAGATCTTAGTAGACCTCAAGCTAAACATGAGTCAACAGTGTAATGTGGCAGCAAAAAAGGTCAGTGAAATTCTAGGCTGCACCAACAGGATCATAGTGGGATCTAGACAATAGTAGTGGCACTCTATTTTGCTTTGGTTAGACCTCACCTGGAATACTTTGTCCAGTTCTGGGTTCCACAGTTCTAAAAGGATATTGATGGGCTGTAATGTGTCCAGAGAAGGGTGACCAAGATGCTTGAAGGTCTCGAAACCAAGGCCCTTTCCCCACGTGAAGAAAAAAACGTCCTGAGACGTCCTGAAACGGAGCTTACCTCAGTCCGTCGCCGCGTGGAGCAGCGCGATTTGGCTGCTCCACACTCCTCGGCGTCCCGCGGCGTCCTGCAGCACCCAAAATGGTGGCTTACAACTGGCGGAGGCTCTCCACCAACCGGAGAAGCTCACCAGCCAGAAAGCCCATCCCCGGCAGATCTGCAGGCACGCCCTTGCGTGTGCCTGCAAATCCACACCAGGCGCTGCGAGGGGGCTGCACACGGCTGCATGATCGTGCTTTTGAAAAGTGGTTTTGAAAAGTGGTTTTTAAAAAGCACGTGGCGCCACCACTTCCAGGCACCTTAGCGTGGATTGGGGTGTGGAATTACTCTAAAGTAATCTGCCCCGATCCACTTTACGGTGTAGATGACCTCGTCAGAGGTCGCTCTATACCATTTTTAAACCCCCGTGTGGAACGGGCCCAAGACTTATGAGGAATGACTCAGGTTGGAGAAGAGAAAACTGAGAAGTGAGATGATAGCCATCTTTAAATATCTGAAGGGATGTCTGGTTGAAGATGGAGCATGCTTTCTTCCTGCTCCTCCATAGTCTCGAACCAGTGGATTCAAATCACAAGAAAAGAGATTCCACCTAAACATTAGGAAGAACTTCTTTATTACAAGAACTATTTAACAATGGAATAGGAGCTTGTGGATTTTCCTTCTTTGGGTGTCATTAAACGGGTTGGATGGGCATCTTTCAGGAATCCTTTAGTTGTGCATTCTTGCATGGATTAGATGGCTCTTGTGACACCTTTCAACTCTATGTTTCTATAATTTTATGATTCGGTTTCAAAACATCCTCTTCTTGAAGGGCTGTCCAGCTCAAACCCACTTTAAATTTCAAGAACCAAAATAAAGTAGATTGTGGACCTTGATGTTGCCTATCCACAATTAGCACCTGGACAGGCCATCTGGCCAGAGTCTGTCCAGCTATGGTGATATGTATTGTATTTCTAGATAAATTATATTTTATTTCTGAATTAATATCAACATGTATAAATTAGCATAGGTAAAGTTTGTGGAACTGAATATCCTCTTTTGCTCTCTCTCTCTCTCTCTCTCTCTTTTTTTTTTTGGTGGGGGAGGGCTGATGACTTTGGAGTCCAGGGTTCGAATCCACTGCCATGGAAACGCCCTTGGTGACCTTGGGCAAGTCACACTCTCTCAGACTCAGAAGAAGGCAAAGACAAACTCCTTCTGAACAAATCTTGCCAAGAAAACCCTGTGATAGGTTTGCCATAAGTCAGAAATGACTTTAAGGCTCACAACAACAATAAGAACGAGTGGCAGCCATACTGTAAGAGCACCTCTGTCTTGTCTAACTTCAGTTTCAATTTGTTAACCCTTGTCCAGGCTGCTACTCTCTTCAGCGTCCATAGAAATGTAATCTGGGAAGTCTGTGATAAAACACAATTGGATGACCTGAGCAACAGTTATGTTCCTTGGAAGCATGATGCCTAAATCTAGTTGCTGTTCCCAAAAAAGTAGATCCACAGAATCAAAGGAACATGTGCAGATATTGATTCACCACATCCCATAGACTGAAGAGGTCTACTCTAGCTGCATCTAATAATTGGATATAGACCATAGTGATCATTTACTATATAGAAAACTGTCTTTTCTGTGTTGTCATTAATGATTCTTGCTAAGATGGAAGAGGAAAATAAATACTAATTTCATACACTGGAGTGGGGATCATGTAGCTTAAGAGATATTGTTGGACTGTGCCTTTGCCAGCATAGCCAACAGTGAAGAATGCTGGGAGCTGCAGTCCAACATTATCTGGAAGGCCACATGACTCCCATAGAATCATAGAGTTGGAAGAGACCACAAGGGCCATCCAGTCCAACCCCCTACCATACAGGAACACACATCAAAGCATTCCCAACAGATGACCATCCAACCTCTGCTTGAAAACCTCCAAAGAAGGAGACTCCACCACACTCCAAGGCAGCATATTCCACTGCCAGACAGTTCTGACTGTCAGGAAGTTCTTCTTGAGGTTCAGGTGGAATCTCCTTTCCTGCAGCTTGAATCCATTGCTCCTTGTCCTAGTCTCTGGAGCAGCGGAAAACAATCCCACACTCTCCTCGACATGATATCCCTTCACATATTTAAACACGGCTATCATGTCCACCCTTAACCTTCTCTTCTGCAGACTAAACATATCCAGCTCCCTAAGCCATTCCTCATACAGCATGGCTTCCAGACTCTTCACCATTTTGGTCACCCTCCTCTAGACATGTTCCAGTTTGTCGATATCCTTCTTGAATTGAGGTGCCCAGAACTGGACACAGTATTCCAAAGGAGGCTTAACCAATGCAGGATAGAGTGGTACCATGATCTAGACACCCTTGATCTAGACACCATATTCCTATTGATGCAACCAAGAATCGCGTTGGCTTTCTTGGCTGCCGCATCACACTGGTGATTCATCGTGGTTCTATAGTTTTGAAATATCACCAGCTCAAGCTGTGTGTTAGCCACAACTGAATTTTGGCAAGAACTGTCTGTTAATGACAAAACTTGGCTTACAAATACTTAGTCCAGAGGTTTAATGTGATCAACTGCCTATTTTGAAAGTATATTCTGACATTTGAAGAAAACATCACGTGTTGACAGGAGCTAGTTCTTGGTTCTGTAATCTCAAGGAATTGGATTTATACTTAATAGCTCTCAGACTTAAGGAATTGTTCAGCTTCAAATGTACTGTAACTTTTTTAAATGAGTTGCATAATCATGATATATATGTTTGTTTAGCAAGATTTTGTAGACTGTTGGAAGGTCTTAAACAGTGCTGAGTGCTTTGTTCTCCTCTATCACTAAATGCAAAACAAAATGCAACAGGTGATTTACCCAGCAACTCTATTTATCCGTACATGGGATTAGGGATAGACTAATCAGTCTCTTTTGCTTTCTATAATATTCACATTTTTTCAAGCACAAGTGTGCTCTGTTTTATTTACAGTATAATATTGCTGCTGAAGACAGTCTTGTTTTTGTGTCAGTCTATACTATCTTTTTAAAAGTCAGCAACAAAAAATGTGCATATTTTTGCATGCAATATCCTCTGATTTACACATTTTTTGCAAGCACTTCTCAGTAATATACACTTTTTTATATGCCATTTCTCTATCATGTACGCATTTGCTATGCTATTTTCCATAACATAATGCATTTTTAAGTTAGAGAGCTGTGCTGTAAAACTCAGGAAAGTGCAAAATCTGAAGCATAATTGTGTTCTAGTTCAGGAAGAGCAAATGATGTTAATATTAGAATGCTAATGAATGAAATGAATTTTGCCTCCATCCCTACTTTGGACTAAGCTCCATTAATCTCAGTAGAACTTCTGAGATACGTATAGGATTGTACTATCAACCTTATCCTTTGGTGCTTTTGAGGTTATAGCTAAAAAATACTGAAAACTCTACCTTTCTCCTTGTCCACCTTGCAGAAGTCATTTTGAAATATGACCCTGCCAAATGAAGTAAAATAAATACCTACAAGTAGGAGAACCAGAGTGGCACAGTGGTTTGAGCACTGGATTATGACCTTGGAGACCAATGTTTGATTCCCTGCTCAGCAATGGAAACCCACTGGGTGACCCTGGGCACATCACTCTCAGCCTCAGAAAACCTTTTGATAGGTTCGCCTTAGGGTCACCATAAGCTGGAAATAACTTGAAGGCACACAATATCATCAACACTTTTGTGGCCATGTTCTTCTGAGAGGAACTTATCTGGAGCCTATCTATTCTCCCAGACATTTAAAGAACTGCTTTTAGATCTTAGGTCATTTCCACACTACACTGTTTGCTAGTATTCCACTTTCAACATCCTGTGGAATTCTGGGGTTTGTAGTTTACTGAGGCCAAAGAGCTCTCTGGCTGAGAATTCTAAATGCCCCTCCCTAAACTGCAAATCTCAAGGTTCCATAGGATGTTGAAAGTAGAATAATAGCTCTATAACAGTATAGTGCAGAAATGGTCTTTGCATTTTTCCACTCGGTTGCTCATTTTGACCAAATTCTGGAAAGGCCCATCTCTCTGTCTCACCAACTTCTCAGACTCTTTTGGCGGGAACAAGGGAGAAGCTTTCTTGGTGGTTGCTCTCAGTCTTTGGAACTCCCTTTCTAGGGAGGCAAGGATGGCTGTGTACTTGCTTTCCTTCTGCCAGCAGGTTAAAATATTTTTATGCCACCAGGTTTTTAGAAACTGTCTGGGAAGGGCTTTTAATGGTGTGCAGTGCTGTTCTTATGGTTTGCATATTGTCTTTTAATTAATTTTAATGTTTTTGACTTTACAAATTGTTTAATAAGGGGAGGACATTGGAGAGAACATTCTCAGTGGGTGCTCCCACCCTGCGGAATTCTCTTCCATGGGAGGCTAGGCTGCACCCCTCCCTGCTTTTGTTTTATTGACAGGCAAAGATCTTTTTGTTTAAGCAGCCTTGTAATGGCTAATTCTTTGCAGGGAGTCTTCTTATGGGGCTGGGATTCATAGGTTAGCTTTGAATTTTGTATTTTTTAATGATTTTATACTGGCTTTATATGATTTAAAAATGGTGATATTGCAAGAGTGTTTTAATTTTATTACTATATTTTTAAATAATTTTGTTCTATTGCTTGTGAGCCACCTTGAGTCCCACACAGAGAGAAAGGTGGCATATAAATGCATCAATCAATCTATCAATCAATCAATCATTTAAAAATAGCTTTAATATTTATAATTTTCAATAATGTTTCTGTATAGTTCTTAATATGCATTGTTTTTAAATAGTTGTGAGCTGCCTTTAGTACTATTGAGAGAAAGGTGAGATATGAACGAACGAACAAATGAATGAATATGATGATGGCCAGAATCCTATTGGAGAGTTATAAATGTGTAACCTGCAGTTATATATTTATAACTGTGTGGTATTCATGACGTCTACGTAACTCCTAATTTAGACATGTAGGGACCATGAGAGTCTCCCAGGCCCTGCTTACCAGGAAGCAGCTGCTGCAATTGTTGGGGTCCATTCCCTTGTCTATCAGGAAGCGGCTGACTGACATTTGCATCCTGCCTTGTGTGAGTGATCTCTAGCGTGAGAGAGACCCCTCTTTTGTTTGTTGGTGTCATGCCCTGCCCTACCCTGGGGACCCTGACTGTGAGGAGGAAGATTTTGAATCTGAGGCTGAAGTTTCCCCAGAAGTTTGCTCAGTGGAAAATAACAAGCAATAGCAGGGACCTGATCAGGGGGCACAAATATGACAAGATGAAACAGCATAGACTCTTACCTTGTGGGAGAGCCAATGCCAGAAAGAAGGCCTCAGCCATTCAGCTCGTTTAAGTAGCAAATAGGCTTTAATGAGGGAACACCTGTGGCAACACTGGCCATTTCCATATTAGCATTTTAAAATGGTGCAGAGCGACCTCCAACGGAGGTCTTCTGCACCATAGTGTGGACTGGCATGGACTACTTTTTGTAGTTCCACACCTCAATCCACGCAGGAGTGACCGGAGCTGGTCGCGCAGCATGGTTTTTAAAAACCTCTTTTCAGAAGTTTTTAAAAACCAGGGAGCACGCAACCCGTGCCGCTCCATCGCCCGGCTCAGAAGCAGATTTGCAGACGCGCACAACTGCGTGCCTGCAGATCTGCCAGGGGCGGACTTCCAGCTGACGAGCTTCTCCGGTTGGTGGAGAGCCTCCACCAACTGGAAGCCACCATTTGGGATGCCAGAGGAGTGTGGAGCTGCGAGCTCACGCTGCTCCGCATGGCGACGGACTCGCCCGGCTGCTGGTGAGCTCCGTTTTCAGGCGTTTTCACCCGTTCCCCCCTCACATGTGGAAAGGGCCACTATTAACTATAAAAGGCAAACAGCTGGCCTATTTCTGCGCAGAGTTGACAACTGATTTTCCCAGTGGTTGAAGTCCTGTGCTTCTGAATGTCTTGGATCTCTGCTTGCCTGACACTTCTTTGGATTTGCCTTTGTGGATTTGTTTGCTTTTGTGACTTTTGCTTCTTGACTTGAACTGTGTTTGGACCATTCCTACTCTTGTTGATGTGAGTAAGCTCTGCCCTGCCAGTTGCTAGTTCTCTGCCTGGGACATGACAGACTATCTCAACACAGATCACTCACAGGAGGCAGTAGGAACATCAGTCAGGGAAGACTGGGAGGGTTGGGCTGGAATTCACTGCATAGCTCTGTATCTATGGTAGTTAATGCATATGTAACTGTCCAATAGGGTTCCAGGCAATAATAGTAACTGTGTATTTTGGTAGCCGATTCCACAGAAGCAGGGCTTTTATTTTTGTCATTCCCCTACACTTCCTTCTGTATCCCTCTGGGGTGTCAAAAACCTTCCTTGCAGGTTTCACAGCCCCTTTGAGGAGTCACAGGAAGTAGGGGGCATTGTTGATCTTGATATAAGCAGAAAGGATGTAGTTAAAGTCCACCATGGATTCTTCACTGTTATTTTAGTGTTATGTGCTCCAGGGGTTTTATTCTTTGCTGCTGGTTCAAACTTGGTTTTATTATGTGCTGTCTCTATGCATCATTTCATTGGCTTGAATCCTAATGATAGTCCTGTCTAGAATATACACACTGAATCAATTGTTGCATGGTGAGTCAACACACGTAAATCCCATCGATTCAGTTGTTGGGACTAACATTATTATTCAGGCCACTGTTTGTGCCTTATATTCTCAATGTATAATGCACTAGCCAGAGTAATGTGGTTGTTGAGTAGTTTAAGCTGCAATAAATAAAATTTAAAAACATAAAGAACAGAATCATACTGGCAGTTTTAACAGTGTGCGAGAACAAGTTTCTAGGTTGTGTGTGCACGTGATGTGCCTTTAAGCTGATTGACTTAAAGTGACCCTATCATAGGGTTTTCTTTGCAAGATGTATTTAGAGGTGGGAGTGGCTTGTCCAAATCTTGTTTGCATGGCTGAGCAGGGGTTGATTCCTGGTCTTCCAAAGTTCTGGTCCAACAGTAAAATCACCACACCATGCTGGCTCTCTTCTAGTAAACAAGCAATAAATAAGAAGTTGCAAAAAAGTCCCTGTTCAAATATGCTATTGAAAGGATATTTTATATGAAGGAGCAGAAGAAGAACAACATATATCACCCTGAAGAAGATGTTACACCAGATCTCTCTGTAAATGAGAGAGAAAGAGGTGTCATCTAGGCCATTTCTGCACTAGACTGTTACAGTGCTATTATTCCACTATCAACATCTCATGGAATCCTGAGTTTTGCAGTTTAGGGAGCAGAACCCCAGGATTCCATAGGATGTTGAAAGTGGAATAATAGCACTATAACGATCTAGTGTGAAAATGGCCCTAGTCAGGAATATAGCAGAAATGTGCACCAAAAGTCTAGGGCCTCATGCAATGGAATGAATGGCAGGTGGGTCAACTGAGCTGGCTTAGTACATTGTGAAGAAAATGAAATAATATCTATTTCCATATAAAGATCAATGTGTACCACTCATGAAATCACCTGGCTTTATCACCAGTGGATGAGTGTAATTATAAACAACAATACTAAACATTATCTCTTCTGTGTTCTGAATTTCCAGGACATTGTTTAATCTGTCTTCAGAACTGGCTGGGGGAGCCATAAGGAAGGAGAATTATCCCAGCTCTCCACAGCATGATACATGCCCTGTTCTGTCCAGCAGGGGACTCATAACATTACCACCATAGTCACAGCCACGTCTTTTCCCCATTATTCCTTCTACCAGTTTGTTTTCATTAGCAGGAAGAAAGAACAGGAAAGGTCTAGAGAGAAAAGGGTCTAAGTATGTTATTTCAGCTGGAGTTGGAGGGTGAATAATAAAAATGCCCTGGAAAGGAAAGTCCTGAGAATTCACATTGCAATCATGTTAAGCATGTGAAATATTTTTACTAGGGCAAGTTTGTTTTTATTCCCTGCTTTAGATTTAGAAAAATATGGTTCAACAAAATACAATGCAGAGTATCCCAGAATATTAATACTGATAGACCACAGTCATAGCTACATTCTTTCTTGTTTAAAACTTTGCAGGGAGAAAGGAAAAACTTTGTTTGACCTACTGTATTTGTTGGCATATAAGACTCATTCCCCCCCTGAAAAATACTGTTTGAAAATGGAGTGCATCTTATATGTCAGCAAATACGGTAATCAAAGTCAAACTGGCCCAAAATCCATGGCTGATGGTAACCTGGAAGAGAATGCAACTTGGTCCAGATAAGGAAGAATCACAGGCCTCTGTCTGAAAGGGTTTATGAGCCGTCAGAACCATATGATTTTGTGATTCACAAGTGCAAGAAATGTTCAGGATCTGGTACTGGATATAGAATGCAACATCCAAATGATTGAATCAAATTGCTAGTCATCATGGTGGTAGAATTTAGGTGTGATGTTCAGGTACTGTGTAGGACAATCCCTGACAGAGATACAGAAAGATGAATCAGATTTTAAGCAGTCAGAAGAAAAGAAGTCTGAAAGGATGGTTACCACTCATGGCCATTGTCAAAATCATGCAGTCAATTCACCAAACAACCCTGTAGATTTTAGAATGTGGATGGGTTGTTCCTGCATAAATTGTGACAAAGGGACCAGTACAGGAACACAGGAAGTTGCGCTATACTGAATCAGACTTTTGGTGCATCTAGGCATCTCCTGCTTAAATTGCTGGCATTTCAAACTATGCTTGAAGTACCTTAGATATGAGCTATTCAGCACCTCAGATTTAGTAAAATTTGCTGTAGCAGGCCCTCTGTTACACTACGGATATATCCTATTCAAGCTTGAGACTCAGTGAACAAATAGTCTGTATATTTCTTGTGTATTTTAGTTATCAGACAGTACATTTTGAAATTCAGTTTACTCTGTTTTAAGTGTAAATAATGAAAAGCGGAGTACAAGTGCAGTGATGGTTGCAGAATGATAGCTATTTGGAAAAGGTCCTTCATCTGTGAAGGAACAAAGGAGCTACCGTAGAGTTGTGAAGTGTTTTGCAAAGTGTTTGCTTGGATCCTGACAAGTGATCTGCTGACAAGTTTTCTTTTTATAAATATACCAGATAATCCATGAAAGAGCTAGTATTCTGCCTTTCAAACCATACATCCTAAACTCTTTCAAAGGGACATGTCATGATTGATTTTAGCCAGCACTTAATGTGATAGCAGAGTGTTTAGACTTGCAGTGAGAAAGTGTTTGTCAAAGCAGTTGATGGGAAAAGTTGGTAGGAACTTATGAAAGTCAGATCCTAAATACATACAGATTTTCATGAAGAATAGACAAGGATTTGGAAATGAAAAGGACTGATAGGAGTTATTAGAATAGCATAGTGACTAAAGGAATTATCAGTGAACTAGTAAAGTCTTTGAGAGCTAACATGGTGTAGTGGTTTGACTATTAGACAAGGACTCCAAGAGAACAGGGTTTGAATCCCCACTTAGCCATGGAAACCCACTGGGTGATCTTGGGCAAATCACACCCTCTCATCCTCAGGGGAAGGCAATAGCAAGCCCCCTTTGAATAAATCTTGCCAAGAAGAATTCATACTAGGTTTCTTAGGGTTGCCATAAATTGGAGTCAACTTGAAGGTAAGTAATACAGTAATCCACACATTCACGAGGATTCAGGGCACAGAACTTTCATGAAAGTGGAAAAGCTGCAAAACATCCCATTGCGATTCCCTTCTAGAACTGCCCCCTTGCATTCCTTGCCTCCCACATTCCCGGGGGAAAGGGGAAAAAAGGTTAAGGGCTTACCAGTACTTTCTCTTCAGAGGGAGAGGAGCAGAGTTCTGGTGTTTTGGCTACTTCCAGCAGCCATCTTGAGAAAGGAGGGGTAGGAGCAAAAAGAGCACCTGACCAATCAGCAGCCATTATACCGCAAAAAGTGCAGCCACATGGCACAGAGGACATGCCTCCAGCAGTTGAGGGGGCTTTACTTACCCAAAGGGAAAAAATCCATTTTAACACAAGTCTCACATGCCTGGGATGAGGAATGCAAAGGAATGGGAGGGGGAAAATTGGTGGGGGGGCAAGCATGTGCCTTGTGACTAATCAAATTCATGAAGCTCAAACCCACAAAACAACAACAATGCATAATAGCTAACTAGTAGCTTTCATAACCTGTATAACAGATAATATCAGCTGGTAGATTCAAAGGCTACATTTATTACTTGTTGGGAGCAGCATCATGCTGTCCTACTTCATTATCTTCCCTCCTGTTTTATAACCAACTAGCATATATACCCAGTGTTGCCCAGGATTTTGTTTTCTCATAGGTAGTACTTGTTAGAAAGATTTGAGGTCCTGTATCTCTAATTCCCCAAACTGTCTTTTCCAGTACCTGTAACTTTTCCCCATAGTCCCCAATCCAATCTGTATTCAGAGTTGTTAGTGTACAGAGGTTTGGTTTCTGAGGGAATACACTGCCCTTCTTCTTACTACTAGGCTTCATCTCCATAGCAACTGGCCTGAGGCCCAAGAGCTCTCTGCCTGAGACTTCTTAAATCCCCTCCCTAAATTGCCAACCCCAGGATTCCATAGAATCTTCACAGCCAGCCAATCTTCTCGCCTCACACTGTTACTCCAGTTATGATATGTTGGGTGAGAGCACTAGATAGCCTTTTGATATCAAATAATTTGGCCTTTATGGGATCTTTCTCTGCCACCCTACTCCATGTGTTTGCAGAGGTCCACCAGACAAGCACGTATTAGGTGCGGCCGTTAATGGTTGTGCATTCCAAAACCTCATTCAGGCAGCCAGTTTAAGCCTCTCCGTTGCTTTAGGGAAAAACCTTCCTGCAAACCGACTTTGCTCGGCGCATATCTTCACAAAGCCGCACGGCCAAGAGCCAAGCCATTCCTTTATGTCGGGCCATCAGTGCACTGGCCATACTATTGTCATCCAGTGTTATCATGCAAAACATGACCTTTTCCAACTCCTTTGTCCAGCTCCAAAATCCCTTTGTTCTCACCGAGCATAGCATAGCCTGTAGGTAAACTCCACCCTATAAAAAGTCCCCACTTTTGGGACTTCCTCGGACTACTTTGGACTTCCATCCCGCCTTGCTGCCGGTTGTCTAAGGAAGCTCCCCTCAGTGAACCATGCTGAGCTTTCTCTCCCGGAACCCCGTCTTTCTCTCCAGGACTACGAGACCAGGTGTCATATCATCTGCTCCCTTGAAACTCTCCACTTCCATTTCTAAGTTAGTTAGTATTTGTCATGTCTTTTGTGTTGCTTGTTCTTAATAAAATATTATTTGTTACTTTTAAAACCTTGTCTAGCCGCTCTCTGACCTGACGCTGTATACATAGGGTTAAAGATCTCAGCTAAAGTTACCCTGCCTCTCGTTAGCTTAAGAGAGTGCCAGAGCTTAATTTCCCCAACTTGTGCTTTATTTGGGTGCCCCTCCCGGGACCCCCAATATACAGGGTAACAACACAGCCAATCGTATGAGATTTTCATTTGCCTGACGCAGACAGACAAACCTACAGACAAAGTTTGACTTTTATATAATAGATATTACAGAGCTATTACTGGAATATTAGAAGTGTACAAAATTTTACTTTTTTTTCTTCAAATTAACTTCTTGATTTTTTCAAATTGGCTTCTCCCCTGTGGCTATGTACACGTCTCCAACGTCACCATTCTCTGACTTTTCCTTCTCGTTCTAGGTTCTGTTCTCACTCCTCTGCACTACTTTCTCTCTCAGTTCCTAGTTATCCCTGGCCTCTTTGCTTGTCCTCTTGTCTTCACAGAGCCCTGGTCTTTCCTTTTCCTGTCCCTCCCTTCTTTACATCTTTCTTTCTGCTCTGCCTCCTTCTGGTACAAGAGTAGCTCAGAAAAAGACAAGGAAGTCTTTGTGTTATGATGGCTATGGTACCCAAGCAGGGGCTCCCCGATATCACTTGATATCATTTAATTCGGCCCTGGCTAGACCACGCTCGGTGGCCCCGCTGCACGTGTTTGGGTTGGTTTCTGAAACAAGCACGTACTTGCTGCGGCTGACTAATCGTTCAAATTCCATTTCGCATTCAAGCCAGCATTTCCCAAGTCTCACATAGCTTCAGGGGACTCCCATACCCATACTCCACAATAGAGGGGCGGGTTCCTGCCAAACCATCCCTTTGGAGAAGGCCATTAGTTCACCGGCCACTCTTTTGTCTTTCAATGCTAATCCGATCAGGCTGACAGTGACATCACCAGATCCTTTTGTCTAGCGCCAAAACTCTTTTATTCCCTACTTGGTTTGCCATAGCCGACAGGCATGTTTCACCCTATAAAAAGTCCCCATTTTGGGACCTCGTTGGTTCCTCTTGAGCTGCCATCCAGACCTGCTGCTGGTTGGTTCAAGAGTTCCCCTCAGCAATCAGCGCTAAGCCCCGTCATTCATCGCTCCAGATTCTGCAGGACATCGCGACCAGGTGTCGTATCACCCATTATTCCCCCAATTCTCTCTTTCTTATTCTTTTAGTTAGTTAGTGTGCATGTGTTCGGTTTACCTTGCTCTTGTTTAATAAAGTTGTTTTCTTTGTAACCTGGCCTGCTCATTGCCCGGAAGCCGTAGATGTTGGTTTGAAAGATCTCGTTAAGTTACTCTGCCTCTCGCATGTCAAAACAGTGCTCAAGCTAATTTCCCCTAATTTGGTTTTGATTGACAAGTGGGCGCCCCTCACGAGACACCCCCCAGTTTTCAGGGTAACATTTGGTCTGCCTTGTCCATCTTGAACAGGAAGGAAAGACAGCCAGTCACTGTTAAAAGCTTCATGATCACCATACTACAAAAATCCCTTCACAAAATACTATGAGTGACTCACTACATGTTTTAAAGGCTTTACTTTACTTCGGTTTTATATCTAGATAGAATCATAGAGCTGGAAGAGACCACAAGGGTCATACAGGGTCGTACATGCCATTTAGGAATATACAATCAAAGCATTCCTGACAGATGGCCTTCCAGCCTTTGTCTAAAAACCTCCAAAGGAGGAGGTTTCACCACACTCTGAGGCAGCGCATTGCACTGTTGAACTGCTCTTACCATCAGGAAGTTTTGCCTAATGTTTAGTAGAAATCTCTTTTCCTGAAATTTGAAGTGATTGCTCTGTGTCCTAGCCTCTCTTCCATATGACATCCCTTCAAATATTTAAATATGGCTATCATGTCCTGTCTTTTTTTTAAAATAATTTTATTAAGTTTCGCTAATAAACATAATCTCAAATTGTACTTTTACATGTAATGTTTTTGTTCTTCCACTCTGATCTAGTTTTCATTTTCTAGATATCTACTCACATATAAAAAATGATGCCTCACCATTTTGTGTTCATCTTACGTGCTTGATCTTGCATTTCTCTCATCAACTCCTGTTATGTTACAGTTATTCCTCTTTAATTTCAACCATAATTCAGACATTTTCACTTGGCAGTTCCCAGCAATTACTCATTACAATTTGCCATTCTGCTTTTATCTGATCATCTGATTTCCCCTTTAATCTTTGTGAAACAATATCTGCATTTCTATTCTCAATAAATGTCCCCCACCATTGTTCAATTGTGGGTATTTGCTGAGACTTCCACAATTTGGCATATTCAGTTCGAGCTGTCGTTATCATGTACAATATTATCATGTACAATATTAATCTCCAATGCCTCTTAATGTTAGTATTCTCAAGAACATTTGTCATGTTTAACAAATAAAATTCAGGTTTCTTTTACAAATTGAACCTTCAGTATTTCACACATCTTTTTATGTATTTCACCCCAATATTTCTTTGCCTTGGGACATGACCACCACATATGAAATATTGTTCCCACCTCTTTCTGACATTTCCAACACATTCCTGTACCTGTGTTATAAATCTTTTTTAACTTGTCTGGTGTCATGTACCATCTATGAAACTATCATGTCCTGTCTTAACTTTCTCTTCTCCAGGCTAAACATACCCAGCTTCCTCATAAGGCATGGCTTCCAGGCCCCTTACCATTTTTGTCACCACCTTCTGGACACTTTCCAGCTTGTCAATATCCTTTTTGGACTGTAGTGCCTAGCACTGGAAACAGTATTCCAGGTGGAGTCTGACCAAAGCAGAATAGAGGATTACTATCATTTCCTTTGACTTAGTTAAATACTGTACTCCTATTGATGCAGCGTAGAATTGCATTGGCTTTTTTAGCTGCTGCATCACACTGCTGACTCATGTTCAGCTTGTGATCTATTAATACTCCTAGATCCCTTTCACATGTACATTTCTCTCTGTTAAAATTCATTTTGTTAGTTTTGGCTCAGGAATCCAATCAGTTAAAATCTAATAAGAATTTGAAGTGGATGGATAGACAGACAGATAATAAAAGCTAATAAAGTTTTGAGTGTTGTATAAAACTCCTTTCTGCTTTCTTCGAGCAAGGGACTCAAAGCACCATACAAAAATTTAAAACCAAATCCAGCTAAAATCGTTTTTAAGAAAAGTTTTTTTAAAAAATAATTCTGTTTAGAAAAAAAAAACTTAAAGCCATTTAAAACATCATTCAAAATAAAGATAAAAGTACAGCACACTACATTCAAAACACCTTTCTTCCACATAATTTAAGCACCAAAAGCCTATCTAAATAAAAAGCATTTGCTTGTCAGCAGAAAGTGAGCAGAGTGTGCAGGGGGGCAACCAAACCACCTGTGAAAGGGACTTTTGTTATACTGAAAAACTATGATGGACACAAGGTAGTTTTAGACTGCCATGGCCAGTTATAAAAAAGGCTGTAATTGCCTTCCAGATCTGGCAAATATTCTTAAGAAAAGTTATTTTCATTAACCATTCTGCAATGCAAATACATTTAGTCAGCATAATAGTTTAAAATTCTTGGCAGGATTAATATTCTGTAGTGAATATATCGATGGTTTTGATGATATGCATTTTGTCCTTGAACATTTTTGACAGAATATATTTTATCCTCAGGAAGTCTTTAACAAAGCTGTTGGCCATGTATCTTGACTGATGGTGATGGAAGATGCTTGACAGTAAGAAGAAACACAGAATCAAATACAGAGGGTGAAGACATAAAGTGGTTATTTTATCTATTGCCTGCAAAATCCACCTTTTGGACAACAATTCCCAGAATCTCCAGCCATGTTGGCCATTCTGACACGGGGATTCTGGGAACTATATTGAGAGAAAAAGAACTTTCTCATTCTCTCATTTTTATCTCATATATTTCCCCCCGAACAGCGTAATAATGAAGGTGGGCTGAAGGAGAAGGTTGGAAGAATATGTCAAGCAAAAGGAATTCCATTGTGAGTAGAGATGGATATGAATTTTGTTTCTCTTTCCTTTTGATAAGATTTTATCAATTCATTTTTTATATTCCCACACACACCCTTTTATTGAATAAGTCTTCATATTGTTTCAAACAGATAAAAAAGAGTACAAACAAAAACAACAGCAAACAGGCACATCAATAATTGCTAACATTATAAAATACAAAATAAAATATGCATTTAAAATAACAATTTTTCAGATTAGAAAAAAACAGCCTCTCAAAGTCACCAATAAAACCCCTCTAATAATAAATATAGGGTATTGTATGCTCAGCTCTTAAAAGTCTGGTCTGTGTATACAATCATAACATTGCTAGACTGACCATTTCCATACCAAGCTCTTATAATGCTCTTATTCCACTTTCAACATCCTGTGGATTTCTGGTGTTTGTAGTTTACTGAGGCCCTTTAAATGCCCCTTCTTAAGCTTCAAACCCCAGGATTTCAGAGGACATTGAAAATGGAATAATAGCACTATAACAGTATAGTGCGGAAATGGCCTAGGATTGCCACCTCTTTTCCCCTGAAAGATTCATAATCTCTAAGATCTTCATGGCAACTTGGTAGACTCCTTGATGTAAGCAGCTGTTCCTGTGGAATTCAGACAATGCAAATAGAAGAACAATTTATTTCCGTTCACTTTTGAAGACTTTCCTAAACATATAAATTTCATCCTATTTGATATGGAAAGAACTTCAGATTTCAAAAATTTTGAATACAAAAGAGACAAGAAAGCAAAACTGAACTAGTTCCCAGATGCTAATTGTGAATGAACTGCTCAAGCCAATGAAATAGTTCTTGTATTAAACAAAATGGCAGAACTGGTACTATCTGATCTGGGACAGTTCCAATGGAATAATATGGAGGACATCCACTGAACTTTGAACTTCCCTCACTTACTTGAATTGGTATAGACCTGGGAAAAACATTTTCCAAAGCCCAAGCCCAAAGTTCAGTACCATTGTCATCATCAGGAATGTGGCAGGGTCTGAGCATTTCCCACAATTTACTCCTGTGCTACTTTCTAGTCTAATCTTCCCTGAATGCAGTTATGGACTGGCTTCAAAAAGGAAGGCCTTGCAATATAGCCTCAAATGTGCCTTATAAAACGGCTGCTAATGCATGTGTTAAATATTGGGGTTCCTGGAGAAGGTAGTTTCTGGTGTTCCTAGGGATGTAATAGGAGCTCAGGTGTTATTTCAGCTATGGCACCCTTGGTGAGGAACCCCAGATATCCTTTTGATATCATTTAATTCAGCCTTAGCTGGACTGGCTCGCAGTGACCTCACCTCACGTGTCAGCAAGTTCTCCGGACAAGCATGGACGGAGTGCGGCCTTTAATGGTTTGCATTCCATTCTCCATTGAAGCCAGCAACTCAAACTTCGCCTGAAGCTTAGGGAACTTCCCGCCACAAACTCCTCAATAGCCACACGGCTTTCAGTCAAGTTGCTCTTTTATGTTGGGCCAAAGGTATTGTCTCTACATGCAAATCCCATCATGTTAACGATGACCTCACCAGATCCCTTGTTCAGCACCGAAACCTCTTTTGTTCTTTTTGGGATTGCCATAACTGAAAGGCACAAATCTCCCTATAAAAACCCCTCACTTTTAACCGATCCCCGGATCACCTTTGACTGCCATCCTGCCCTGCCGCTGGTGTGTTTAAAGGACTCCCCTCAGCGCCCCACGCTGAGCTTTCTTCCCCGAATCTCCAACTTCTCGCCAGGACTACGGAACAGGTCGTATTGCCTTCCCTTGCAACTCTCTTCCTTTCCAGTTAGTTAGTTTATGTTTGTCTTCTGTGTTCCTGTTTAATAAAGAATTGTTCATTATTTTTAAAACCTTGTCTAGCCACTCTCTAACCCACCGCTGTATACATAGGGTTAAAGATCTCGCTATGTTACCCTGCCTCTCGCTAGCAAAACCAGTGCTCTGAGTTTAATTTCCCCATCTTCAGTATTTTAATTGGCAAAGCCGGGCGCCCCTCGCAGGACCTCCCAATTTTCAGGGTAACACAGGGATTTCCTATATTAAAGTATGGGCTTAATATGAAATGAACAAAGAGGTCTGGACGCTGGAGGTGCACTGTTCAAATCATCCTGCCTGCATGCAATAAGAACTCTGCTGGATGAGACTGAAGGACTAATTAATTCAACATTTTGTTCCCATAGTCACCAGCCAGAGGACTATAGGAAGCCCACTCACAAAGAGATTTGAGTCCATTTTTTTTTTTTAAAAGTAGTGACTTGCCTACTTGCCCTAGGTAAAAAGCTATGGAACATTACTGGCAAATGAATATCACCTCCAGAAATAGTAGTTCTATAAACTCTAATGCTAAGGATGAATGTGATCAGAAAGCTTATAATTTGGCCTTAAAATCTGGATGTTTCCAGAGTAGCCATGGGAAAAGAGTTGGCACCTGCAAACCACTCCTATGTGACCAGTGGCTTTGTGTGGAACAAACCCGCCAGATCTGTTCATAACCTCCAGCTGTCCCAATTTGGTCGGGGCAATCCCTGTCATCCCACTTTTCAGCTGCTTTTACAGGATTCCAGTTTCTTTCTCCTACTCCTATTTTTTCCCCTTTGTCCACAGCTTAGTTCTATTGCTGCAAACTGAGTTCAATGTGCAAAACGAGTTTACACACAATTAACTGGGCAGGAAGGAGAGGAGGGATGGTATCTTGCCCTTCCCAGTAGGCCCAGGCACAAGCAAACTACTGTAGCCTTTCTCGGCTTGTCTGTTCTTCTTCATGAATTTTTACCATCTTGGCAACACTCTGATGTTGCTTGGCTATTTGTATCCTGGTTTTCATCCGTGAAATATTGGAGGTTGCAATCTGCTAAAAGACATGGGATGGGCCATAGCTCAGTTGTGGAACCTATGGTTGCATGTAGAAAGCAGCAGATTCTCTTCTCAGTATTTATGTCTCTGTCATCCACATCCTTTTAAAGAAGGATCAGATAGCAAGTCAGAGGAAAGATTTTTGTGCAAGATATCGGAGAGCTGCTGCCAGCCAGAACAGTCAATTACTATGCTAGAAAGACAAATAACTTGACTTGGTATGAGATAGTTTCCTATGACATTGGCATTTTCAGGGTTGTCATGCCATTTTGATGACAACCCTGAAAAGATGACATTTTGTGTTTCATTCCTTCTAAGAAGATGATCGCCATGTTGTGCTGTTTGAGCACTTCTTTGTTCAAGTGCTTCCTTGGTAATGTGACCAAGCCACCAACCACAATGCTTCCATGAAGGTGGCTCCAATTACATATCTTTTGTTTATGTGTGTGTGCATGTGCGTATATCTTCCATTGCACATGTGCTGGCTGAATAAAGCAAACAGGAGATCCATTTAGTTTTCTTTGAAGGGTTTTAAATTCTTTACATTTTTTAAATCACTATGCGAGCATTCAGCATTACTGAAACCCTCTGCCTGTAATTCTTAATGATGTGTATGTCTAGCCAGAATAATTCTCTTCATTCAATTTGCAAGTTTTTCAAGTCAATCCTTTCAGTGTTCACACTGAAACAGTTTGTTTATTTTAACATTCAGAGACACATGAGCTTGCCCATACTAAATGATCTTGAATCTGTAGGTGAAAGAATGCATGTTAATGGACTGGTTATAATTCTGAGTGGAGTGAGAAAGAGATAGAATGATCCTCTATTTACCGTGTAAGCTAGGGTGTGCAAAGTGTGGCCCTGGGCCTAGTTGTAGGCTGCTTTGGTGGACTCCAACATCTCCAGACTTCCTGGGCTTCTCTCTTCCTGCCAAAATGGGAAAAAAATTCTATAAAACATAATTTTTAAGTGTCTTTGCAGCCCTAGAGAGGGTCACAGTTATAGAAAAATGGTGTAAAAGATGCTGGTGATGCCTATGAAACAGATTCCCATAAATCTGGTCTGTTGCCTTGTCTTCCCTTTGAATTTTCCATTGGTGCTGCTCCTTTCCATGACACTTAACCTGCTGAGTGGATCATAAGAAAACAGAATTTTGTGTGCACGTACAAACACAATTTTAATGCATCTTTAATGTATGAAATGCATGTTGCAACCCCATATTATTGGCATTAGAGGAGAAATGGGGTGAGATAGCAATAATGGGGATAAAGGATGAATTTTCTATAGAAAAAGAAAATAGAAGTTAAAACGTAGAGATATGCTAATATAGAGCTATAGACAAAAATTTAAAACCCTGAAGAAACATAGCAATGGATATAGATAATCAAAGATATCATGGATAGCACTCTATAAATTGAGAAGTTTCAAGAAGTGAGGTTAGAGCTTTTATAGATACAAGGCTGATAAGGATAAAGTCTAGAATAATCTGAGAATGGAAGAAAAGAGAGAGGAGTAAGAAAATTATATATAAATATGAACCACTCAGAAAAGGAAAAGGAAAAGAGGAATGATAGAAAATAAAACCTTGAGTTGAAACTGAATGTTTAAAATTTAAGAAATTATAAGGATAGATAAAGGTGTTTTTTTCCTTTGTTTCTTAAAAATATTGTCTATATTGTTTTATTGTTGGTAGGTGCTAACTAGAGAATCACTGAGGAAGACAGGAAAGGAGAATAAAGGAAGACATTAAATGTTAAATATTTCTAGAAACTTTGTTTTGTATTTGTGAAGCTGGGTAGGGAATGTGTGTTGTGTAAGTATATGTGGTTATAAGCAGACTTAGGCCATTTCCGCACTAGCCTGTTATACCACAATGATTCCACTTTCAACATCCTCTGGATCCTGGGGTTTGCAGTTTCGGGAAGGCCCGGCTGGCGCCTCCCAAAACTGCAAACCCCAGGATTCCAGAGGATGTTGAAAGTGGAATCATTGCACTATAATAGGCTAGTGCGGAAATGTAGTTAGGTAAGAAACAATATGTGAGATGAGAAAATGCTGGGATGTATAGATATTTCTTGTATTGTATCATTCTAATGTTGAGTTATTTATTCTTAGTTGTTTTTATGTTGTTACTGATCAATAAAAAGAATACAAATTAATGTATGAAGTGCATTTAAAGTTCTGTTTCAAACAACAAGTTCACCCATTCTTATTTGCATTGTGTGACCTAGTGTGAAAAAAAATAACAAACAAAAAGGAATGTGAACCTAGATTTTGATTTAAAGGTCTATAGACCTTTATGGAGTACCATGGCCCTGTTGGTGTTCCCTCTATCTGAAACTGTTCGCATTTCCAAGCTAGAAAACTGCTGGTTAGTTCCATCTAGAGCTGACCATACTCTCCTATGTTTCACAGATGAAAACCTGGACACATGTCACCAAGCAACATGGGAGGGCAGTCAAGATGGCAAAAGGAGGAATGGACAATCTAGGAGAGGCTGCAGCAGTTAGCAATAGCATGTGTATTTCTAAACCGCTTATCAGCTAAGTGCTCTCTAAGCATTCTACAATGTATTTAGCTAATTGCCCCCAACAAGCTGGGTACTCATTTTACCAACCTGTGGAAGGATGGAAGGCTGAGTCAACCTGGAGCCCGGCAGGATCAAACTCACAACCTTGTGACTGCAGTACCAGCATTTAACCACTGTGCCACCAGTTTTCTTTCATCTGAGTCTATATGGAAAGGAAAAAAATTTTTCCCCTAATTATCTCTTCCTCCTGAGTGCAAACCACTTTTGCATTTTGAACTCAATGTGTAGCAGTTGGAGGAAAGCTGACAACAAAGTGGGAAAGTGGGAGGAGGAGAGGAAAACTGGGACATGTTTAAAAGCAGTGGAAAAAGTGGGGTAACTGAGGATTAATTGGGGCTGTCCCTGCCAGATTGGGACATTGGAGAGTATGGAGTAGACCTATTGAATCAATTATTGGATGGTAAGTCAACAGACAGGCAAATTGGCAGTAGGGTATTACTCAAAAGTAACTAGACATACTCTAGTCAAATCTTCTGAGGAGACAGGACAGTCTTTTTTTGGTAATAGGAAGAACTCTGAAGAAACTAAAATTGCATGAGTTCCATAAACAACAGTATATAGATGTCCAGTATATAAATACCAGTGGATAATGTTGAGGATTTGCAAAGTCCAAGGTACACAAGCACACAGATATGAACATACAGCATGTCTCTCCCCAGCTCCTTCTACTGTGCAGATGACTGACCAGCCCACCTGAAATTTGCCAGCTATGAATCACTGCTATGCAAAGCAAAGCAAAATTTCTTAAAATCTGATTAAAAAAGAAAACATAGGTGCAAATGGATGAGTTATCCTCAGGGCAGCTGGCAAGCAAGCTATGACTGAGTAATAGAGATGACTGCCTTTGTGGTTGGACACATTAAACTGATTTAAGACAAACTGAATGTTTCTAGGATTTGTCAGAGGCAGAAAGAGCCTAAAAGTTGCAGCCAAGATGACACCCTACATCCTGAACTGTGCTGATTCATACAAAGCATTTAACAAGCTATTGCAGCCAATGCCACCGCAGTGGTAAATCAACTTCCTTTCAATAACCACCTTCCACCCAGCCTACATAACCTATTCCTTACTCATTTGTTTTAAAAGCAAAATAAATGCACAGCAAAACAGGATAAAAGCATGGCAGTATATTTATTCTGCAGAGCAGCAAATATAAAAATTATGTGGCACTGAACGTTAGCTTAAACCTCAGATTATTGTCAATTATTGTCAGATTATTGTTACTTCTCTGCAACTGTCCAACTGTTGCAAGATCTGGACAAGAGGAAAGAAACCTATAACCTTTGTAAATAGAAGGGCATGATCTACCCTAGTGCAGGATCATGACCAGCCAGTCTTTTCACTACTGGAAACTGGATCTTAACCACTGCTTGTTTACTCTTACATGTGATGTGTCTTGCATTAGGAGTAAGCTGTGGTACAGCATCACGGTATGCTAATTCTATACATGAAACACAGACTCTCAGAAATGTTCACTTCGACTTATCTGTTGCAAAAACATTCCTGACCAGGCTTTAAACATGAAAAACAAATCTACCTTAGATTAGGGTTAGCATCTGCACATTACACTGTGCTAGAGTTTGGGAAAGACAATATTTTTGGATTGCAGCATCCAGAATTCTAGTAGCCATGATGGGAGGAAGTTCTAAAAAAATGCATATTCCCCAGAAGAAATTTTCCAGGTGTTCTATTTTTCAGGTACACAGAAAGACTGTTGTCTTGGAGTAGCATATTTGCCATCTTCCATATTTGACATTCCTTCAGTAGCTCTTTCCTGCCTTCTGTATCTGAAGAGAAGAGCCTGGAAGCAGGTTTCAGTTTAGACAGGTGTATCCTACACCCAGTGGCATATCTAGCATAAACGCTACCTAGGGCAAACATGGAAGTTATGCTCCTACTTTCTTACTTCTACCTTCATCTTGTACCCCTACATGCATGGATTTTTTTGCATCCTCGGCATTGGTGCCCAGGGCACATATCCTACTTGCTCCACCCTAGATACACTTCTGCCTACACCAGTGGCATGCTGAATCCACTTTGAGACTTTGTGTAAATTTTAAAGGGACTGGCTGAAGTGCTGAACCTAATTTATGGATAGGATTCAGCACCCTCGATAGTTCCTTTAGTTCTGGAGCAGCTTCACTATCCCACTGACCTAAGAGCCATCAGCCAACTCTTCCTGGCCCATATTTCCAATTGCTAGTGTCCAGAAGAATCAACATGCTACCATCACATCTTCAATCCCTTTTGTAAAATATTTTATTGTGAACTGCTTCGGGAGCCAACCTTGGATAAAAAGCACAATATACCTGCAATAAATAAATGAAATTACAAATTCAATTTGTTCATTCCTATATTTATGTGTTGACTTGGCTTCTTGCATTTTTCCCCCTCCTGTTTCTTTAAGGCAGAGGCCATTTTTTTTCTGTCCCAGGACCCCATTAGAGGCTGCACAAGCCCTTCCACATGAGACTCTTTGGAGATCCTCATGAAATCCCTGGATGATCTTGGGTCATTTCATTTTTTAAAAAGATCACTTCCCTTTAAAAAGATGTGCAATGCTCATTTTTATTTTTAAAATAAAGTTTTGTGGGGAAGAAGATGGTTTTTTAAAAAATTTGCTTTGGGTGGTTTTGGGAGTCTCAAAAATGGCTGAGGGTGGAATATGTCCTGTGGATACCTGATTTTCACCCCTGCTCCAAGTATTTGTATACATAGCAACAACGTCAGAACGGAAAGGCAGTTATATTGGCTGTACTTTATAACTATACCTGATGAGCTCAATTTTGCTCACGAAAGCATTCGATTTGCTGTAAGGAACACTACCTCACCACTCTACCTTCCTTCTTGCTGCCCATTATTATGGTAACACCCTGGCCTGGATTCCATGCCCAGACATAGGTCATTTCCGCACTGGACTGTTATAGCACTATTGTTCCACTTGCAACATCCTGTGGAATCCCCTCCCAAAACTGCAAACCCCAGGATTCCATAGGATGTTGCAAGTGGAACAATAGCGCTATAACAGTCTAGTGCGGAAATGGCCATAAACCACCTGCTATCTCTCTGACAAGTGGGCTCATCCCACCACTGTTTCCCAGACTCTGGAACTCTACATGTTAAACAGAAGCTATATTGAAAACATGCCTTTTACCTGTATTGTGCATAAAAGCAACATGAACTTAACCTATAATCCTAGTACCAATCCCTATGAAACAGAAAAGAGTTTAATATATTGGGACATGCTATTATATAGGATACATAACAGTTTACAGACGTATAGAGGTTAGCATGACACTCCAGGCTTTGCAGCACATCTACCTGGCTTTTCATGGCAGGGCAGCTGTGTTGTCCTGCCACTAATGAACTTAAACCCAGTCTTTTCAGTCCATGGGACCCTTTTGGAGTAGATTATACAGAGCTCAGGATCATGTTAGTTGATTTAATTTGGGATGTGCCTGTCATTCGTTCAATATGCTGCCCTTCTGCTGGCAAAGGCTGAAAGCAAACTAAAAACCTGATTTTAGAAAGAAAAAAGTTAAAATACAAATAATCATCCCATTAAAACACCATTAAATATTCAAAGTAGTAGTAGTTTGAGTGTGAGACTATGACTCTGGAGACCAGGGTCTAAATCCCGATGTGGCCATAGAAACTCCCTGGGTGGCCTGCGGCAAATCACACTCTCTCAGCCTCAGAGGCAAAGGCAAACCCCTTTGAACAAATCTTTACAAGAAAACCATGTGAAAGATTGAAGACACACAACAAATTTTAGAAAGTACAAAATTATTTAAAAACAAAATTTAAAAACATAATAATAAAGTTAAAAATACAGCAGTCCCACTCACCCTGCAAAAGTCTCCCAGCAATCAACTAATCATTAAAAGCCTGTTTGAATGAAATGTCTTTGTCTTCTGGTGAAAGGAGAGCACAGACAGGGCCAGCTTGGCCTCCCATGGAAGTGAATTCCATAGACCGGGAGAAGCCACTGAAAAGCAATCCCTTGTGTACTCTGGAGATAGACCTTTGATGCTGGGTGAATGGGTGGGTGCGTGGGTGAGGAGAAAGCCCTTCCTCAAGGATCTTAAGCCTCTAACAGGTTGTCATCCGGCAGTCTCTGGAGAGGTGGGAATTATTTTAGCCCTTCAGATGGCCCTTCCCATCAGACTTACTATCTGGAGCCAGTGATGAGGAATGCTGGGAGATGCAATCCAACAACATTTGGAGATCTACATGATTCCCACTCCTGTTGTAAATTGTTAAAACTTGCTCAATTGTGCTAATTTACTTCTGACAACTTTTAGGTGGATGCTCTTATTAACAGCTTCTAATCTAACCCAGCCATGGACCTCCTGAGTCCCATCCTTCTTTCCTCCTAGTTTTCTCTATGCAAACAGCTCTTGTGGGCTTTCTCTCTGTTCATAATGGCTGTCATTATTACTGTTGTTATTATTATTATTATTTATCCTGAAGATTAATTAGTTACTGGAACAAAATTACCTCTTGCAATTAAAAGCATAATTTGCTTGGAATGATTGAAGTGATAGCACACATTCATCATTTAACTGCTTGTAATTCCAAAGTACTTGCTCTCTCCCGCCACCCCAACACAGTTTTAAAAACTGCTGGCGTCAGATTGATTAAAAGAAACTGATTAAAAGAAACAATCTAAAGTTAACATGTTGCTTGCAATGACTCACTCTTGTCCTTTGGCATTTGAGGACGAGGAGGAAGGATCGCTATCTGCATTATTAATAAAGATCATTTGGTCTTGGGGAGGTGCTGAATGGAATTATTTTGATACATAGGCAAAAGGGCAATGGCAGGGGAAGATATTGTGCAAAGTGTCATGCAATTCTATTTTTCTTTTAAAAGGCAAAGTTAAATATGGTACCTTTAAAAGTTGTGGCTTTCACGAAAAGGCCGCATGAATCAGCTCTTGCCAGAATGACTGTTTAGTTATCCATCAAATTAGTCCTGACCGCATATGTGTAAATTTCAGAGTGCTACCATGTATACAGATCTAGACCTTTGCTGCGGAGCAATCCAATGATTCTGAAGCCCTCTGGGAATTGTGGAGGTTTTTAGGAGTTCACATTAGTGACACTGACGGGTCAATTTTCCCTGCCAGAGCAAACAACTCATCTTCATCATCAACTTTGCAACTTCACATCTACTAACGATCAGTCCTGGTAATGAAGGCATTTTTCACCCTGTCAGGAGTCACAAGGAGAAAAAAAAATTGATTGACAGAGTTATCTGGATTGTAGTAATTAAATCAGGGCAGACAAATCCCAACTCTCATTATATTTCAGACATGCCTGAACCAGGAAAAACAGAGGTGAAAAATGATGGGCTGCTCCTTGGAGTTTGAAAAGCTCTATAAATGCAGGAAGAACACTATAAGCACACATGTGCACACATTACAGCAGCCATTTGCTTACTGTGCCATCATCCAAATGTGTTGGATTACAGACCTCAAAAATCAGCATTGACTGGGAATGGCGGGAATCCAATGCATATGAGAATTAGAATCCAGTGCATCTGCAGAGGATTGCATTTTGGGAAGCTGCAATGTCAAGCACAGGGGAGTGTCACCTCCTGCCTGGAGGAGGTCTCCTTGGATGAAAAAGGGAAAGAAGAGACCCACGATGATGGGCACCAGTTGCCTGGCAGTCCTGGTATAGCTCAGGCAAATGCCTGCTCCATCCCAGACAAAAGCTGCAGATCAGGAGGAGGCAGCAAAGGCGCTTTACACTCTTGAGCAATGTCAATTAGAGCATTGGGAACAAAACTGCAGGCAAAGCCTTGCTCCACTTTAAATAGAGGACTCTGAGCTAATGAGGCCAGCTGGACTGATTAACTGCTGCTATAAATTAGCTCAGTCCAGTCTATTCTGTTGTTGCAAAACAAAGCTCCCAAGTTTTTATGCAAGGCTGTGTGATACCTCTGGCTTCTTTGCTGTCTTACCTTCGGTATCCACTTTTGAGCTAATCTTTCTGGCAACTCCACTCTTGGTTTTGGACTCTGCTCAGGACTGCTTTGTCACTTTGAACCTTGGACTGTCTGGATCATGGCTTTGTTTATAACTCCATGTAAACCTTGTGACTGGACTATGTTACCTCTGCCAGTTCTTTGTGGGTTGGAGGTATACTCACCTGGGCACTTGCCAGCTTTAAACAGGACATGGTGAGAATAATATGGCCCTCTAGATGTTGTTGGACTGCTCTAGCCAGCATAGCCAATGGTGAGGAATGGGTGGAATTGCATTCTCACATCTGGAAGGCCCATTGCTGCTCTAAAGCCACCTTATACTAGCTATTAACCTTGATGCTAAAGGAACTGTTGTGCTGAAATAGCACAATCAAGATATGGTTGGACTGTAACTTCCATCAGTTCTAGCCAGTATAGCCAATGGTGATGAATGCTGGGAGTTGTAACTGAGTAACATCAGGAGGGTCACATGATTCCTTCTCTAACTTTTGATACTGCATGAAGGAGACAAATCATAACTTTACGCTTATAAGTGAATTGTGATATTTCACTACCAAATGTGCAATCCAACATGCAAAGTGCATAAATGAACGATGTGCCAGCATGCACAATGGCACCACATACATGACTCCACTTCTACAACATTGAACTGAATTTGGACATTCCACATCGGAAAAAATGCCCAGCTGCTTCCAGAAAAAAACTTATGCATGAGTAAGACACCAAGAGCAATTTAAGCCAACATTTATACTGAGAATCCCAGATGAATATATTCAACACCCAAACATAATTATGTGATTCCTTACATTTTGGACATTCACAACAGATGCTGGCAGTTCCTTTCAGCATAAAATCATTCTAACCAGGACTGTCAATATAGCATATTTTGGAGATGCATAGATTGAATCCTGCCCCCAAACATCATAGTTTTGAATATGCAGGATTATTATTGGTATAATTATTTAAACATGGGAGCATTCCAACATGTGATTGCTCAATCATGTCTTGAAGCAGTACTATGAAAAGCTTTATTACTTGATTTTACTGAATTTATAAACTAGTTTCTACTATGCCTTGCCAAATAACATTCTTCACAAAGAAAGAGAACATGGATGGGAACAATAACATATCAGAGTTTGGATAAGATGAAGGCAATCCAAGGAAAAGATTTCAGTATAAGACCAGTAGAAACATTCATTGGGCATCCTTTCATGGAATGACAGCTGATTACAATTTTACCTGACTCCTTCCTATTCCTAGATCCTCATTAGATGTTCCACTCACATGCATGATTGACATGGGCAGGTCTGTGATTCAGTCTGACATGAATCTGAGACACAGTTATGCTGAAAAATATGACAAACTGCA
The DNA here is from genome assembly GCA_948474755.1 of Ctenosaura bakeri. NCBI lineage: Eukaryota > Metazoa > Chordata > Lepidosauria > Squamata > Iguanidae > Ctenosaura > Ctenosaura bakeri. The sequence continues at coordinate 358,730 of CAOLHI010001415.1, forward strand.
ACTGACATCTACCTGTCAATATCCCTGTACACAGCCCATTACCAGCATCAGGCAGGCTTGTTTGACATGCTCATTCTTCTTAACAGGTGGAGATGGCTCTTCGTATGGGGATAGTGGTAGATGAATAATGTTGTTCCACAGAGCTTGTGTCTAGACTCATTTCTTTGTTTGAAAGTTTGTCTGATTTATTAAAAGATTAACCTAAAACAGTGAGGGGCAGCTTTTGTACTCATTATGTTGTTGTTATTTTTTGTCACGCCAGGTTTCTCTTATGAGAGGCCTGCATGAGTCCCAGTTATCAAGAGCCCTGCTCAAGTGTTGCAAACTAAGGACCATGGCTTCCTTTATTGAGACAATCCATCTGTAACATAGCCTCCCTCTTTTCTTCTTTCCTTCCACAATGACAAGTGGTATCATCTTTTCCAATGAGTCATGTTATCTTACAATATGTCTGAAGTATGATAGCTTAGTTTGGTAATTTTAGCTTCTGGTAGGAGTTCGGGCTTGATTTGCTTTTGGAGCCATTTATTTGTCTTTTTGGGAATTGGTGGTATCCACAAAACTCTGCTCCAGCCTCACATTTCAAATGAGTTGCTTCTCTCCCTTTCAATTTTCTTCATTGTCTCAATTTCACAACCATATATCGAAACTGGAAATACTATGCTATGAACGATTCTGAGTTTGGTACTGAATCTTTGCAACTGAGGCTCATATCTTGTTCCTTCCTAGTTTTCCTTCCAAGTCTTATCATTTTTCTGATTTAGAATTATAGAATTGAAGGAGACCACAACAACCATCGAGTCCAACCCCCTGCCATGCAGGAACACATACTTCAAACACCCCCAGCAAATAGCTATCCAGCCTCTATTTAAAAACTTCCAAAGGTGACTCCACCACATTCCTGCGTAGCATATTCCACTGTCAAACAGCTCTTACCATTAGGAAGTCATTCTTGATGTTTAGGTGAAATCTCTTTTCCTGTGGTTTGAAACCATAACTTGACAGCAGTCTCCATTTTGATTAATGACTAAACCAAGATATTGTCATGCCACTGTCCCACGATCCAGAGAGGACCCTTCCCAACAGCCAGAACACAGACACATGAACAGGACAATACTTACTGCAGCCAGCATAGGTGAAAAAGGAAGAGCCCAGGGGACTTGGAGCATTGATATAGTAAGGACACATCAATTAGGCAAACAGCCGGAGGAGGCTGTCAGCCTATATAAACAGGGAAAGGGTGGGAAGAAACCGTTGCAGACAACTGATCTTATTGGTGGAAGCAACACTCCTCATGTTTGGATCCCTTGCTTGTGTTCCTGGAAACTTTGGCCCTCACCTTGTGTACGGACTTTACTACTAGACTGTCGCTCTGAATTTGTGTTCTAACTTTTTATTAATAGTTTTATTTTAAGTTGCAGTGTGTTTGACAGGGTGTAGAGACTTTAACCTGACTCTCTCAGCTCCCAGTTGAAGACCCTAATTGCTGTACTGCACTTTGTTGTTGTGTGCCTTCAAGTCAGCCTTCACTAATGGCCACCCTTCCTACAGTTCACTTGGCAAGATTTACTCAAAGAAGATTTATCATTGCTTCCTCTAGGTCTGAGAGCCAGTGACTTGCTCAGTGAGTTTCCATGGCTGAGTCAGGATTTGAACCCTGCCATCCTAGTCCCACACTGAAAGCACTAATCCATGCTGGCTCACCTACACCACACTGCTTCTCTTAATTTTGCTTTAGATGCAAGCACCTGCAATCCATCTACATCTGTTATGATGAGCAAGGCATAGCCTTCACTTTTCCATTTCACTAGAACAGAAACATATGCCAAGGCTCTTGTTTGTATGGGAATCATTGTAGCATATTTTGTTAAGGTGCTAGGGTCTTTTCAGAGTTAATATCAAGAGACCAATGTAGCAATAGTGACTTAGAGGGCCAATCACAACATAAACAAAGTCTTTTCCAACCCCCAAGCCACAGTGTAAATTATAAATCATATATGGGGCTTCATGGAAATGTTTATAGCGATGGGTCCATTGATTAATGCTGCCAAGTTTGTATGTCCTGTCAAAAGCAAGAGAAGAGAAAGCCACAGAATAAATGGTTCACCACAAATATTTATTCAGCTGTAATGGCCTTTAGGGGATTTCAGACAGGTTCTAGTGCAAATAGGAAAAAACAAAACAAGTGGAAATCTGCCCTGACTCATGGACAGTGTTCTTAATTTTATTTTGGGGACAGAGGAATTAAATTGCAAGTCAACTGCCTGACCCCAGTGGCCACCATCTATCTGTGGGTACCTTTTTACTAAATTGGTGGGGGGAGAGGGCTTCTCTGAACATTTAGGACTGACCTACCTATGTAGTGTGTAATTCATAAGGCAACATAATCCAGAGGTGGCACGCTGTATGATTTCAGACAGCAGATGAAGGCTCTTGCTGCTCTGAGCCTTCAAGTTATTTCTGACTCATGGTGACCCTATGGCAAATCTATCACAGGGTTTTCTGGGCCTGAGAGTAAGTGACACACCCAAGGTCACCCAGTGGGTTTCCTTGGTTGAGTGAGGAATTGAATCCTGGTCTCCATGGTCATAGTCCAATGCTCAAACCACCACATCAACTCTGTAGATGAAAATGACCTCTCTTGAATGTTCATGTGGTTACATTTTAAAAGTAACAAGTTACAGGACAACCCAGCATTTGAACAATGTCACACTCCTCCACCACTATTTAGTGAGGTTGCACACCTCTAACTGTTAAAGTAACTATAAAAGTTATTGATAAACAGTAGGAGGAATAATTCTCTAACAGATAATGTCAAATACCTCATGAAACTATAAATCCCAGGATTCTATAGGATGGAGGTATGGCTGCTAAAGTGGATGTGTGGATGCAAGACTGATAAGCATGCTATTTATATAATTTTGTTGTTTGGTCAGGTTGGTTTAGGTAATCTGTGGTCCTCTATCAGAGGTTCTCAGCCTTTGAGCAGATGTTTTGGACTTGAACTCCCAGAATGCCTTTCCATGGGTCATCCTGGCTGGTGTTTCTGTGAACTGAAGTCCAAAGCAACTGGAGCAAAGGATAAGAAGCATTATTGCCCTAGATGCTCTTGGATTCCGACTCCCAGTACACACAGTGATTGGCCATGTTGTTGGTCACTAATGAGAGCTGGAGTCCTTCAGTTCTCCAGGGGCCAAAGGTTGCCCACTCATATGTTTAGCAAAATTCTGTGTATAATGCAGGGAAGGAATATTCATAAATATTCCAAAAAAATGGTTGAAAAAATTGGTTTGTTGAGTCTAGGGAAACCCTGATGAGGAGAATCTTAGAAGGGGGAAAATCTTCCCAATTTAGGATTTGTTCTGGATAAAAGTGCACTAAAAAAACAAAAACAAAAAAACAGAAAGCAGCACTTTCTGTGCGGAGAAGAGCATTTCTGCTCAGAGAACAAGGCTCCCGCATAGGAAATAGTATGTTCTCTTTAAAAAGCCACAATATTTCTGCCTCAAAAACAAGTTCATTGCACAGAAAACAGTATTTTCTGGGAGGAAACATCTCTGTAAAAATAACACAGAACACAGAATCTTTTTTTTCTTTTTTTGTACACAGCATAAGTCCCAAACTGTGAACAGTCTTTGAAAACTGCCCCGTTTTAGACAAATTTCTTGCAGTGAAGAGAAAAATATTAGAACTATTTTTTCTTGCCTGCAAGAATGAAATTCACAAAGATTTACATCCCTTCAAGGGCAGAGTGGAAATGAAGCAATGTCCTGGATGAAAAGTCTTTCCAAATTTCTTAGAGCAGTCAGAGAGGCAAACAAGTGTCAGCTGCAACGTTTGTGGTTAACCACAAAACCAACTCAGCAATGTATTCTGTGTATGAGTGCATTGTGTATGTATGAAGCACAGAGTTCCTTGCCCTCCGGTTTGAATAGTTTGAAGAGAAGAAAGGATGGCAAACACCAGAAAACAGGAAGATGAAAAATGACATACAGCTTACTCACAGCCATCTCCATTTCACAGAACTTTCAGAGAGGACTCACTTATTTGATGAAGTCAGGATTTTTTTTTTTAAAAGGAAAAACTATTTAGTCATAAACAGATGAATCCTATAATAGCCTTTGTTTCCTCTGCACAGGAGGTCTGTATGATTAATCAGATCTCGTGCAGTCAATGCCAACCCAAACAGATGAATGCAAGATGCATCTGCTGTAGATTAAACATTTGGAAAAACCATTTTATAAATATTTTTTTTCTCTCCAAAACAAAACATCCATATGGCAAGTTAATCGGGGTATATATTTAAAACCCATTTTGTACACCTCTATAGTTTTGTGCATCTATACTCACCACTGTCTATCTGCACAAATATGTACATTCTCTTTCAACAGATAGTTCTCTTATCCATACTTCAGTCATTTGGCATTCAGATTATGGTTATACGTGCTATATAGGGTTTCAGTTGATACACATTATGATGGCCATACTTTTGCCCAGAGTGCACATTGGACACCACCTTACATTTGCCTTGGTCAATTATATTGGCTTCTGATTTGTTTCCAGGAACAATTGGTGGTGCTGTTTTTGACACACAGCTCAAAAAAGTTTGTAGCCAGGATTTCTGAAGTAGCATTTCCGCCCATATGAATCTGCCTGTGATTTATAAAATTTGTCAAGAGCTCTTTCCTATGTGTATGTTGTGTGCCTTCAAGTTGTTTCTGACTTAGGATGACCTTTAGGTGAACGTATGATGGGGTTTTTCCGAGGCTGAGAGTATGTGACACACCCAAGTCAGCCAGTGGAAATGGAGTTGACAGTCAGGGAGGGGAGGCAGTGGGGGGCAGCCTTTCAAGGTACCACAGGAGAACAATTTCCCTCTCAGCCACTGGCAATTGTCTACCCCAGTTTCAGATGGTCAGCAAATACTGTTTTGTTCCGTTGGTCTATGGGGATTTACCCCTCAATTCACTGCTTTTTCACCAGGTGTGAGGCTCTGCCTAAACCTCCTCTGCCCCCATAAGTGAAGACTTCCACAAATCTCACTGTTACCCCCAAGAGTGAGAACTTTCCTTTGTCCCCACCTCTGCCACCAATATAAGGACCTCTTCCTGTCCTACTCCTGGAGCCCCTCAAGGTGTGTTGTATTATGCAACTTATACTCCCTGCCAGGAACCACCTCTCTTTATTCACTGCTGTCAAAACAGACAACAGACAACTGAATCCAAGCTTTCTAATGTATAATGTTCCTGCAGACCAAAAACTATATATAAATATGGAATCAATACTTTATTAATAGAAACTGAACATAACAAAACTGATTATTTAATACATTTAAAACGTATCTCACTTTCTCTTATACTCCACTCTTAGCTAACTCAGACTCTTAAACACCACACATTAATTCCTGTACCTGACAAACCAACTCTCTTAATTGTTACCCTCACTTAACTCTTTTTTTCCTTCTGACTACCATGAACGACTATAGTACCTTTCATCCTATCTGACCTTCACCACCTTTATTCAAATCTCCTTTGACATTTCATCAAATATCACTCAGTCTCAACATTCCACTCTCAACCCCTCCCAATAGTTTTTTACCTTGTTACCTCTGTTACTTCTGCTATGGCACTGTGGATGAGGACCCCCAGATATCATTTTGATATCAACAATTCAGCCTTAGCTTGACCTTTTTCCAGCCACCCCACTCCACGTGTTTGCGAGGTTCTCCGGACAAGCACGGACAGAGTGCGGCCGCTAATGATTTTACATTCCAGACCCTATTGAGGCCAGCAACTCAAGCCTCGCTCGTAGCTTCAGGGAACTTCCAGCCGCAAACCTCACAATAGTGGCACAGCTCCCAGCCAAGCCATTCCTTTATGTTGGGCCATCAACGTACCGGCCATGCTATTGTCATCAAGAGCAAATCCAATCATGTAAACCTGACCTTTGCCAAATCCTTTGTCCAGCGCTAAAACTCCTTTTGTTCTCACCTGGCTTGCCATAGCCGGTAGGCACAAACTCCCCTATAAATGCCCCTCACTTCCAAACGGTCTTCGGACTATTTTGGACTTCCATCCCGCCTTGCTGCCAATTGTCTAAGGGAACTCCCCTCAGCTCCCCACGCTGAGCTTTCTTCCCCAGAACCCCGCTCTTCTCCAGGACTACGAGTCCAGTGTCGTATTGCCTATCCATTTTCAACTCCCTGTTTCTATTTCCCAGCTAGTTAGTTTGTGTCTTTCATGTTTCTTGTCTTTAATAAAATATTTTTTGTTACTTTGAAAACCTTGTCTAGCCGCTCTCTGACCCGCCACTGTATACATAGGGTTAAAGATCCTTCCTAAGTTACCCTGCCTCTTGTTTAGCCAAGAGAGTGCTCCAGCTAAATTCCCCCAGTTTGTGCTTTTATTTGGTAATTTGGGTGCCCCTCCCGGGACTCCCAACACACAGGGTAACACCTCTAATATATAAAGTAAATTAAACAAGGTTTTATACCTTACTCTATGATATTGCAAGGACTTTTAATTCTCCTCTCTAATTTCAATCCTAATTCTGTTTCTTGGATTTTATTTTATTTATTGTTTTGCTTCTGTTTTGATTATTTTATTCTCATTTATTATATGATATTTCTAATAGCATTTTTTTAAAAAAATTGAATGTTATTACAGATCCTTGTCAGACAGAGGGTGCACTTTTTAAATGGCTTACATACTTCCATTTTTTAACATTAACGAGTCTTTGCAAACACAACTGAATCAAACCTGCCAGCTTTTGCATATGAACCTTCAAAACCTTTCTCTACTTTCTTGTTTTCACTATTAAATTAGCTGTTAATAGCTATATAGCATGTGGTATATCTTAGGGCTTCTTGGGGAAATCATTTTTGGGAATTCCCATAAATTTTGGGGACTTCATCCATACTTTAAACCAGAGTTTTCCAAACTGTTCATGTTGGTGACACACTTTTTAGATATGCATCATTTCACGGCACAGTAATTCAGTTTTATGTATTATAAATAAATAAAGCATAAAGCATAAATCATATATTTTTAAACATATAAATTAAAGGTTTTCATGAAATAGGTTGTGTCCCCATACATTTCATTATTAGAACTTATGTATGTGTCCATATCTCATATTTTTCTTATAAGGAGTTAGTTACTAGCAAACCAGAGGTTAAACTAATTGTCATCCTCATTGAGGTCTTTCTTGGCCCAGGGTGGTGGCGGTGACACATCTACACACTGTAGCCAACACACTAACATGTCACAACAAACAGTTTGGAAAGCTCTGCTTTAAACTGAAACATAGGCCATAACTCCAGGATTCTGTAGGATGTTGAAAGTGGAATAATTGTGCTATAAGAGTATAGTGCGGAAATGGCCCTAATGTTACCTCAGAATGGGAGAGGGGCATGGAGAAAACATTTTAAAAAATGAAGGGACAAAGGCCAGAAATACACAATTTCCCCATCGTTAGCATTTTTTTTAAATGGCCACTATAAATAGAAAGAGATCCAGTGCAATGTAATGGTCTGAGTGCAGGACCATGGTTTAGAGAGACAAGGGTTTGAATCCTTGCTCAACCCCCTAGCCAGGTCACACACTCTCAGCCTTAGAGAAGGGCCATGGCAAGTCCACTCTGACCAATCTTGCCAAGAAACCATGTGATAGGGTTATCACAAGCCAGAAACAACTTGCAGGCACAGAACAACAATAAGTAGAAAATGCAGCAACGTGAATGGCTAGAGAATTTAGTTATCACAGTACGATGAGACTTGGAACAGATTATTTGAAGGGATCTTCAAACCTCTTGATAGATTTTTTTTTTAGGTCAGAAGAAATCACCACCAATGTGATATATTTCTCCCTCTACAAACTCTAGTCAAGGGACTGATTAGATGATGTATTCTGTGTCAGCAGCTGGCCAACATATGGCATGATAATAATCAAATATGTACAGACTATACAAAAGACATTGGCTTCAAAGCAAATCAAATATAACTTTTTTAAAGTTTTGGTCTCTGATAATTAAAAAAAAAAATGAACCACAAGCCAAGCATTTCATAAAAGATTCAAAATAATTAAAAATGTGTGACAGGGTGTCGTTCTTTGTTCCTTGGGGCAACTGTCTGCAGAATCTCAGAATGAAATAAGAGAAGGACTATGAAAAATGTGCAATGAAAATTCAAATTCTAAAGCAAAGTAATATGATTTTATCAAGTACAAAACCTCCCACAATTTCAGTAGCAGGGTGCTTGGTTGTGTGTGGTGGGGCAAATGTATGTTCAGGGCAGAACAAATAAGGTAGAAAGAGTGGTAGTCTTGATTGGCATTGTTGCTAGGGTTGCCAATTCAGGATTGCGCTAGTAGCTGAGGTTTCCAGGTTGAAATCTGAGACCTAGAGACATCCCCTAGTGATGTCATTAAGCACAATTGCTTGCAGCCTGTCATTCAAACACAACCACAGAGAATATATTTTTTCCTATTAGGAATTAAGAGACAAATCTTGGCTGAAAGGGCTGCTACCAGATCAAGGTGAAATGAAGTGATGTTGTTGTCATTGTCTTCAAGTCTTTTCTGACTTATGGCAACCCTAAGGCAAACCTATCACACGGTTTTCTGGGGCTGAGAGTGTCTGATGCGCCCAAGATCATTCAGTGGATTTTCTTGACCGAGTGGGGAATCAAATCCTGGTCCCCAGGGTCATAGTCCTATGCATCATGCTCTGCGTCCCAGAACATGGAAATGGACTCAAGAGACTGAAACAGTGGACATGCCAGACCTGCTGAACAGGAGGAGGTTACAGAGCCACACATCTCAGAGACAGAACAGACTGCAAAGTTAACACCCTTCTGATACAGAAGACAACTTACTTATACATACCTTTGCCGAGTGTAGACAGCAAAGGGAGAACTTGTGTCAGTCTCAAAGGATTTATAGGAGACAGCAGTTAGCTAGGCAGCAGCTGTGTTAAGCTGCCGACCTATATAGGCACTGCCCTTCCTGTCCAGGAGTTGTCAGAGCTTATCTGACCTTCCTGCATGCCCATTGTATTTCTTGGATTGTTCTGACTCTGGGTTTATCTTGCTCTGCCTTTGGATTCTGTTGGACCCTGTTTGTGCCTATGACCTTTTGCATACTGAGTAAAAGTAAGTGACCAATTTTGAGCTGTTCTGTTTCCTTGTTTGTTACTTTGCCTGCATTATGTCCTGGCTATCAGCTGTGCAGCTACAAGCTCTCGCTTGCTGCCCAGATTGAGATAGGACACAACACTCAAACCACTACACCACGCTGGCTCTCCAAGGTGCCACACTATGCTATAACATTAAATTTTAACAACTTGAAACAAATGGAAACAGTAAAAATTATTTAAACAGACAGAAATTATATTAAACACTTTAATAGTTTAATAATTTAAAACCAGTCAAAAAGGTAAGGCAATTTAAAACCAACCACATGTCTGCATTTAGGTGAATTTAGTAAGACTCAAAAAACTTCAGTAAAAAGCCTGGTCTTCAGGGCCTTAGTCCAGTGCTCCAACCACTACATCATTCTGGCTCTAAATAAATGAGATTATTCCTTATTCTTATTTATTTAGGAGACTGGATAAGGAACACTTAATCTTCCCACCTTGCTTCTAACCAGAAAGTGGATACAGAGCAGAGTGAAGGGTGAGCTCTGGCACTATAGCAACTGGGAGCGAAGGAGGAAGCTAAAGAAATACAGAGGCTTGCATATTACAGCAGCCAATCAATGAATCCTTGCACTGATAGGAAGCCGCTGCTTTAATAGCTTTTTATTTTTATTTTTAACAATTGTTATAACTTTCACAATACTATTATAATAGTGTTACAACAAAGTTAACATATCCCTTAATATATTTAATATGTTTCACAGTATGATCAGTTATTTAATTTAGCTCTAACTCCTCAAATATATCTTTCTTTTTATTAGCCCCTTCCTCTCACCCCTCACCCCCCGGGGAATGGTCTAATTATTTATTATAATTCTCTTTTACCTTTTATGTGGAATATCACTTTAAATATCTTATTCGCATCCTCGTATTCCTCTCAATCAATATTCTCCTGTCTCTAAACCAAGGCCATTTCCATCCTATATTGTTTTATTGCTGTTCCACTTTCAACATCCTGTGGAATTCTGGGGTTTATAGTTTTCTGAGGCCAAAGAGATCTCTGGCTGAGAATTCTAAATGCCCTTCCTAAACTGCAAACTCCAGGATTCCATAGGATGTTGAAAGTGGAATAATCATGCTATAAGAGTGTAGTGTGGAAATGGCCTATGAAGGTCCTCTCCAATGATGGCTGGTGGTTACTCAGCTAGGACATTCTCCACATATTTCAGTAGCAACTTACTGAAAGTATTTGGGAAATGGTAGCTGGTTTGCATAATGGAAATATGGCATATCAGGCAGTACCACTGCCTTTAGGGTGATAGTTCTAACATCTGGCCTCCAGATGCTTTGGATTTCAGTTCCCAGACAGCACGGCCAGCATGGGCAATGGACAAGGATTGGGGAGTTCATGTTCAAAATTTTGACAGATTGTATGGTGAGACTGTGCTTTAGAATATCAATAATGCTTTTCCAATTAATCACTTCCCAGTTGGGAGCTTCTTTCTTTCCCCATATTCCATTTATATGTGTAAAAAATGAAGAGGTGTATAAGAAATATGTTTTCAAGGGTTATAGTGTGTTCTGCTTTGAAAGGAACCATTCTGTAGCCATTACCTCTGGAATTTTCCTTTGCAGGGGAGCATCAAGGAGTTGAACATCACAGGCCTCGCTCTCCTCTCCCATACTGCTTTCAGAGGGAGAAGGAGGGAGAGAAACATTTGGTTTGCAGCTTGGAAAGTCCCGTCTTCCTGTATGGAGTCACTGCTGCTTTCAGAATGAAGAGGGCTATTTTGAACTCAACTGTTATCAGTGATAACTTGAACTTGAAAACAAAAAGGAAAGGGGAAAAAAGAAAGAAAGCCCACCATCCAAACAATAGAGAGCAATTGTGTTCTGGGGAAGGAAGTATATGTTTCCATTAAAAGCTAGATAAAATGTCAACTTTTTGTTGCTGCAGCTCAGAATTGTTTGGATCCAGACATTTCTCCTCTTAGCAAACATTTAAGGGAGTAGAAGACCACTTGATCCTCCCCACCTGATGTATAAAATAGTAAGATGACAACAATGTTGTTTTGAGTTTTATCATAAAAGGGATGGGGGATTCACTATTGGGATGAGCAAGAATCCTCTTTTGGTTTACATTAAAACTTGACAAAGTTACTTCTTTAGGCTACAGCCTCCAGAATACATCAGGGCCCTTTTCGCACTGAGGCTTTTTGCGTGAGCCGGGGTGGGCGGCTTGCGCGAAAAGCCTCTTCCGAGAGCCTGCCGGTTCCCCGCTCGTTCCTTCCGCAGGCGAAGGAACAAGCGGGGAAGCGGCAGCGTCCCGGAGGCGGAGGCGGCTCGCGCGTCCATCCTCCCCCGCTTGCGTGAGAAGCAGGAGCCTCTCACGCCGCCCCCCGCGCACGCGGGAAGTGAGCGACAGTTGCGCCCGTCCCCCCACATGTGCCAGGAGCGAGCGACAGTCGCGCCCACCCCCCCGCGCGCGTGCGAAGCAGGAGGCTGTCGCGAGCAGCCCCCCACCCGCGCGAAGCAGGATGCCATCGCATCCGTCACGCAAGCGCCCCGCCCCACCCCTTCCTTCCGCAGGAGCGGAGGGAAGGAAGCGCTACCCGGCCGCCTCTCCGACGCACCGCACAACAGGTAAGTGCGGGTGGGCGCCGGGAGCGTTGTGCGAGTGCGGGGTGATTTTCGCTTGGAAGCGAAAATCAAAAACCCCGCGCTCGCGCTGCTGCAGCCCCGTGAGAGCGCCGGAAGTGGGAGTGCGTCGTGTGGAGCGGCGCTCCCACTCCCGCACGGCTCACGGGGCTGTTTCGCTCGGGAAAGCCCGTGCGAAAAGGGCCCAGGTCTCAGTTAACAAAGCTTCTGACAAAGAAGCTCCTTGTTATGAAGCTGATTTATTTTTTAGCAGTGCTGGTATTGAGGGAATGATGAAGGAGGGCTACAGAAACAGGATTTTGATGCCATTTTGCAGAAATGTGTCTGCAATAAACAGTCATACATGTTGCTTATATTTTGTTTATGTAATCCCTCTTTTTTTCCAGGTGTTTTCTATTTTGTTTTGGTTTTTTTGGAACTACAGTGTTTGGTGCATTTTGTTAAGTTGGATTTACACCACCATAACTGTTGTTTAAATATACTGTATAAGGATATGAAGTGTTTTAACATACCACTTCTATCAGTTTGTTATTGGAAATTATAATCCTCTAATGAAGTGGTTTAAGGAGAAAATTAAATTTGGCCTTTTCTTAAATTGTCCCCCTTAGATAAAATAGCACTTGTAAAGACGTTTGTAACTCTCTCTATATATGATGAACATGTATATATTCTCTCTCTCTCTCTCTCTGTGCGTGTGTGTGTGTGTATAATTTCAAACATTTCCCATAAATCCAGAGACAAAGAGGCTAAGTAAACTTCAAAAAATGATGGGGCAAAACAAAACTTAGATTTTTGAAAATAGCTAAGTGTAACTTAGTCAAAAGTCTGGCAATACCACATATTCATAACTATTCTGGTGCTTTCCAAGTTGCTCAACCTACTAAACTTATTAAAGGTCAGAACAATGTTAAATGGGTGAGGGTGGAATTGAAAAGGATAGATCCTATGGATATGAGTATTCCTTTTGAAAAAAAATAAACAAAATACAATGACTTCTTCTTGAAAGGATCACTGAAAACACAGAATAAATGGTGCAAGATATTAGCTCCTTCTCCCTCTCCATTAATACCATTTCTAATGCTGCCACAAATTAATAGTTTTGAAATTATTTTAAGCAGTGGGCTTCAGTGGGCATACTATGAGTAAGAGATTTTATTGTTGGTATATCCAACACACCAATAGAAAGAGAGCAAATAGTTGACAAAGTACAAAATATAAACCCCACTTGCCTACAGATAGAACATATCTTAGCTTTAATTAAAGAAATTGTACAAGATATGAGGTTGTTCACATTTTTTGAATATATATGTTATAATGAGGAAAATATGACAGGAGCTCAGGAGCAAAACTATATGATGGGTTTCTCACAGAAAAAATTTGGCAGACTGATAAATATTCGATTACTGTGGGAAGCTGATATTGGATCTTCTATAAGCAAAGAAGAATGGAGATAAGCACTTACATCTCCTGTCATGAAATCCATCTCCACATTAACCAGAAAAAAATACACTAAAACTGCATCACAAGTTGCATTATATGCCAGTGAATAATAAATAAGAGGATTTCTTCTTGGTGCTAGAGGAAGTGTGGACAGAAAAGAACTTATGTTCACCTTTGACAAGCATGTCCAGCAGTTCAGAAATTTTGGGGAAATGTGATATTTACAATGATGACAATTATAAATCAAAATATAACAATTAGTGGGAAATTACTGGTGTTCTCAGTATTCACCGGAGCCAATCAAAGCCTGTAATATTTTTAAAAAATCACATTTTTCATATATACAGCTAGTAGTAATTATTAAAATTAGTAAAAACTGGACATACTTGGAAAATATAAATATGGAATGCTGGTGGAATAAATCTGGGAGATCACTATAAAGTTTTCTCGTCACAAAGAGCCATGTTCCAACTTGGAATGCATCAAGTTTCTATTTTACTGAGTTTGGAAAAGTTACTTTTTTGCACTACTACTACTCCCAGATTCCCATGCTTCCATGTCCTAGCATCAAGTAATTTTTTTTGGACCACTATTCCCAGAAGTCTATGCCTTCTGGGGAAGACTCAAGGCTATCACTAGGCTTAAAGGGGTTGGGGGCATGTTACCCTCTGCTCAGCCTGTCCTGTGACTCAGGTAGCACCTCCAAATCTGAGAAGTAACTGGGTATTGGTATGCAAAAGTGGAGGGGTGGTGGTGCTGCTGATGCTATGATGAGAAATGTCAGCCATCTGCATGTGCAGCTGCCATCCGTGTTATCCCAATCTCCATTCTCAATATTGTACCAGAACATGGGCCTTTAACCCAATGCAAATAGTAGATGCAGGGGGGCTGATATGGATTAATAGGGATCAAAGAATCAATCAGGGAAGCCATGTCCCTGAGTTATAAAGACCAGAGCAAGGCAGTTGATGAGATCTTAAGATGTCTCTCAGTCATAGGGTCACCATAAGTCAAAGTGGACTTGATGCCAACTAACAAGAACAAAAACAACAAAAGATTTAAGCAATGCTGGGAAATGCTTGTTAGGACTATAGTCCCAGAATCTGCCAGTGATGGCTGTGCTGGTGGGGGTTTCTAGCAGCTGTTATGCAAAAAAACCCCTATTCCTTCCCTCAGATCTGGAACTAGAGAAATTCGTTTCTGAGCAATGATAAGGACACAGCCTTTCTGCATTACCCTGTTATAGTGCTTTTGTTCCATTTTCAACATCCTATAAAACCCTGGGTTTTCAGTTTAGGGAAGGGTCTTTAGAATTCTCAGAGAGCTCTTTGGCCTCTGTAAACGACAAACCCCAGAATCCCACAGGATGTTGAAAGTGGAATAATAGCATTATAACAATGTAGGACAGTAAAGCCCAAAGATGCAAACTGTGGTTCAAAAAGAAATCCCAGATCTGATGGGGTAGATGTGGAGGGAGTGTAGTTTTGTGATTGACAACTCCAGCTCCCAGCCAGAGAATAACTTTACTAGGGGTCTTCTTTTTTCAGTTGCAGGCAGAGGGCTTTGGGGAGGGATGGAGAAGGATCTTATCACTTGACAGTGCCCGTTCCTGTCTTTTCACTGTGTTTTGTGACTGTGAGTCAATGACAGAGGCTATAGTTAATACTATTATTATTGCTTGGCACGGTAGGTTTTTGCATGGAGTGCAAGGGCAAGAGAAGAGCCCTCTGGGCCTCATTCAAAAAGGAATTTATGAACGTGCAAGCTGCACTCGTCTGTAAGTCACTAACAGGATGCCAGCCATATTTAACGATTTGTCAGCTGGCAGTGTCATAAAATGCTAACTTTAAAGATCTAGTTCTGTGTAAACTCTACAGCAAATCATGATTCTGGGAAACTAAAATGTCCCATCTAATTGAATGAGGGTTAAAATATGAATAACTTTCTTCAACTTCTTAAGTAATCAGAGTCTGGAAAAGACTTTAGAGGTCAAATTGTTGGAACTCAATGTACACATATACACGCACCTCTAACAGATTAATAAAAATGGCTGACTGTATTAATTGACCTTTGAATAGGCAGGGGAGGCATAGAGTTTCAGGCTCTGGATGAGATTAAATCTCATTACCAGATTTTAATTATGAAGAAAAATCTAAAGATGACTCCTCACTCTCTCTTTAAGCACTTAATCACAGAAAGGATTTTCTGCACTAAGCCAAAGGTCTCAGAAGTTCTGGTCCTAAAATGTTTGCTAGAGTTTCTAGGGCATTTCTGCACTAGACTGTTGTAGTGCTGCTATTCCACTTTCAACATCCTATGGAATCCTGGGGTTTGCAGTTGAGGGAGGGGCTACAAACTGAGTTAAAAGTACAAAGTGCAAAAGTAGTTTTCACTCAATTGATTCAGCAGGCCGGGGTCGGAGAGAAGATGGGAAAGGCAGTATCTTGTCGTTCCCTGTATACTCAGGTGAAAGGAAACTGCTGCAGCCTCTCCTAACTTGCATCTTCATCCTCATTGCCATCTTGACCGCACTCTGATGTTGCTTGGCCAGACATGTTCCAGTTTTCATCTGCAAAATGTCAGAGGGAATGCAACATCAAGTGTGTTCAGAGTGTGTACTTCATGTCATTGTACGGGATGGTATTACAGGGGACAACTACTCAGATTGAGCAAATAATTTTGAGGCCAAGACTTCTCAGAGATTGGTGTTTTGGGAATGACCCATGATATCTGGTGATTGGATGCTGAAACTGTGTTGATCTTGATGCTCTGGCTACTGAGCTCAGGCTACTGAGCTATCAGTAGTACTGGTAGGATAGGTAGTAAGATGCAGGAAACTGGTTGCTTTGATCCCCAATTCAAGAGTCCTTCCACTCCACCATATATATGAATCTCAAAGGAGGCATGTAAATTTGGAACTAGGCTCCAATCTCTCATACAACCAGAGCTTGGTAAAGTTTATTTTTGCATTATGGCTTCCAGAACCCCCCAGGTGACATGCCCGTGGCCATTTGCCTGAGAGATTCTGGGAGCTATAGTCCCCCCTCAAAAGAGTGAACTTTTACAAACTTTGTGCATGACATACCTCATGAAAAATACAATTTTATTTAGTCACACTAGACTACTTAGTAAAAAAATTATTCTTGCATTTGTGTTAAGGCCTAATGTATAATTCAAAATGAATCCACTGCATTAGCACCATTATTAGGATTGTACAATCTTTCTTTCTTATTTTGTTTTCTCCAAATCATGTATGACATGGTGATGAAATGAAGCAAAAGTGAAAAATCTCCTTTAATATAACCCATACAATAAACATGTCAGTCTGGGACATCAGTGGATTAATGTGGCAAACAGATGACTTCAGGCTAGAAAGTGTAACATCACTCAGTAAATTAACATCAATAATTATAAGCTGTAAACAGTAGCAGATATAATTAAGATTGGAGGCCCAAGGGTTGTGTACGCCTAGCTGCTGTTGACATTCTTCAGTGCGGAGTTCTTAATGCTTGAGATCCCTCAGGAGACAGCAAATGTACCCATCTTGCACTAGGTTGAAATAATGTGCCAACGTGTTAAAAGAATTAACAACTGGTATTTTTCTTCTTCCTTTTTATAAAGGCAAGAAGCCAAAACAAGTCCACCCCTTCTTGGTAGAGAATGAAAAGGAGACAAAAGTCTTCCATTAGACTTCTTTCTGCTGCTCAGGGTCACTCAGGAACCAAGTAGTAGTTCCTGTAAAAATCGCTATATGTAATCCCCTCCCTGCCATTAAACAGAGCCGTGGCATTTCACTGCATCACAAGGCTGGCCCCAAGATTTATGCTGAAAATATTCAAATAGAAATATTCAACTTGCTGGAGTCTTAAAATGGATGGACTGGTTCTAGTGGGAGGAGGGGATGATATAGGGTAGAATCCTGTTGGAACATTACACAAGTATAGAATCATAGAATCATAGAAATGTAGAGTTGGAAGAGACCATACGGGCCATTCAGTCCAACCCCCTGCCATGCAGGAACACCCTCAAAGCACTCCTGACAGATGGCCATCCAGCCTCTGCTTAAAAACCTCCAAGGAAGGAGACTCCACTACACTCCGAGGCAGCAGATTCCACTGCCGGACAGCCCTGACTGTCAGGAAGTTCTTCCTGAGGTTCAGGTGGAATCTCCTTTCCTGCAGCTTGAATCCATTGCTCCTTGTCCTGGTCTCTGGAGCAGCAGAAAACAAGCCCTCTTCTTCCTCTACGTGGCATCCCTTCAAATATTTAAACATGGCTATCATGTCCCCTCTTAACCTTCTCTTCTGCAGACTAAACATACCCAGCTCTCTAAGTCTATCCTCATAGGGCATGGATTCCAGGCCTCTCACCATTTTGGTCGCCCTCCTCTGGACTTGCTCCAGCTTGTCAATATCCTTCTTGAATTGGGGTGCCCAGAACTGGACACAGTATTCAAGATGGGGTCTAACCAAAGCAGAGTAGAGTGGTAAGAACAGCAGTTACCTTCCAACTGTCCTGTTTGACAGAGACAGTCGTGATTAGTCCTATGCCATCTCACTTTTTAAGCTGCTTTTCAAATGTCCCAGTTTCCCTCTCCTCCTTCTACTTTCCCCATTTGCCTTCAGCTTACTTCAGTTGCTGAAAACTGAGTTCAAAGTGCAAAAGTCATTTGCACTCAGCACAGAGAGAGGAGAGGAGATGAAGGGGCAGAAGCTTGCCTTCTTAGTAGGCTCTGGCAAAAGTGGAATATTGCAGCCCTTCCGGTGGGTTTCTTCTTTCTTATAAATACCTTTTGCCATCTTGACCATATTCTGATGTTGCTGGACCATACATGTCCTCATTTTCATCTGTGAAATGTTGGAGATACTCAGGTACACATAGTTAAAGCTGTAATCTTATGCTCACTTTTGAATAACCCTACATGTAATTTTAAAGAAACACCCATAGAAAGAGGCTGCATTGCATTGCGACTGCAAACAAAGTTGTCATGTGTATTGCTTATTTTGCTTTGCAGCCTTAAGATTATTCTTTACTGTAACTAGAACAAGAGTTGCTATTCTTGCTACTCACTCCTGTCCCTTGTCTGTGATAAGACAAATAAAAGAAAAAGCATGCTTAAGAGTTCCCAAGGGATAAAATGGAGGAAAAAAGTAATTATCCCGTTGTACATCTTTGTTGTGTGCTGAACACTCACCTCCTTGCCCAACAACAACACAGACGCAGACACAGACACAGACACAGACACACACACTTGGGCTAAAACTACATTGAAGTTTGCACTGAGCTTTAGACAATGTGTTTTTCACACATTGTCACACTGGAGTTTGGATTTTTCCTAGGAAACATGTCTCTCCATATTGGCTTGCTCATTGAAAAGTTGATGCATTTGCCTCAAGGCCCAAGATCTGTTGGGAGGAACAGAACAAGTAAGGGTTGAGAAGAAGAGAAAAGCCATGTTTGAGCATTCAGCTGAACAGGCGCAGGGCTGAAACTGGGAATGGCAACATAAGTGTGTAGGTAATCCCTGCCCCCAAGCACCTGGATGCAAGTTAGACCTTCATGTGTTGAGTGTGAAGGTCTGAAGAAGGTTCTGTAAATATATTTAGCTGAACCCCATTAAGTATGAACTGTATTCAACTGAATGTGGTTACATTAAGGCCTCTTTGAGGCTTATGACATGAATGGAGCATTAGTTTGTTTTGTCATAATCAAGGAAAGGTTGTCTATTTGATAACTACGCCTTTGTTTTTATATATATATATATTCATATATACATGCTTATTATGACTAATTCACATAGTTATATATTAATTAATTGCTATTAGATGCTGAAATGTGTAGGAAGAAAAAAAATCCTTTAATATATTTTTGTTATCTTGTATGAGGGAAATATTAATTTAAAAGGAAAAAGAACTAAAAATGTTTATTTGGTTTTTAATCTATCTTTTTCTTTTTTGGATAAGGAAGGTATAAAATGAAGAGTGTTAATATAAGCTGTCTCACCACCATGTGGGAGGGTTCTTTTATTTATCTGTTAAATGTTTAGGTGTGAGTCCTTGTACTGTTTCTTTTGAAATATCAGGTATTGTCCTTTTTGGGTGTCAAATTTGTATTTTTTTTCTGTTTTTTTTAATTTATTTGTTTTCATTTGCATTCTCTATTTTGTAATCTTGTTGTTCATGTCTTATTCTCTTTTTTTCTGTATACTTATAATAAAAAAACCTAAATCATCATCATCATCATCATCCTGCATGAAACCATGAGAGTTGTTAGTAAGAGTTAATATTACTGGCTCAGATGGACCCAGGATCTGGACTTAGTATAAGGAATCTTCTGTGTTCCTACAGTCCTGGTTCGGGGATAATAATGTTATCTTAGATCTTGAAACAAACAGGAAAAAAAGGGATACAAACCATAGAAAATATTTCAACAAAACTAGCATTTTCTTTTTCTTTTCCAACAGGTAGAGATGCTTGAGAAATGCAGTATTTCTACATTTTGAAGCAAATAACCTTATCTGCATTTCCTGAACTGATAATGTGCATTTGAAAAAAATTTTCCTTCACAGTAAGACTTTTCTGAATTTGTGATGTGGTTTTTGGCATAAAAAAACAAATGCATAATGTATTTTAGAGTGTGTATTTTAGGATAAAACTCAAGAAATGGGTAATTTGGGTTAAAAATACACTTACAATTGTTGCATTCTATGATAAAATATTTTCAAAAATACATATTTATATATGTTAAATACATATGACTTTTTATGAAGCTAATTTTTTTGGCAGATTTACACAGAAATGGGATGCAACAGACATCATACAAAGATGTAACTATGGTGGGCAAAATGAGGGTGTTGCCACTCCAAACAAGAATTCTGCCCCCCCCCCTAAATTTTCCTTCCAAATTTCTAACAGTGCAACCAGTGAGGCACTGGAATTCATATTCCCCTGGTAAATTTGCCTGCCTCTTTTTGTTGGATGCCTGAATTGTATTTCTAAATAATGAAGTTTTATGTTATTTCAATGCTAGAGAATTGTAGTAGTCAAAGAAAATTTCATTTGTAGGATAGAATTCTTACTAGTGGGAATCTCCCTGACCCCTCCCCTTATAGCTAATGAACACATGCAAAACTAACATAGACTGGAAATAGAATTATCGAATACATATACATATACATACATACATACATACATACATACATATATATATATATGAATTATTGGTCTGCCCTATCTACAGGCATATGTGAACGCTGATGTATCTTGGGAACTGAGCATTCCAGGACTGCAAACAAAGCTTAGTATTCCAGCTGCATTCAGTTCCCATGGCATGTTAATTGTTCATGAGCATCCAAAAACAGAAGAAGAGCTTTGCTCCATTGCTACATAAAAGTTCTCTGGCAGAGTCCCCCTATCTAGTGAACTCCAAATGTCTTAGATTACAAATTCCATAATCTCTGGCTGTTCCCATGCTAACTAAAGCCCATATCTGGGCCAGAATTGTATTGGTTACTCTAGTTTAGACCCATTGGATCAATTATTGAATGACAAGTCAACACATAAGAAAGTCCCATTAATTAATTCAATGGGCCAACTGCAGTTGGGTCTACCAGTAGAATTCAGAATTTCAAAGGGAAGGGAAGGGTAGAGAAGGTTAAGAGAATTGCTCTGGTTTCAGTGCTTTGTCAGTATGAAATTAAGGTGCTCACAATGACATCAGTACTTGAAAGACCAACTGTCTTGATACATGAGGTCTGCATGAGTTGTGGTGGAGGCATCCTCGTCTTCATCTCACCAGTGGGAGCAACAATCAGTGTGATGATGTAAGATAGGGCTACCTCTGCTGTGGCACCTGGGTTATGGAATACTTCCCTTTGGTGGCCTGATTGGTGCAGCTGTTGGCTTCAGTCTGGTGTCCAGTTAAAACCTGGCTTTTTTTTAAAGCTTTGGAGGTCTAATGATTCTGTCACACTTTGTACAGATTCTTATTATTTGCCATCAAGTCAGCTTTGACTTATGGCAACCCTACAAAGGAGAAATCTCCAAGAGTCATGGTCATCAGGCTCAGATCTTGCAAACTCCAGGCTGTGGTTTCCTTGATTCACTTGATCCTCCTTTACAGATACATAATTTTAAAATATTTGAATCTGTTCTAACTTATTAATCGTTTCATATTCTTTTAGGTTGTTTAAACTACTCCTTACTGTTTACATTTTTGAATTGTTTCCCACTAATTATATTGCTGTGCCACCCTATGATGGACATAGAGCAGGATATAAATATTTTAATAAATAAATAATCAAA
This sequence comes from Ctenosaura bakeri, assembly GCA_948474755.1. NCBI lineage: Eukaryota > Metazoa > Chordata > Lepidosauria > Squamata > Iguanidae > Ctenosaura > Ctenosaura bakeri. The sequence continues at coordinate 380,263 of CAOLHI010001415.1, forward strand.
TTCTCTTTGCTGCAGAAGCCAAGCAGAGAGGTGACTAAGAAGCTCATAAGCAGAGCATGGAGGCAACAGGGTTCTTTGTGGTTATCTCAAGCTTCTGTTATTCAGAGACGCACTGTTTCTGAACGTGAAAGTTTCATCTAACAAGAAGAAGTCATGGGAAGACTTTTCTTTCAGTGTGGTTAATATGAGTGGCAGTTGCTCTCCAGGGTTTAAGACAGATTTTTTTTTAATAGATGTATCTGTAGATGGCTAGAGATTATACTGTGGACCTTCTACATGCAAAGATTGTGATCTGCAGCTGGGCTGTAGCCCCTTCCTTTCAATAAAGAACAGACCTTAGAAGTGTTCTTATATGGATTACAGCTCCTAGAATCTCTCAGCCAGCATAGTCACTAGCCATTTTGCTGGTTGGATTCCACAATATGTAGACTGGCATCCTGATGTTGTAAGCCTGACTTGAGAGCCAGCATGATGTAGTGGTCTGAGCACTGGACTATGACCCTGGACACTGGGATTCAATTCCCTGCTTGGCTATGGAAACCCACTGGGTGACCTTGGGTGCATCATACACACTCAGCCCCAGAAGACACTATGACCCTTTTCGCACCTTACCTCGTTGCGGCAGTGGGGAGCGGTGCTCACGTGAGCAGCCACTCGCTCATGACAGCCCTTCTTGCCTCCCGTATCGGCTTCCTCTAGTGTGGCCGTCGCACGAGCGCCCCGCCCCTTCCTTCCGCAGCGCAGTCTGGGAGCTGTAGGCTGCGCAGGGGGAAGGAAGCGTGACCGCCCTTGTTCACCGAAGCACCGTACGCAGGTAAATACACGAGGGTGCCGCGAGCATTGTGTGAGCGCGCAGTATTTTCGACTTCAGCCTCGTGAGCGTCGCGCGAATGGGAGTGCATCATACACAGTGACGCTGCCACTCACGCGATGTTCAAGGAGTGCTCGAGCAAAAAAAAAAGCATGTGAAAATATGATAGGTTCACTTAATGGCTGCCATAAGTCAAAATGACCTAAGGGCACACAACAACAACATTAAGCCTGACTTACAACATCATAATTACACTGATTCACTTTTATGATGGTTGCACCAATGCAATGACCTAAAGTACCCCCCTGCCCAGCCTACCTTTAAAGCCCTGCAGCTGCCCCAAGAGAGGAATTTCTGAAGCGCTGGAGAGTGGGATCGTGAGCTATGACAGCCCTCTCCTGCTAATGAAGCATGTTGTGATAGGCAGCTGCACCAGGATACTGCAGGACTTCATAGCAATATCTCCTGGTGAAGGAGCTCAGCCCTAATCTTAAAAAGCAACTTTTCCAGGTTCTAATAGGATGAGTTCTCTGTATTTTTCTCAGTAAACATTCCCTGTAAGCTGCTCAATATTTGTCTAAGATTCTGATTCCTTTCCCCCACTCTAACATAATAAAGTATGTTTTGTTTGACAGGCCATAATTTTTTAAAGAAAAAAAAATAGCTCTCTAGTTTCTCTCATTGTAGGTTAAGGGGGAAAAAAGGCCAAAAGCCTAGAAGTTTGAAGTAAGGTTTTAATTAGTATGCAAATCTGACTTTCTGCTTAAAAATGTCATTTGACTTAACCAGTGTTTTTGTTCTGTGAGTTCAGGTATTTGGTCATGTTCTATGAAAGTGCCATTTTGCAAGAGTCCCATGTTTTATGACATCGCTATAAAAATTAAATGAGTTTTTCTTTCGCTTTCATGCACCTCCAGATATTATATTTATAATTATCTCAATAGATTGTTTGCCTAAGCTACCAAAAGTTACTTTTTTGGACTACAGCATCCAGAATCCCCCTGCTAGCGTGGAAGGAAAAGGTCTTCTAATGACTATTTTCTCTTTTCTTTGAAAGCAATCCAGAGGCACAGCCTGGAATCTTATTGGTTTTCTGTGCCAGTGCAACCATGCCAGTGTGTGCAATGTCAGCAGGAGGGAAAAGGCCATGGGAAAGGCATTGCTGCCAAGAGTTGTGTTTTCCTTGGAAAATCATGAGGAATTCAAATTTTTCCCAACCCAATTCTTGGCCCAGAAAAAGCATCGATTTGACAGGCAAAACACAGTGATTTTGTAAGCCTCTTTAAGTCCCAATTCAGGAGAAAGATGTAACAAAATCATGCTTGTGCATCTCTGTGTCTGAGTCAAAGGAAAGTGTAAAGGAAAGCCCTATGAGAAATGGCTTGGGGAGCTGGGTATGTTTAGTTTGCAGAAGAGAAGGTTAAGAAGGGACATGATAGCCATGTTTAAATATTTGAAGGGATGTCATGTCGAGGAAGGAGCGGGTTTTTTTTCTGCTGCTCCAGAGACTAAGACAAGGAGCAATGGATCCAAGCTACAGGAAAGGAGATTCCACTTGAACCTCAGAAAGAACTTCCTGACGGTCAGAGCTGTTCGACAGTGGAATATGCTGCCTCAGAGTGTGGTGGAGTCTCCTTCTCTGAAGATTTTTAAGCAGAGGCTGGATGGCCATCTGTTGGGAATGCTTTGATGGGTGTTCCTGCATAGCAGGGGATTGGACTCGATGGCCCCTGGGGTCTCTTCCAACTCTATGATTCTATGATTTGATGTATATATGAGGAAAAGGGAGGGGGTGCATCTGTGTATCTCACCCCTAGAGACTAGAGTCTGCCTCTACAAGATATATTTTTCATTTAAATTTAGAAGGCAGTTATTTGTCTATCTAATCAGACACAAGCAACGAACAAGTTTAGTAGAACTTATCATTTGTTGTCAAATCAATTTTGACTTGTGGCAAATTTATGAATGAGAGTCTTCAAAGATCCCCAGGCATCTAATTCCAACTCAGAGCCGTACCTTCATTTATTGAGTCAATCTATTAGTAGTGGAGTCATCTTCTTCTCTTATTGCCTTCCACTTTACTCATCATTATAATCTTTTCCAGTGAATCACACATGTTCAAAGTATGACAGCCTCAGTTTAGTCATCTTGGCCTCTAGTGATAGCTCAGGTCTGTTTTGCTCTAGGCCCCATTCATTTGTTATGTTTTGTTTTTTTGTAGCAGTCCATGATATCTACTGAACTGCATTTCAAATAAGTTGATTTTCTTCCTGTTAGCTTTCTTCACTGTCCATCTTTCATACCCATACATACTACAGCATGGAAAATTCTAACTCTGATATTTAATGATATATCACAATTATTACATGCTTTCTAGTCCTTTCCACTTTATGGAGATCTTAAGGTGAACCAATCATGAGGTTTTCTTGGCAACATATGTTCAGAGGGGATTTGCCATTGCCTTCCTCTGAGGCTGGAAGTGTGACTTGCCGAAGATCACCCAGTGCTTTTCCATGGCTGAGTGGGGATTCGAACCCCAGTCTCCCAGAGTCCTTGCGTAACACTGAATCCACTATACCATGCTGCCTTATAGTGGAATGTATTCCTAGGTAAATGTGCTTGTATTTTGAGCACACTCTGATGTTGCTGAAATTGCAACTTAAACTGGTTAAAAGAAATTTAATAAGGTTGTGCTTTTGGCTATAAAATGTCTAACTTAACTGATTTTCAACTAGTTTGTTTTCTGTCACTGAGAAAAGCACACAGTCACATAACAAACACAACAAATTGTTCGTGAAAGTGCAGCAAGAAATCTTCAATAAATGTATCTTGTACTTTAAAGGCTTCCTTAGCAAGATGAGGAGTAAAAAAGAGGTGAGACTGGACATAGGCAGCTTTTGCCATTGCTTTTAACAAACTTCTGGAATAGCTGGACATGGTCAAATCCAGCAAGATAGTACTGACTAAGTTATAGACTAATAGATCACTTCATTATACGATCAGCTCTTTCTATGCAGTCTCATGCTAATTTACAACTAACTGTTGTATATTAAATTGGGGTGGGAATAATTGAACTGAGTGTCCTAGCAATTCTAGCCAGCATAATCAATGGGAGGAATGCTGAGAGTTGCAACGTGACAACATCTGAAGGACTTTATGACTCCCATCCCTGCATTGAATAGTTTTCTATCTATCTACCTATCTATTAAAAGGATAGGAATTGTGTGGTCCTCTAGGTGTTGCTGAATGTCAACTCCCAGCATATCTCACTATTGGCTATTCTGGCTAAGTCCTATCAGACTTAGCCAGTAACATCTGGAGGATCACACAACTCCCACCTTAATCTTCCCTTCTGCAAACTAGTTCACAAAACTGAGCCATTGATTAATATCAAGGCTATGTTAGACATTATCCAGTTCCTTTCCCCATGGTTGAATGCTTAATGTGTCCCTTGATCAAGTTGCAGTGGAAAGGTTGCAATGAAAGTAATTTTTCCACTCATCTCGAGGCAAAGACTTTCCAAAACATCCAACCAGAGAAGCGCAGGTCCCTGCATACAATAAATTTTACTTGCTCGAGCATACCAGC